>OZ004352.1:1735901-2335901 GCA_963924445.1 Philereme transversata | reverse complement strand
TACATATATATTTATTCACATTTTCGGTCATTTAATAGTCGAAATATGTAGGAACAAAACCCTTGATCGCTTTTCAACCAAAATCATAAACATCACTCATAAACCAAGTACACAGTTTTGTACGAAAAAAAGTGATATTATTGACAATGGTTAGTGATCTTGAAGTCGTTGCCACTAGCGTTGATCAAGAGATCAACGCTGGTGAATCGTTTTCGGTTGTTGATCCTAGTGCTTTCCATACTTTAACAAGTTCCGATAGCTCCATAAAGGTTATAGTACAGAATATTCGGAGTATTAATAAAAATTTTGATGATTTTAATGTATTCTTATCGCGATGTAATATTCACTTTGATCTTATAATTTTGACTGAATGTTGGCTGCAAAACTGCGGTAATATACCTTCCATGGATCAGTTCAATTCTTATCAAACTTCTAAACACATTAACAAAAATAGTGGGGTAGTTGTATACGTCCACAATAGTCTTGCAAATGTTTATGTGTATGAACCAAGCATTAATGATGCTGACAGCCTTGTGGTTAAGTTCGGAAATAATTTTGCTTTTATTTGTGTATACAGATCTCCCTCTTTTGGATCTACTGCGAACTTTCTTTCCTCTTTGGACAGTCTTCTGATAAATTTAAAGGACATACCAAATATGTATATGCTTGGTGATATTAATATAGACATAACTTGTAATAACTGTGACCCTAAGTCAGATGAATACCTGGATTTGCTCGCAACACATGATCTAATACCTAGCCACTTGATTCCTACACGTGAGGAAAAATGTCTAGATCATTGCTTCGTGAAGTCAAGGACTAAGGTTCTGACTGCGGTTTGTGACTCATCAGTAACTGACCACAGCTGTGTCTATCTTTCTATACCATCTTCTGAAAACAAGAGCCCAAATATATCACAAAAAACTGTTAGTAGAATAAATTATCAACAAGCCTATAAGCTTTTAGCTGAGGTAGTTTGGAATAATCTCTTTATCATTAAAGACCCTAATAAAGCCACTGAGATATTTATAAATACAATAACCAACGTAATTAAGAACTGCACCCAAACATACTCAATGTCAAATCGAAAATACACTTATCAACCCTGGATCACCCCAGGGATGCTGAGGTGCATGAGGTTCCGTGATACGCTGCATAGACGTCATAAAAAAATCACCCAAAGATGTAAAGCTGGAAATAACTTACAAGCGCTACAGAAATCACTGCAACAACATACTCCATACTCTTAAGAATGAATATGATAGATCTGAATTACTCAATAATAATAAGGACATTAAAAAGACATGGAAAGTTATCAAACGGGTATGTGGTCTTAATGTTATAAACTCGCAGATACCAAGTGATCTCCTACAACTTAAAAATTCACCGCGAGAATCGATTGACCATATTAATGACTTTTTTGTTAACGTAGGGTGTAATCTTGCTGAAACTATTATGCAAAAGACTGATGAAACAGATCAAATTTTGGCTCAAACCTTTAAACCCGATAGTATTGTTTCAAACTCATTTGTGCTCCTAGAGACAGATATAATTGAAATCAAGAAAATAGTACCTTCCCTAAAAAGTACATCTTCTTCTGGCTGGGATGGAATATCATCCATATTTATTAAAAAATGCATTCATTTTTTGGGTTTACCAATAACTCATCTATGTAACCTTTGCTTATCGGCTGGGGTATTCCCTAAACTATTAAAAGACTCCATAGTGATTCCAGTTTTCAAATCGGGGGACAGAAGCAGTATCACAAACTATCGTCCAATATCTCTTCTACCTACGTTGGCCAAGATTCTGGAGAAAGTTATAAACCGTCAGCTAGTAAGTTTTCTGGAAAAGTATCACCTCATATCTAAAAATCAGTATGGGATTAGAGAAAAAATATCTACTGTAGATGCAATCGAAGACCTTGTGTCTCATGTTACTGATTGTCTGGACAATAAGCAAAAATGTGCTGGAATTTTTCTTGACTTGGCCAAAGCCTTTGATACTGTTTCTGTACCTCTACTATTACGCAAGCTGGAGTCTGTGGGAATCCGAGGTTTACGACTAAATCTTTTTAAAGACTATCTTTGTGATAGAACACAGACTGTAAGGTTGGGGCATGAGCTGAGTTGTAGGCGGTCAGTTGCTTTTGGAGTTCCGCAAGGTTCCGTGCTCGGACCTACGCTTTTTTTGATTTACATAAACAGTCTATGTAGTACTACTTTACCCAATGCAAAAATAATAACGTTTGCCGATGACACTGGAATTGTTTTTAGAGGATCGACATGGGAGGACGTACGACTCGTAGCCGAAAAGGGAATGCGTATTGTTATGACTTGGCTTAATAATAATCTACTTACACTTAATTTAAATAAAACCAAATATATTACTTTATCTATTTACAATAACAAACAACCGAGTTCAGATTTTACTATAAAAGCTCATACTTGTATAAGTACTGATGAAAATAGCTGTGAATGTTACAATCTTTCTACTACGGACAGCCTCAAGTACCTCGGTGTAATGATTGATAAAAACCTAAATTGGAAAATCCATATTGATACTCTAAAGTCGCGCATCCGCAAACTCATGCCTCTCTTTAAGAGGGTAAGACATCTAAGAGATGATACGACAAATAAAGTCGTTTATCTAACGTTATGCCAATCTTTAATCACCTATGGTATTCCGGCTTGGGGAGGTGCTAGAAAAACGACTCTTATTACACTAGAACGTACTCAGCGCTGTATCTTAAAAGTACTAAATTTTAAACCATTTAAGTACCCCACAACAAATCTTTACAATGAATCTTTGGCCCTTACTGTACGTCAGCTTTATATCAAAACTATTGTCTTAAGACAACATGCTAATCCAATCCGCTCTGATACATCTAATAAAAGAAGGTGTCATCAAATATTTCAAGTGCCTGCATGCAAAACTACTTTTGCACAGGGCTTTGCCTACTTCCTTGCACCACTTTTATATAATCGCATCAACAAAGAGATTTGTCTAAATGATAAAACTAAATACCTATGTGGAAAGAAACTAGAAGAGTTCCTGCGTAACTTTGACTATGAAAGAACTGAAAACTATCTACAAATAATAAAGTAAAAACTAATCACTTATATATAAAAACTAGAGGTTGCGTTGTGCGCGAGCTGCTCGCAGCTCGCGTGTTTTTCTTTTAGTCGAAGAAGTAATTAAAGAGGATATCGAGCTGTTAAAAGCCATCAAAGAGGATATCCATGTGTAAGAAGCAATCAAAGACGATATCGAAATGGAAGAAGCAATCAAATCAAAGAGGATTTCCAAGTGGAAGCAGCAATCAAAGATGATATCGAAGTGGAAGAAGCAATCAAAAAGGATATTGAAGTGAAAGAAGCAATCAAATAGGATATCGAAGTAGCAGAAACAATCAAAGAGGAAATTAAAGTTGAGGAAGAAATCAAAGAGGATACCAAGGTGGTAGAAGCATTCTAAGAGGATGACGAAGTAAAAAAAGCAATCAAAGACGATATCGAAGTGGAAGAAGCAATCCAATGGATATTGAAGATGAAGAAGGAGTAAAAGAGGATATCGAAGCGGAACAAGCAATCGTAGAGGATATCAAAGTTAAAGAAGCAATCAAAGAGGATACCAATGTGGAAGAAGCAATCAAAGAGGATATCGAAGTGGAACAAGCAATCAAAGAGAAAAAAATTGGATGTTCCAAAATGATCATGATAATAGTTGTATAAAAAAAATTTAACGTTGCAAAAAAGATCATGATGAACGTTGCATAAAAAAATCTGGACGTTCCAAAATGATCAGGATTGACGTTGCATAATATAAATGTATGTTGTAAAATGATAATGATCAAAAATTTGTACTAATATTTTGTCAAAGTTTGCTAGTGCTATCTCTTCCCGTTTAGTAGATACGAGCGATTAAAGTTTTGTAAGAAAAATCATAAATTTGTTGATTGGATATCGAAGTGGAAGAAACTATCAAAGAGAATGTTGAAGTGGAAGAAGCAATCAAATAGGATATCGAAGTAGCAGAAACAATCAAAGCGGAAATTGAAGTTGAGTAAGCAATCAAAGAGGATACCAAGGTGGTAGAAGCATTCAAAGAAGATGACGAAGTGAAAAAGCAATCAAAGACGATATCGAAATGGAAGAAGCAGTCAAAGACGATATCGAAGTGGGAGAAGCAATCAAAGAGGATATCGAAGTTAAAGAAGCAGTCAAAGATGATGTCGAAGTGGAAAAAACATTCAAAGAAGATGACGAAGTAAGAGAAGCATTCAAAAAGGATGTCAAGGATGACAATAAAAAAACAGTTCCACCAAAAATTTATACCAATATTTTGTACAAGTTTGCTAGGGCTATCTCTTCCCGTTTAGAAGATACGAGCGATTGAAGTTTTGTATGAAAGACCACAATTTTGTAGAGAGCATAATGAAGTAACTGAAGCAATTAAAGAGGATATGAAAGTAGAAGAAGCATTTTAAAGGGATAACGAAGTGGAACATGCAAAAATAGAAGATGTCGAGGCGGAAGAAACAATCAAAGAGGATATCGAAGTGGAAGAAGCAATCAAAGAGGGTATCGAAGTGGAAAAAGCAATCAAAGAGGGTATCGAAGTGGAAGAAGCCATCACAGAGGATATCGAAGTGAAAATGCTATCAAAGACGATATCGAAGATGAAGACGCAATCAAAGAGAATAATGCAGTGCAAGAAGCAATCAAAAGGAAATCGAAGATGATATCGAAGTGGAAGGAGTAAACAAAGAGGATATTGAAGTGGGAGAAGCAATCAAATAGGATATCGAAGTAGCAAAAACAATCAAAGAGGAAATTGAAGTTGACTAAGGAATCAAAGAGGATACCGAGTTGGTAGAAGTATTCAAAGAGGATGACGAAGTGAAAAAAGCAATCAAAGACGATATCGAAGTGAAAGAAATAGTCAAAGACGATATCAAAATGGAACAAGCAATCAAAGCGGATATCGAAGTGGAAGAAGCAATCAAAGAGGATGTCAAAGTGGAAGAAGCCATCACAGGATATCGAAGTAAAAATGCAATCAAAAACGATATCGAATATGAAGACGCAATCAAAGAAAATATTGCAGTGCAAGAAGCAATCAAACGGAAATCAAAGAGGAAGGAGCCCTTACAGAGGATACCGAAGTGAAAATGCCATCAAAGAGGATATCAAAGATGAAGAAGCAATCCAATGGATATTGAAGATGAAGAAGGAATAAAAGAGGATATCGAAGTGGAACAAGCAATCGTAGAGGATATCAAAGTTAAAGAAGCAATCAAATAGGATATCAATGTGGAAGAAGCAATCAAAGAGGATATCGAAGTGGAACAAGCAATCAAAGAGAAAAAAATTGGATGTTCCAAAATGATCATGATAATAGTTGTATAAAAAAAATTTAACGTTGCAAAAAAGATCATGATGAACGTTGCATAAAAAAATCTGGACGTTCCAAAATGATCAGGATTGACGTTGCATAATATAAATGTATGTTGTAAAATGATAATGATCAAAAATTTGTACTAATATTTTGTCAAAGTTTGCTAGTGCTATCTCTTCCCGTTTAGTAGATACGAGCGATTAAAGTTTTGTAAGAAAAATCATAAATTTGTTGATTGGATATCGAAGTGGAAGAAACTATCAAAGAGAATGTTGAAGTGGAAGAAGCAATCAAATAGGATATCGAAGTAGCAGAAACAATCAAAGCGGAAATTGAAGTTGAGTAAGCAATCAAAGAGGATACCAAGGTGGTAGAAGCATTCAAAGAAGATGACGAAGTGAAAAAGCAATCAAAGACGATATCGAAATGGAAGAAGCAGTCAAAGACGATATCGAAGTGGGAGAAGCAATCAAAGAGGATATCGAAGTTAAAGAAGCAGTCAAAGATGATGTCGAAGTGGAAAAAACATTCAAAGAAGATGACGAAGTAAGAGAAGCATTCAAAAAGGATGTCAAGGATGACAATAAAAAAACAGTTCCACCAAAAATTTATACCAATATTTTGTACAAGTTTGCTAGGGCTATCTCTTCCCGTTTAGAAGATACGAGCGATTGAAGTTTTGTATGAAAGACCACAATTTTGTAGAGAGCATAATGAAGTAACTGAAGCAATTAAAGAGGATATGAAAGTAGAAGAAGCATTTTAAAGGGATAACGAAGTGGAACATGCAAAAATAGAAGATGTCGAGGCGGAAGAAACAATCAAAGAGGATATCGAAGTGGAAGAAGCAATCAAAGAGGGTATCGAAGTGGAAGAAGCCATCACAGAGGATATAGAAGTGAAAATGCTATCAAAGACGATATCGAAGTTGAAGACGCAATCAAAGAGAATAATGCAGTGCAAGAAGCAATCAAAAGGAAATCGAAGATGATATCGAAGTGGAAGGAGTAAACAAAGAGGATATTGAAGTGGGAGAAGCAATCAAATAGGATATCGAAGTAGCAAAAACAATCAAAGAGGAAATTGAAGTTGACTAAGGAATCAAAGAGGATACCGAGTTGGTAGAAGTATTCAAAGAGGATGACGAAGTGAAAAAAGCAATCAAAGACGATATCGAAGTGAAAGAAATAGTCAACGACGATATCAAAATGGAACAAGCAATCAAAGCGGATATCGAAGTGGAAGAAGCAATCAAAGAGGATATCAAAGTGGAAGAAGCCATCACAGGATATCGAAGTAAAAATGCAATCAAAAACGATATCGAATATGAAGACGCAATCAAAGAAAATATTGCAGTGCAAGAAGCAATCAAACGGAAATCAAAGAGGAAGGAGCCCTTACAGAGGATACCGAAGTGAAATTGCCATCAAAGAGGATATCAAAGATGAAGAAGCAATCCAATGGATATTGAAGATGAAGAAGGAATAAAAGAGGATATCGAAGTGGAACAAGCAATCGTAGAGGATACCAAAGTTAAAGAAGCAATCAAATAGGATATCAATGTGGAAGAAGCAATCAAAGAGGATATCGAAGTGGAACAAGCAATCAAAGAGAAAAAAATTGGATGTTCCAAAATGATCATGATAATAGTTGTATAAAAAAAATTTAACGTTGCAAAAAAGATCATGATGAACGTTGCATAAAAAAAATCTGGACGTTCCAAAATGATCAGGATTGACGTTGCATAATATAAATGTATGTTGTAAAATGATAATGATCAAAAATTTGTACTAATATTTTGTCAAAGTTTGCTAGTGCTATCTCTTCCCGTTTAGAAGATACGAGCGATTAAAGTTTTGTAAGAAAAATCATAAATTTGTTGATTGGATATCGAAGTGGAAGAAACTATCAAAAAGAATGTTGAAGTGGAAGAAGCAATCAAATAGGATATCGAAGTGGCAGAAACAATCAAAGAGGAAATTGAAGTTGAGTAAGCAATCAAAGAGGATACCAAGGTGGTAGAAGCATTCAAAGAAGATGACGAAGTGAAAAAGCAATCAAAGACGATATCGAAATGGAAGAAGCAGTCAAAGACGATATCGAAGTGGGAGAAGCAATCAAAGAGGATATCGAAGTTAAAGAAGCAGTCAAAGATGATGTCGAAGTGGAAAAAACATTCAAAGAAGATGACGAAGTGAGAGAAGCATTCAAAAAGGATGTCAAGGATGACAATAAAAAAACAGTTCCACCAAAAGTTTATACCAATATTTTGTACAAGTTTGCTAGGGCTATCTCTTCCCGCTTAGAAGATATGAGCGATTGAAGTTTTGTATGAAACACCACAATTTTGTAGAGCGCATAATGAAGTAACTGAAGCAATTAAAGAGGATATGAAGTAGAAGAAGCATTTTAAAAGGATAACGAAGTGGAACATGCAAAAATAGAAGATGTGGAGGCGGAAGAAACAATAAAAGAGGATGACGAAGTGTAACAAGCAATCAAAGAGAATATTCGAATAGTGGATGTCGCATAATAAAAAAAATTGACGTTCCAAAATGATCATAGTGGATATGGCATAAATAAAAAAAATTGATGTTCCAAAATGATCACAGTGGATGTTGCATAATAAAAAAAAATTGACGTTCCAAAAGTGATCATTGTGGATGTTGCATAATAAAAAAAAAATGACGTTCCAAAATGATCATGTGGATGAGGCATAATTTAAAAAAAATGATGTTCCAAAATGATCACAGTGGATGATGCATAATACAAAAAAAATAACAATAATTGACGTTCCAAAGTGATCATTGTGGATGAGGCATAATTAAAAAAAATGATGTTCCAAAATGATCACAGTGGATGTTGCATAATAAAAAATAATTGACGTTCCAAAGTGATCATTGTGGATGAGGCGTAATTAAAAAAATGATGTACCAAAATGATCACAGTGGATGTTGCATAATAAAAAAAATAATAATTGACGTTCCAAAGTGATCATTGTGGATGAGGCATAATTGAAAAAAAAATGATGTTACAAAATGATCACAGTGGATGATGCATAATAAAAAAAAATAATAATTGACGTTCCAAAGTGATCATTGTGGATGAGGCATAATTAAAAAAATGATGTACCAAAATGATCACAGTGGATGTTGCATAATAAAAAAAAAATGACGTTTCAAAGTGATCATTGTGGATGAGGCATAATTGAAAAAAAATGATGTTACAAAATGATCACAGTGGATGATGCATAATAAAAAAAAAAATAATTGACGTTCCAAAGTGATCATTGTGGATGAGGCATAATTAAAAAAATGATGTACCAAAATGATCACAGTGGATGTTACATAATAAAAAAAAAAAATGACGTTTCAAAGTGATCATTGTGGATGAGGCATAATTAAAAAAATGTGGATGTTCCAAAATAAACATGATGAACGTTGCATACTAAAAAAAAAAAAAAATTGGATGTTCCAAAATGATGATGATGACCTTTGCTAAAACTATGAAAGTTGTCTCATGCCCCTCCACAACCATTATATAGAATCAAGCAAATTTTACAGTAATTTTATAGTACACACAAGCAGTGGGCTCCCTACAAAAACAGTATGAAAATTACGGCAAACGAAATATACGGTTTACGGTATTCATACAGAAATATTTTGTATGGGACAATTTTTTTTTTGTATGAAAGACAATTTTTTTTTCATGGAACCGGATATAAAAAAATGTCCTCTGCAACATTAGTTTTTGCACCAGCGCTGTAAGACCTATACTTTCCGAGATACGAGGTGGATGGGAGCGAATGGGGGACAAAAGGGGTACTTTAGGATTTATTCCCAACTCATCGGAACTCCCTCTATACGATCCCACCAAACATTTTCACCCTACGAGGTGGCATCTGGGAGAACAAACATGTCAATGAGTCAGTCAGTCAGTGGTAATCGAGCTTTATATAATATAACTAGAGGTTGCGTAGTGCGCGAGTTGCACGCAACTCGCGTGTTATTGTTTTTGTCGAAGAAGCAATCAAAGAGGATTTCGAGCTGTTAAAAGCGATCAAAAAGGATATCCATGTGTAAGAAGCAGTCAAAGACGATATCGAAATGGAAGAAGCAATCAAATCAAAGAAGATATCCAAATGGAAGCAGCAATCAAATATGATTTCGAAGTGCAAGAAGCAATCAAACAGGATATTGAAGTGAAAGCAGCAATCAAATAGGATATCGAATTAGCAGAAACTATTAAAGAGGAAATTGAAGTTGAGTAAGCAATCAAAGAGGATACCGAGGTGGTAGAAGCATTCTAAGATGACGAAGTGAAAAAAGCAATCAAAGACGATATCGAAGTGGAAAAAGCAATCAAAGAAGGTATCGAAGTGGAAGAAGCAATCTTAGAGGATATCGAAGTAAAAAAAATTAATCAAAGACGATATCGAAGTGGAAGAAGCAATCAAAGAAGGTATCGAAGTGGAAGAAGCAATCTTAGAGGATATCGAAGTGGAAGAAGCAATCAAAGATGATATCGAAATGGAAGAAGCAATCAAATCAAAGAAGATATCCAAATGGAAGCAGCAATCAAATATGATTTCGAAGTGCAAGAAGCAATCAAACAGGATATTGAAGTGAAAGCAGCAATCAAATAGGATATCGAATTAGCAGAAACTATTAAAGAGGAAATTGAAGTTGAGTAAGCAATCAAAGAGGATACCGAGGTGGTAGAAGCATTCTAAGATGACGAAGTGAAAAAAGCAATCAAAGACGATATCGAAGTGGAAGAAGCAATCAAAGAAGGTATCGAAGTGGAAGAAGCAATCTTAGAGGATATCGAAGTGGAAGAAGCAATCAAAGATGATATCGAAGTGGAAGAAGCAATCAAAGAGGATATTGAAGTGAAAGAAGCAATCAAATAGGATATCGAAGTAGCAGAAACAATCAAAGAGGAAATTAAAGTTGAGGAAGAAATCAAAGAGGATACCAAGGTGGTAGAAGCATTCTAAGAGGATGACGAAGTAAAAAAAGCAATCAAAGACGATATCGAAGTGGAAGAAGCAATCCAATGATATTGAAGATGAAGAAGGAATAAAAGAGGATATCGAAGCGGAACAAGCAATCGTAGAGGATATCAAAGTTAAAGAAGCAATCAAAGATAAACAAGCAATCAAAGAGAAAAAAATTGGATGTTCCAAAATGATCATGATAATGGTTGTATAAAAAAAAATTGAACGTTGCAAAAAAGATCATGATGAACGTTGCATAAAAAAAAATCTGGACGTTCCAAAATGATCATGATTGACGTTGCATAATATAAATGTATGTTGCAAAATGATAATGATCAAAAATTTGTACTAATATTTTGTCAAAGTTTGCTAGTGCTATCTCTTCCCGTTTAGAAGATACGAGCGATTAAAGTTTTGTAAGAAAAATCATAAATTTGTTGATTGGATATCGAAGTGGAAGAAACTATCAAAGAGAATGTTGAAGTGGAAGAAGCAATCAAATAGGATATCGAAGTGGCAGAAACAATCAAAGAGGAAATTGAAGTTGAGTAAGCAATCAAAGAGGATACCGAGGCGGTAGAAGCATTCAAAGAAGATGACGAAGTGAAAAAAGCAATCAAAGACGATATCGAAATGGAAGAAGCAGTCAAAGACGATATCGAAGAGGGAGAAACAATCAAAGAGGAAATTGAAGTTGAGTAAGCAATCAAAGAGGATACCGAGGTGGTAGAAGCATTCAAAGAAGATGACGAAGTGAAAAAAGCAATCAAAGACGATATCGAAATGGAAGAAGCAGTCAAAGACGATATCGAAGTGGGAGAAGCAATCAAAGAGGATATCGAAGTTAAAGAAGCAGTCAAAGATGATGTCGAAGTGGAAAAAACATTCAAAGAAGATGACGAAGTGAGAGAAGCATTCAAAAAGGATGTCAAGGATGACAATAAAAAAACAGTTGCACCAAAAATTTATACCAATATTTTGTACAAGTTTGCTAGGGCTATCTCTTCCCGTTTAGAAGATATGAGCGATTGAAGTTTTGTATGAAAGACCACAATTTTGTAGAGAGCATAATGAAGTAACTGAAGCAATTAAAGAGGATATGAAAGTAGAAGAAGCATTTTAAAGGGATAACGAAGTTGAACATGCAAAAATAGAAGATGTCGAGGCGGAAGAAACAATCAAAGAGGATATCGAAGTGGAAGAAGCAATCAAAGAGGGTATCGAAGTGGAAGAAGCCATCACAGAGGATATCGAAGTGAAAATGCTATCAAAGACGATATCGAAGATGAAGACGCAATCAAAGAGAATAATGCAGTGCAAGAAGCAATCGAAAGGAAATCGAAGATGATATCGAAGTGGAAGGAGTAAACAAAGAGGATATTGAAGTGGGAGAAGCAATCAAATAGGATATCGAAGTAGCAAAAACAATCAAAGAGGAAATTGAAGTTGACTAAGGAATCAAAGAGGATACCGAGTTGGTAGAAGTATTCAAAGAGGATGACGAACTGAAAAAAGCAATCAAAGACGATATCGAAGTGAAAGAAATAGTCAAAGACGATATCAAAATGGAACAAGCAATCAAAGCGGATATCGAAGTGGAAGAAGCAATCAAAGAGGATATCAAAGTGGAAGAAGCCATCACAGGATATCGAAGTAAAAATGCAATCAAAAACGATATCGAATATGAAGACGCAATCAAAGAAAATATTGCAGTGCAAGAAGCAATCAAACGGAAATCAAAGAGGAAGGAGCCCTTACAGAGGATACCGAAGTGAAAATGCCATCAAAGAGGATATCAAAGATGAAGAAGGAATAAAAGAGGATATCGAAGTGGAAGAAGCAATCGTAGAGGATACCAAAGTTAAAGAAGCAATCAAATAGGATATCAATGTGGAAGAAGCAATCAAAGAGGATATCGAAGTGGAACAAGCAATCAAAGAGAAAAAAATTGGATGTTCCAAAATGATCATGATAATAGTTGTATAAAAAAAATTGAACGTTGCAAAAAAGATCATGATGAACGTTGCATAAAAAAAATCTGGACGTTCCAAAATGATCAGGATTGACGTTGCATAATATAAATGTATGTTGTAAAATGATAATGATCAAAAATTTGTACTAATATTTTGTCAAAGTTTGCTAGTGCTATCTCTTCCCGTTTAGAAGATACGAGCGATTAAAGTTTTGTAAGAAAAATCATAAATTTGTTGATTGGATATCGAAGTGGAAGAAACTATCAAAGAGAATGTTGAAGTGGGAGAAGCAATCAAATAGGATATCGAAGTGGCAGAAACAATCAAAGAGGAAATTGAAGTTGAGTAAGCAATCAAAGAGGATACCAAGGTGGTAGAAGCATTCAAAGAAGATGACGAAGTGAAAAAGCAATCAAAGACGATATCGAAATGGAAGAAGCAGTCAAAGACGATATCGAAGTGGGAGAAGCAATCAAAGAGGATATCGAAGTTAAAGAAGCAGTCAAAGATGATGTCGAAGTGGAAAAAACATTCAAAGAAGATGACGAAGTGAGAGAAGCATTCAAAAAGGATGTCAAGGATGACAATAAAAAAACAGTTCCACCAAAAATTTATACCAATATTTTGTACAAGTTTGCTAGGGCTAGCTCTTCCCGTTTAGAAGATATGAGCGATTGAAGTTTTGTATGAAACACCACAATTTTGTAGAGCGCATAATGAAGTAACTGAAGCAATTAAAGAGGATATGAAGTAGAAGAAGCATTTTAAAAGGATAACGAAGTGGAACATGCAAAAATAGAAGATGTGGAGGCGGAAGAAACAATAAAAGAGGATGACGAAGTGTAACAAGCAATCAAAGAGAATGTTCGAATAGTGGATGTCGCATAATAAAAAAAAATTGACGTTCAAAAATGATCATAGTGGATGAGGCATAAATAAAAAAAAATTGATGTTCCAAAATGATCACAGTGGATGTTGCATAATAAAAAAAAATTGACGTTCCAAAAGTGATCATTGTGGATGAGGCATAATTTAAAAAAAAATTGACGTTCCAAAATGATCATTGCTGATGAGGCATAATTAAAAAAAATTGATGTTCCAAAATTATCACAGTGGATGTTGCATAATAAAAAAAAAGAAATTGACGTTCCAAAATAATCATTGTGGATGAGGCATAATTTAAAAAAAAATGATTTTCCAAAATGATCACAAAGGATTTTGCATAATAAAAAAAATGACGTTCCAAAAGTGATCATTGTGGATGAGGCATAATTTAAAACAAAATGATGTTCCAAAATGATCACAAAGGATTTTGCATAGTAAAAAAAAAATTGACGTTCCAAAAGTGATCATTGTGGATGAGGCATAATTAAAAAAAATTGATTTTCCAAAAAGATCACAAAGGATTTTGCATAATAAAAAAAAATAATTGACGTTCCAAAGTGATCATTGTGGATGAGACATAATTAAAAAAAATTATGTACCAAAATGATCACAGTGGATGTTGCATAATACAAAAAAATAATAATAATTGACGTTCCAAAGTGATCATTGTGGATGAGGCATAATTAAAAAAAATGATGTTCCAAAATGATCAAAGTGGATGTTGCATAATACAAAAAAATAATAATAATTGACGTTCCAAAGTGATAATTGTGGATGAGGCATAATTAAAAAAAAATGATGTTCCAAAATGATCGCAGTGGATGATGCATAATAAAAAAATAAAAAATAATTGACGTTCCAAAGTGATCATTGTGGATGAGGCGTAATTAAAAAAATGATGTACCAAAATGATCACAGTGGATGTTGCATAATAAAAAAAATAATAATAATTGACGTTCCAAAGTGATCATTGTGGATGAGGCATAATTAAAAAAAATGATGTACCAAAATATCACAGTGGATGAGGCATAATTGAAAAAAAAATTGACGTTCCAAAGTGATCATTGTGGATGAGGCATAATTAAAAAAAATGATGTACCAAAATGATCACAGTGGATGTTGCATAATAAAAATAAAAAAATAATTGACGTTCCAAAGTGATCATTGTGGATGAGGCATAATTAAAAAAATGTGGATGTTCCAAAATAAACATGATGAACGTTGCATACTAAAAAAAAAAAAATTGGATGTTCCAAAATGATGATGATGACCTTTGCAAAAACTATGAAAGTTGTCTCATGCCCCTCCACCAACATTATATAGAATCAAGCAAATTTACAGTAATTTTATAGTACACACAAGCCATGGGCTCCCTACAAAAACAGTATGAAAATTACGGCAAACGAAATATACGGTTTACGGTATTCATACAGAAATATTTTGTATGGGACAATTTTTTTTTGTATGAAAGACAATTTTTTTTTCATGGAACCGGATATAAAAAAATGTCCTTTGCAACATTAGTTTTTGCCTAAACGCTCTAAGACCTATACTTTCCGAGATACGAGGTCGATGGGAGCGAATGGGGGACAAAAGGGGTACTTTAGGATTTATTCCCAACTCATCGGAACTCCCTCTATACGATCCCACCAAACATTTTCACCCTACGAGGTGGCATCTGGGAGAACAAACATGTCAATGAGTCAGTCAGTCAGTCAGTGAGTGGTAATCGAGCTTTATATAATATAACTAGAGGTTGCGTTGTGCGCGAGCTGCTCGCAGCTCGCGTGTTTTTCTTTTAGTCGACGAAGTAATTAAAGAGGATATCGAGCTGTTAAAAGCCATCAAAGAGGATATCCATGTGTAAGAAGCAGTCAAAGACGATATCGAAATGGAAGAAGCAATCAAATCAAAGAGCATTTCCAAAGGGAAGCAGAAATCAAAGATGATATCGAAGTGGAAGAAGCAATAAAAGAGGATATTGAAGTGAAAGAAGCAATCAAATAGGATATCGAAGTAGCAGAAACAATCAAAGAGGAAATTAAAGTTGAGTAAGCTGTCAAAGAGGACACCGAGGTGGTAGAAGCATTCTAAGAGGATGACGAAGTGAAAAAAGCAATCAAAGACGATATCGAAGTGGAAGAAACAGTCAAAGACGATATCGAAGTGGAAGAAACAGTCAAAGACGATATCGAAGTGTAAGAAGCATTCAAAGAGGATATCGAAGTGGAAGAAGCAATCAAAGAGGGTATCGAAGTGGAAGAAGCCATCACAGAGGATATCGAAGTGAAAATGCTGTCAAAGACGATGTCGAAGACCAAGACGCAATCAAAGAGAATATTGCAGTGCAAGAAGCAATCAAAATGAAATTGAAGATGATATCGAAGTGGAAGGAGTAATCAAAGAGGATATTGAAGTGGAAGAAGCAATCAAATAGGATATCGATGTAGGAAAAACAATTTAAGAGGAAATTGAAGTTGAGTAAGCAATCAAAGAGGATACCAAGGTGGTAGAAGCATTCTAAGGGAATGACGAAGTAAAAAAAGCAATCAAAGACGATATCGAAGTGGAAGAAGTAATCAAAGAGGACATCGAAGTGGAAGAAGCAATCAAAGAAGGTATCGAAGTGAAAGAAGCCATCACAGAGGATATCGCAGTAAAAATGCTATCAAAGACGATATCGAAGATGAAGACGCAATCAAAGAGAATAATGCAGTTCAAGAAGCAATCAAAAGGAAATCGAAGATGATATCGAAATGGTAGAAGCAATAAAAGAGGATATCAAAGTGGAAGAAGCAATCAAAGAAGATATCGAGCTGTTAAAAGCTATCGAAGAGGATATATATGTGTAAGAAGCAGTCAAAGACGATATCGAAATCGAAGAAGCAATCAAATCAATGAGGACATCCAAGTGGAAGCAGAAATCAAAGATGATATCGAAGTCGAAGAAGCAATCAAAGAGGATATCAAGCTGTTATAAGCTATCAAAGAGGATATCCATGTGTAAGAAGCAGTCAAAGACGATCGAAATGGAAGAACCAATCAAATCAAAGAGGATATCCAAGTGGAAGCAGCAATCAAAGATGATATCGAAGTGGAAGAAGCAATCAAAGAGGATATTGAAGTGAAAGAAGCAATCAAATAGGATATCGAAGTAGCAGAAACAATTAAAGAGGAAATTGAAATTGAGTAAAAGACGTCGAGGACAATGATAAAAATAAAAAACGGTTTCACCAAAAACTTATACTAATATTTTGTAAAAGTTTCCTCGAGCTATCTCTTCCCGTTTAAAAGATACGAGCGATTTAAGTTTAGTATGAAAACCCATAATTTTGTGGAGTGGAAATTGAAGTAAAAGAAGCAATTGAAGAAGACATATAAGTAAAAAAAGACATTAAAAAGGATATCAAAGTGGAAGAAGCAAAAATAGAGGATATCGAGGTGAAAGAAGCATTCAAGGAGGAAGACCAAGTGAGAGAAGCATTCAAAAAGGATGTCAAGAGCAATGATGGTATTAAAAAAACTATTCCACCAAAAATTTGTACCAATATTTTGTAAAAGTTTGGTAGGCGTAACTCTTCCCGTTTAGAAGATACGAGCGATTTAAGATTTGTATTAAAACCCATAATTTTGTAGAGTGGAAATTGTAGTAAAAGAAGCAATTGAAGAAAATATATAAGTAGAAAAAGCAATTAAAAAGGATATCAAAGTGGAAGAAGCAAAAATAGAGGATATCGAGGTGAAAGAAGCATTTAAATTGGAAGACGAAGTAAGAGAAGCATTCAAAACGGATGTCAAGGGCAATGATGGTATTAAAAAAACTATTCCACCAAAAATTTGTACCAATATTTTGTAAAAGTTTGCTAGGCGTAACTGTTCCCGTTTAGAAGATACGAGCGATTTAAGATTTGTATTAAAACCCATAATTTTGTAGAGTGGGAATTGAAGTAAAAGAAGCAATGGAAGAAAATATATAAGTAGAAAAAGCAATTAAAAAGGATATCAAAGTGGAAGAAGCAAAAATAGAGGATATCGAGGTGAAAGAAGCATTCAAGGAGGAAGACCAAGTAAGAGAAGCATTCAAAAAGGATCTCAAGGGCAATGATGGTATTAAAAAAACTAATCCACCAAAAATTAGTACCAATATTTTGTAAAAGTTTGCTGGGGGTAACTCTTCCCGTTTAGAAGATACGAGCGATTTAAGATTTGTATTAAAACCCATAATTTTGTAGAGTCGATATTGAAGTAAGAGAAGTAATTAAAGAAAATAGAAAAATAGAAAAAACAATTCAAAAGTATATTGAAGTAAAAATGCCATCAAAGAGGATTTCGAAGTTATAGAAACAATTAAAGAGGATATCAATGTGGAAGAAACATTCGAAAACGAAAAGGAAGTGAGAGAAGAATTCAAAATGATGGCAAGGGCGATGATGACCGTAAAATAACGATTCCACCAAAAATTTGTGCTACAAAAAAAATTGATTTTCCAAAATGATCACAGTGGATGTTGCATAATAAAAAAAAATTGACGTTCCAAAATGATCATGTGGATGAGGCATAATTTAAAAAAAATGATGTTCCAAAATGATCACAGTGGATGATGCATAATAAAAAAAATAATAATAAATGACGTTCCAAAGTGATCTTTGTGGATGAGGCGTAATTAAAAAAATGATGTACCAAAATGATCACAGTGGATGTTGCCTAATAAAAAAAAAATAATTGACGTTCCAAAGTGATCATTGTGGATGAGGCATAATTAAAAAAAATTATGTACCAAAATGATCACAGTGGATGATGCATAATAAAAAAAAATAATTGACGTTCCAAAGTTATCATTGCGGATGAGGCGTAATTAAAAAATGATGTACCAAAATGATCACAGTGGATGTTGCATAATACAAAAAAAAAATTGACGTTCCAAAGTGATCATTGTGGATGAGGCATAATTAAAAAAAAATGATGTTCCAAAATGATCACAGTGGATGATGCATAATAAAAAAAAAATTGACGTTCCAAAGTGATCATTGTGGATGAGGCATAATTAAAAAAAATGATGTACCAAAATGATCACAGTGGATGTTGCATAACACAAAAAAATAATAATAATTGACGTTCCAAAGTGATCATTGTGGATAATATTTATATGTGTAAAATATATATATAAATATATTTATTATCATCGTAATATTTAATATACTTAGATTTATGTATTCATAATTTTATTTTATTTTATATAGCATGATGATTACTGATTTTTAATCATTATTTATCTTGTCTTTTTACTACTTTTCATAAAATATATCATACTGTTTTGTCTGCTAAATAAGGTATACTGTGAAACTTGTTTACGTCCAATTGCAGATTGCTGAGTCATTTGAACTCGTTCGGCTCTATTGGTCGGACCGCAATCTCATTAGCAATCTGAACCTTATTTGTATGGGACGAGGATCTTACCTTGCCGTAACACAGTTTACAACTAGCGCGGGAGGTAATGGTGTTCGTGCGTAATGCAAATCTACCCTCAACAAATCGTATGTTTATTTATGCAATAACTTAGCACTTACGTACAACTGTTTTTTAAGTTCTGGCAAAATAAATTATTCTTATTCTTATTCTTATTTCCACCTGGCTCATAAAACTCACAGGCAGCGACGTTTGGAGCCATACATGACTCCAATTTAATGACCTATTTTTTGCGCGTGTACTTTGTTTCTATGTGTAGTTGTTTTAAGGTTGAAAATTAAAAATAAAATTAATTTATTGAGGATTTTATTTACTAATAAATATAAAGTGTGATATGAAGTGTTCTTATAAAATAAATTAATACCTAATTAAAAATATTAAACGGGTATTTATCACGTATGTACCTATCTAGGTAAATAAAAAAATTAAGAAACCCCTTACTTCTTCTTTTTTCGGGGGGTTAAAAATTGACATAACTAAGAACCATACCCGTAAATCTAGTTTTCTATTTAAAAAAACCGGCATATGATTGAAACTACGATGCCACAGACAGACAGGCACACAAACATAAGGCGTCAAATTTATAACCTCACTTTTTGCGTCAGGAGTTAAAAAGGTACATACGTGATAAATACCCCTTTAAAATTTGTAATTATGTATGGTCATCGCAAAAGTTTGAAATATACTAAATTAACACATTTATTTACACAAATAAATATATCTTAGTTTAGAAGTTTAAAACTAAAAACCCAATTGCACTTTCAAAATATAATATCTACGAGTGTATCTCAGCTTAGGCTTAATTTACATTGCCACAAGAAATAGAAGGGAATTAATATTTCCATTTCATTCCGCGGTAATGTAAATTGAGCCTAAATAAGCTCTTTTTCACTCACAATACGATCATACGTAACAAATCTCACGACATCACATTCATAAAATAGGAAGCTATAAAATTAATTATACAATAATAAGTGACTTAAAAGCCATGGTGAGCATTACCCTGACTTCTGATTCGAGTGGGTTCGAATCCCGGCCATCCATTACTAGATTTTTCTACTTGAAATATGCTCATTTACACCTGCTCAAAACGGTGAAGGAAAACATCGTCAAAACTTCAAAGTCATACGCCGTGGTTAGTATTCTAATAACCGGCGATGGGCTTGCAACCTGTCACGTGAATGCTTATGCAAAAGAGTGGGCATGATTCAAACGTATGCTTGTACTTGACTGCCCCCTTGTAGGATATCTTCAAGGATCTGCATACCTACTAAACTCCTTAAAATTTGAAATTATATTCTTTCTTTAATAATTCTCTTTAGACGACTAATCTGTATAAAGCTATGGTCTATAAATTGATATTCTCTTATTGGCATTAAACATTAGCTATCAGAGTTTATTTACATTGTAACGAATAAATAAAAAAATAAATAGAAGAGAACCGTGGATGTCACGGGTATTAATATAGTCCTGAGCTATTTTTTACGAATAATAATAAATCTCTTGTTTGGCAGTCAGGCATCCTTGCTTAAACATTGAACATTTAATCGAACGGACAGGCTTCCTCGTGATCCAGACTAACGCAGTACATCCCTCGAGAGCTGAAAATAAGCAATATATAATTATTTATCCAGATATAATAACAACTCGCCAGATGTGACACAGATCGTGTATACCTTGGAACTTCCAACTCGAACAATCGGTTGGATAGATGAAGCCAAATGTCGTATGGCAATAACCAGAACTGCAATGGATAATGAGAAAATTGTGGAGGAATCGACATATCACCAAACCCACTAATATCCGGCTTGTTCGAACTCTTATATTTCCCATATTTAAGCACGCTGCGGAGGCGTAGACGCTGCGAGAAGTTGAAAAGAAAAAGATAGACGCTTTGGAAACGTGGTGCTGGAGAAGGCTTCTTTGAATATCATGGACCGAGTTTCGTACTAATGTGTCTCTAGGAGCTCGGCATAAAGCAGCATCAGTCGACTTTAGTACAAACTCGCATTCTGAATTTGTTCGGCCACGTCTCGAGGCGGGACACTGACTATTGAGCGTGTTGTCGTACAAGGACGAGTCCACCAAACAGCATTGCTGTGTTTCAGTTCTAAGGAAGGGTATGGTTGCCGGTTAAATATCAGGCACATGAGGCTTCACATTGCAGTGCATTGTGGGGCACATTTCTAACGTGCGTGGCATACGAGGCAATTCTCTAGTATAGGCGATGGTTAGCACTTAACATCAGATGTGCCATAGGTTTGTTCCATATCCGTGTAGTGTAAAAAGACTTTTTGGAAATCTGTGGATATCGATCATGGGGGCTAATAAAGTCGTGGTTACATATAACTTACTGGTCAGGTACATCGTCTCCCACTTTGACAGCTTTCCTTTCAGTATGGATGCCCCACCGACTCGATTCTTTAGGGCAGGTGGCGTCACACGGCACGCCAATCATACGGATGCGCTTGCGCACGCTCGCGGCGAAGTAACACGAGCTCATGAAGTGACTGCATCGTGAGATTCCTGGGGAATTAAACTTTTGTTCATAATTCATTTATTATCTGTGAACCTAGGAACATTATAAAAATGGTTGAGCTCATTATACAGGGTTACAGGAAAAATCGTGCTAGATCCGTTAAGGGCGTGGAGTACCCATCATTTCTGACTTATTTCACTATGAAACACCCTACCCTAAACTTAACCCTTTTCGAGATATTCGACTTTTAATTTTTTTATTGAAAATGGCCGATTTTTAGGCTACTAAATTTATTTTTGTTTATTTTGTGTATCTTATTATTATTGCATTTTTACATGTGTAATAAGATGCTTTAGGACGTCAATCATTAAAATAGTGCATAAGTTAATTAAATAGACCGTAGTAGACAAGTGAAAGTTAAGAAATAAAAAAAAATATTAGAAAGTTTATTTTTCTCTAAGGGATATCTAAAAAAAATATTATGGCAATGGTTCGGCAGATGTTTTTTAAAATATCTACGTTTCATCAGCTATCTAACGAGGTATAACAATCTAGGGTTTGTATTACATTTCGTGGAAAAAAAGTAGTTGGGACGCTCCAGGTAGCAGTTTTAACGGTCCCGCGCCTATTGTCCTTCAAGTTAAGACGCACCGTGCGAGCGAGACAAGTGACGATTTATGTAAGTGCGAATGAAAGAAAAAATGTGTAGAGACCGGTTAGGGCTGGGATACAACAGGGGGTACAACAGTTTTGGTTGTCAGTCTGCTTTTGTGCTTCGTACATAGTAGATGTGATATCGTTTTGCTCTTTTTCTCGACTTGGCTGTGATTCTGGACTATTTCTTCTGATTTGTGACTACTGTGCTTGTTAACCGGACTCTGATTTGTACCTGTGATACGGAAGTGTTGAAGATGACGTCCTACACACCGGAGGAATATGCTGATATGCTTATTTGTTACGGATACTGCGATTGTGTGTCTGCGCAAGCTCGCAACGAATACATAACTCGCTACCCCGGTCGTCGAGTGCCGGATGTGGCCGTTTTTGACAGAGTCTATCGAAGACTTCGAGAAACTGGCTCTGTTTTGAGACGAAATACAGACATGGGAAGACCACGAATTGATGACGAAGAACAGGACAATGAGATAGTGCAACGCTTTCGAGCGGATCCGACTACTTCCACTAATATTGTTGCCCGTGATCTGGGACTTTCGCAATGGAGAGTGTGGTTTACAGTGCATACTGCTGGCCTATACCCGTACCATTACACGCCGGTACACGTTATTGAAGAAGGAGACCCCGCGAGAAGATTGGACTTTTGCAGATTTATGCTAAATGCTGACGTAGAAGACCCAGATTTTCTAAGAAATATCTTGTGGACGGATGAGTCCAAATTTGATAAAGATGGCATAACTAACTATCACAACGCCCATTACTGGGCCCCAAAAGAGCTAAGGAATCCCAATAAGAAAAGAGTGAAGGGGTCCCAACGAAGATTCAGCGTGAATGTGTGGATGGGCATTATCTCCAATCATTTGATTGGACCTTACTTTCTCCCGGATAATCTAAATGGGGAAAGCTACAAAAATTTCCTGAGAGCAGACTTAAGTGATTTGCTGGATGATCTGCCACTCAACCTGATCAGGGACATGTGGTTCCAACACGATGGCTGCCCTGCCCATTTCAGGAGAAGTGTCAGAGACTGGCTGGACACAAATTATCCAAACAAATGGATAGGACGAGGTGGACCGTTGCCATGGCCAGCAAGAAGTCCGGACCTAACCCCCATGGATTTTCACGTGTGGGGGTGCATGAAAAGTCTTGTGTACAGCGAGCCGAATCCAGTTTCGTCTGTGGAAGACTTACGAGAAAGGATTGTGGATGCAGCCAATAAAATGAGGACCACGTTAACCACTGGAGTAGTAAAGACTGGTCTCCGTAGAAGGATGCGACAATGTATCAGAAATAGAGGCGGCCATGTTGAACATGAACTGTAGAATAAGAAAAAGTTGTGTGAAAATCTTTAATAAATGACATTTCATGCTTACCTATTATTTTATTTTACTTTTTAGGGCTAAGTATAAATTTTCTTCTCCACTGTCGCCTATAAAACTAAATTTTTTTCAATGCATTTGAATAAAACTCTAGATTATTATACCTCGTTAGATAGCTGATGAAACGTAGATATTTTAAAAAACATCTGCCGAACAATTGCCATAATATTTTTTTTAGATATCCCTTAGAGAAAAATAAACTTTTATAGAGATATTTATTCAACACTTATTCAGTAAACACATAATACAATATCCTCTACTTACGAATCTTATCACTAAGATTGAGCAGTTAAGGCCACTAATAATTGGGTCGGCGCCGCACGCGCATACTCTCGCCTCGGGAATCTGTTACTAACTGACGGGCGGCCGGGCGCCGCATCTGGAGACGGGACGACCGACGCGTCGGCACAGGGCCGGGAGGCGAAGGGGCAGGAGGGGCGAGAGGGGCCGCACTAGTGGGGTGCGCTATAACCTCCCCCTCCAAGTCACAAGAACGACCCGTCTGGGACTTGGCTGGTCTTCCGCGGCGCCGTTGATGGACAATTGCTGGGGATGAACCTACATAAGGGGTCAGAGCGCTGGCATGGTACTTCCCTTTAATGACCCCAGTACTATCAATGACCAAAAACGACGTTGGACTGACAATTTGGGAGACACGGTACGGGCCTTCCCGTCTGGGAGCAAACTTGCTGGTGAAACCTTTAGACGCGTTACTCGCCAGGTGAGTTTCCACAAGAACCAGGTCTCCCTCTTTATAAGTTGCAATGACTCTTCGATGCTGGTCGCCCGAAGATTTCCGAATATCTTGCTGCTCCTCAATTCGCAGACTTACTTCGCATAGAACCCGCGAGAACTCTTCTAAGTACGGGGTGATCTGCGGTACAAAGTTCTGCTGGCCTACTATTGCACGCAGGTCAGTATGCACAGCCATAGGCGACCGCAGCTCCCGAGCGAATGTAAGGTAAGCAGCTGATTTACCTGTCCCCTGATTGTACGCACTGTTGAGCGCAAATCGCACCGTCGGGAGCAAGTTCGGCCATTTCCGATGTTCGGCCCCAACCAGGATGGCAAGAAGCTGTTTGAGCTCACGATTCTTGCGTTCCGCAGGATTAGCTTCCGGATGGTACACGGGGATCAATGATTGCTGCACTCCTAGCACAAACATAGCCTTTTGCATCACGGCCGACACAAACTGACTTCCATTGTCCGAGATGATACGACGAGGCAAACCATATCGTAAGAAGACTTCTTCTATAAGAGCTTTAGCGCAGGACTCTGCAGTCGCATCACGAAGCGCGAACAGCTCTACCCAACGACTCGCCGTATCTTCTATAAGCAGAATCCACCTTTCTCCCTTTTGTCCTTCAGGAAGGGGACCAAACAGGTCCATCGCGAGGACTTCAAACCGCTGCTGAGGCACAGGGGTCTGTAGAAGTCCAGCAGGCTTCAAGTTAGTAGCTTTATATTTTTGACATGCGTCACAGGACTTGAGATATTGAGCTACGTAAGTCCTCATGTTCTTAAAGTAATATCGTTCTTTGATCTTTCTTAGGGTCCGCTCCAGACCCAAGTGTCCAGCAGTGGGCGCGTCGTGAAGCTCCTTTAAAAGCTCTGCCCGCAATGACTCTGGTACTACTATAGTCTGCCAATATCCAGCCTTCAAATCTATCGTAGACATAACGCAATCAGGCTTCGTGCTCTGCAACAGCTCGTCTATCACCGGAAGCGGGTATTTATCAGTCCGAGTGACGCTATTAAGTTTCCGGTAATCAACGCAGAACCGAATCTCCCCATTCTTCTTTGGTATCAACACCACAGGTGAGGCCCATTCCGACTCGGCTTCTTCAATGATATTGTCTTCTAGCATTCTATCTATCTCTTTTCTAATTATTTCTTTCTTAGCGGGTGAAACTCGATATGGCGGACTTGCAATTGGCACGGCATCACCAGTATCTATGCGGTGTACAGCGAACTGGGTAGGTTCTCCTCCTGGAGTAAAAATATCCTCATGGCCATTCAGGAGTTCAGCCAGTTGTTCCCGTTCCTCCGGACCGAGATGGGATCCCTCATCCTTGCGAAGACCCACAGACGAACAGGTAAGAGGCTGTAACGACCTCTTTTCAAAAACAATAGACTGAGGCGTCATATCATGTCTCACAAACCATACCCCCCTAGCGAAATCTAATACCATGCCAACGTCCTGAATGAAATTCATTCCCAACAAACTTTCGGTAGCATCCGGTAGCATAATAAAATTTACGACTAGTGCTACCCCTCGCACCGTTACGTTAACGTGCGCTACGTCGACATTTTGTGCACAAATATGCCCATCAGCATACTTAAGTTCGATAAATACATTTTCAAACTGGTGACCATTTTTAACTAAGTGAGATCTTAGACTAACACTTCCTATACAGTGCTTAGCACCCGTGTCTATTAAAATGTTTCCCACTTCACCATAGATTTCTACATTTAACACTGGACGCACTCGCGAATCGATATTATCGGAATTCGCGGACACCGATTGAAACGCAGTAACAGAAGAAACGACCGGTTTCTTTTCTTTACAGATAGGACAGTTCGAACGAATGACGCCAGGCGCTCCGCACCCAAAACACGTGATGGTCGGTGCTCGAGGTTCCCCCTCAACTGGACTGTCCTTAGTAGTCTTCTTCGGATGATCAAGTCGCGGACAGTTCTCTTTCAGATGGCCGTACTGTTTGCAATAATGGCATTGCGGCTTGAATTTATTTGTAGAAGTAGAAGGCACAGCCGGCGACCGCGGAACCGTAGCGGATGAATGCAACAAAGGTTTATTATCATCGATGTGACGTGGGTGGTTTTCCTCAAGCAGTATATCTTCGACGCGGCGCGCTTCTGTTAGCAACTCCGCAAAAGTGCTAAAACTGGAGCGCGGAACCTTCTCGCGAAGACGTCGTTGCATCAGCCCATACGTCATATCTACTTGCACCGTCTCCGTCAGGGATAATGGCGGGAGCTGGGCAAAAAGCGCTCTTATGCGACAAATAAATAAATCCGTTGACTCATCCATTCGTTGCTCTCGTTCAAAAATCTTCCTATATATTTTGTGCGTGGGTAATCTTGGACCAAAAGTCTGCTTCAACGACTCTAAAGCAGCTTGCCATGTAAGGGTCGTGTCCTTCACCCCTTGCCACCATGTGGCGGCTAACCCCGTCAACAACATAGATAATCCACGAAGCGCGTTATTTTCATCGACGCCGATACATTGTTTGTACGTCTCAACAGCATCAATAAAAGCTTCGACGTTGCTGGATTTTGCTCCATCAAAACGCGTCGTACACTTGGCAAAATTTCCAGAATAAGTATGCACAGGTGTACTTACAGGATCGCTGCGACTTAGCCTGTTTATGAGCAGCAGGAGTTGGTCCGTCGTCATTACGACTGGAGCCGCTGCAGCACCAACAGCTGGCTGCAGGTCTGCTCGCGCCACCTGAGCGGCATCAGCGCCGGCGTCACGCGTAGCTGACTCCAGTGCGGGCGCTATGGGCGGCGCCATCCCTTCGCTATGCACCCCGGTGGATGCCGGGCTCGTCGTGCGCGATCTCGTTAGCACCATCTTACTTAATATATCGCTCATTTGGTAGAACATCGACGTAATTTACAGTATTCCAATTTTACAGGAGAGCGATTTTTAAGTTTTTTTGGAGTTCTCTAATGAATTTGTAAGCAACTGGTGGTAGGATTATGATTATACTAGGTGTATATTAGAGTTGTATTCAAAGAATTTCTAATAATCATTTTAACAATATTAAAACGATGTATAGAATTTCCGTAATATAAAAATAACTACTGAGGTACCTGTAGTTAAGTCATTGTTCCACCAGAATACAGTCATGGAGAATAAAACTATTCGTACAAAATGGGTGATTTTGTGACACAAAAAAAACTTGTTTTGTTACTAATCATTTATTAACTTATTAAAGTATTCAAAATTTTAGAAAAGCACTCATAGAATAATATCACAATTCAATATTACTGCTTAAAAGGCATAAAACAGTGTTCACAACATCTTCAAAATCTTAATCAAAACTAAAACAGTCTCTTAATAGTCTTTGTAACTTATTGAATCTCACTTAGAACCTACTAAAATAATCTCAAAATGGTGACAAATTCAGATATCGCCAAAACTAAACTGTACTAATTTGATACCACTAAAAATGTTTACATCCTTCTCATTTCGACTGCTATATCAGGGGTGATGACAACTTCAGTGCTGTCACTTCAACTTCAGTTTAATTTAGTTTTGACGACATCTGAATTGACACCTAGTCTTGTAACTTCTTAAATCTTACTTAAAAAAAACAGTCTCAAAAAATATTTATAATATTAGTGGGTGCTCGTTATTTCTTAAATCTAACTTAAAAACAGTCTCAAAGTTTATAATATTCAAAACATTACTTAGTGGTCACAGCATCTTTTAATCTTATAACTAAAACACGGTTTAGTTTTGTTTTAATACGCCTGTTACATAGAGATCAATTATTACCTTAATGGTAATCTAATCGAGTATAGTATTATAAAAATCGGAATAAAATCTCGGAATAATATTTTTCTCGATTAGTTCGCGGAGATCATTTTTTTTGTTTTGGGTGATTGAAATTTTGGTCGAGTATGCCGCCGTCAAGTCGATTTGGGCAATCTCTTTACCAGATCGAAAAGATCTACCTCTCTTCTTTTTAATTGCGACATCAATCCAGTCCTCCTCGTATTTGCTTTTGTAGCTATAAGTCTCGGCCCCTTTTTTGAATTGAATCATTTTTATATCGCTTGTCTTAATATTTTCTCCTTGAATGTTCAGTCCGATTTCTTCATTTAGTTTCTTTAGATTGTAAAAATCATCATAGTTCAGCTCTTTCACAATAAACTTATCTCCAGTTTTCTTCGCATCTCTTATTATTTGGACATACTGACCAGGTACGTAAATGGGACCGGACTTTTTTGACTTTTTTATGGCTCTTTCGATAATCGAATGGGCATTATCTCCTTCGTTCTGTGTATGCCCTCGAATTAAGAATTTGTGAGTTATGGATCCTATCTTTAATGTTTCGACAGCGTACAGATACATGGAGAAAATGAACCTAAAACACAGAAGATTAAAATTTAATTCATGTTTACCTAATGCCAAAATAATATATTTAAATAATGATGATACACCTTACCTGTTCTTCTGTTGCCCCCCACAATTATCCGAGTAAAATGTGACAAAGAATGAAATATTAAATTCGGAATTAAATATACGAAAGTATAAATCATAAGAAGCCGCTATTCTGTTCTGTGACTCCCTAATTTTTTTATAGTCACGATGTAATTCTGCTACTGATAGGCTTCCATCAATGTATTCTCTCGTTGTATGGGCACGCAGATAGTGACTTTCAATCCTCGAGATTGATTTTATGTGATTCCGGACAGATTCTAATACAGTTGGTTCTATTCTTGAATGTGACTGATGCTTTCCGCGATTGTCAATTGGTGCCGCACCCAGATTATTATCTGCTGTTTTTTTTTCAATTACGGTACGCAACGTCCTATCTGCGATACCCAATGTGTTTAGTAAAAACGTTTTGCATACTCTTAAGCTACGACCTTCTTTGACCAGAGAACAATAGGTATTGGGTTTTCTATTTTTTACACCTACTTTTAGACGACGTTGTGCTGGTTGCAGGACTGTTATTATTGAGTTGAGAAAATCACGTTGCCTCTGTTATGTACCCAAAGCCCAATACATCTTAAAGATGTCACGCCTTTCCTCCTCTGAAAAATTTTTTGAGCATGCATAGTTGCATTTATCCGTACACGGTGGTTTCAGTTCTTTGGCAAGTACAGCTTTCCTATTTCGAGAAACATACTGCTTTCCTGAATTCTTTAGGCAACGGGCTTTCGTCTTTTTCCATTCGTCTTCATTTCTTTTTCTTTTTCGAGTAGTAATTAGTTCCTGTGACTCCTGTTGTGTTGCGTTGTGATGTGCACTAATACTTGAAGACTCGTTAAAAGTGGCACTAGAGGACTCCTGTTGTGCTGCGTTGTGTTGTGGAGTAATACTTGAAGGCTCGTTAAAAGGGGCATCAGAGGATGATGAAGATGAAATGGAACGCCGGCAAATTAATTGACGACGGCGAAATTCTGCTGGATTGTATTCGTCGCCACTATCATCCGGTGAAAAATCGCAATCTGTAGAATCATTATCTAATATTGGATTGCTTGACTTTGGCTCAGAATATGGGGGATCCAGGGTGGAGTTATCGCAAAGTACCGCTTCAGGTTGGTCTTTAGAAACTGTTGACTGATTACATGATTGATTTTGTTGTCTAAATAAATTTGCAATTCGAGATGATTCATCAGGACCAATAATGTTTGAAGAGGATGAGTTGGATGAACTTGTGCTGGATGAACTTGAACTGGATGAAGACGAGCTGCTTGAACTCGAACTAGATGATATTTTACGATCTATTCGCTTTGCTGGGCAATCATCTTGCGATAATGAGCTTTTGCAATCAATTGCCTCCGAATATTGCAAATTGACCATGCTTTCCGTAATTAATGGCTTTGGCATGCCTAGCGTTTGAGACGTGATTTCAGATTGCAACTTGAGATCAACTGGCAATTCTGGCAAATCTGGCTTATATACTATTTTATCTTCATTTCTCCCTAAAAAAAAGATTTATTTCATGATCCTATCATACCAATAAACCTAGGCTGACTATGTGTTTCCAGTTCGTTCAATTAAAACCTAAATCAATTTAAACTTTAGTCAAACTTACCATTTTTGAGCTGTTTAAAGCCATCCATGGCATCAGTCATTTTAGCAAAAGGTGGTGGTATCTTCCTCTCTATTGCACAATTTACCAACCTTTTAGAACGTTCGTTCATTGTAAAAGCTAAAAAACGAAAGATAGATACTTTGATACATAGAAATGTCAAAATTATGGAGTTAAATTCGAGCCACAAAAGTTGCCACTTGACCTTAAATTTTAGATAGAGAATTTTATTAATTTAGTATTGCAGTCTAAAGTCATCAAACAATCTCTGAATAGATATATAATTTATCAAAAACTATTTCGTGGATATCAATACCTTAAAATTCTTTAATTCTCTATCTAAAAATCAAGGTCAAATGTACGTAATTTTCGTGGTTCGAATTATACAATGAAATAATAAGCTACCTACTGACCACATTTATTTAGGTCGATATTTAGCTAAAGACTTAATCTTATTGAAGTAACAACGACGTAAATGTTATACTCGCAACAATTTCTTAAATATTGCGTCAATCAACTACTAAACATTTAATCTAGTTGAAGAAATAACGACGAAAGTGACATTCCGTCATTGTTTCCCCAAGAAAAATAAAAAAAAAATGTCATAATTACCTTTACGTCGATGTAGCCCTCAACTCGTCCGCACTTCACGAGTCCCCCCGCGCAACTGACCAATTCGTCGTTGTATCGTTCAACAGTTTCACGATTTGGTCTAAATGTCACAACGACGTTTGTGCCATCTAGCGGAAACTATTAGAGATACAATATCGTCGATTTTTCTCCAAATCTAGATACTACTTACAGATGTTCTGACATACTTAACTCAGTATTGCCAAAAATTACAATTACGTCATTGTTCCACCAAATGAGCGATATCTCACGTAGTATTTATAACCGTCAATTACGCCAAAGTTCACACCAAACCAACGTTTTCACGTCAACTAAACTGTTCACAGACAAAGTTCACACCAAACAGACGTCTTCACGTCATAACTACCGGTATTTAATAAGTAAATACTATGAACTTTATCAACACACCAACACTGTCTGTAATCCGTACGTAGTGTTTGTTCTACGAACTTATCAAATACCGTGTCCGTACCGTAGGCAGGTATTGTTTATGCACAGATTCACTACGAGCATCAACGAATAAACATTTTAACACTATTTGGAAAGTTATTTGTCCGTATTTGTGTCCGTACTAGCACCCTAGGTTCAGATATTTACGTAATACCTGCATCAAAACCTAGTCACAACAACGCACCATACGACAACATGACAACAAAGTAACAACATGACGAAAAAACTATATCCAAACAAAAATGTTCAATGTCCGTAGTCGAGTAGTAGCAGCCAAAAAAAACCCGAGTTTTTCTCAGAACGGCGGGGCGCTCGCGACACGAGGCTGGTGACGCTTGTACTACCCGAGGTTTCACGTACACCACAACAGTTTACGATTCTGCTCCACGTTAGGCTGCCATTTATAGAGATATTTATTCAACACTTATTCAGTAAACACATAATACAATATCCTCTACACAATTACGAATCTTATCACTAAGATTGAGCAGTTAAGGCCACTAATAATTGGGTCGGCGCACGCGCATACTCTCGCCTCGGGAATCTGTTACTAACTGACGGGCGGCCGGGCGCCGCATCTGGAGACGGGACGACCGACGCGTCGGCACAGGGCCGGGAGGCGAAGGGGCAGGAGGGGCGAGAGGGGCCGCACTAGTGGGGTGCGCTATACTTTCTAATATTTTTTTTTATTTCTTAACTTTCACTTGTCTACTACGGTCTATTCAATTAACTTATGCACTATTTTAATGATAGACGTCCTAAAGCATCTTATTACACATGTAAAAATGCAATAATAATAATAATAAGATACACAAAATAAACAAAAATAAATTTAGTAGCCTAAAAATCGGCAATTTTCAATAAAAAAATTAAAAGTCGAATATCTCGAAAAGGGTTAAGCTTAGGGTAGGGTGTTTCATAGTGAAATAAGTCAGAAATGATGGGTACTCCACGCCCTTAACGGATCTAGCACGATTTTTCCTGTAACCCTGTATAACTATACTAGGTTTCGCCATTTCAGCGTACAAACTATTACAATTCAACTCAATTCAATTATTAACACACTTTCGCCTGGTAGTGATCTGGAGCAGTTGAGCTATCTATAGATCGTTTGCAATGGTCTTTAGAGAATTCAAGACAGTCCTTGATAGGTCTTATTCTGCGATAATATTGGACAATGAATGGTTATACTGCACTACCGTCTAAACTAAAGAGAGAATATGGCGTAGGAATAAATGCAATTAATTAATTATCCTGTACGGTGTGTAATCTTTCAGAAATAATAGACAACCGCGATTCGTAACAATCATCATCATCCGCCTACATTCGTCCACTGCTGGATATACGCCTCTACCAATACGCGCTACTGAGACCGGTCTTCGGCTCTTCTCATCCAATTTCTGTCCGCCACCTTTGTCATTCCACCTAGCTAGGGGGCACCCCACACTACATTTGGCAAGACACGATAAGGACGCGTAACGAGATTATCCGACAGAGAACCAAGTTCACCGATATATACCAGCGGACTGGGCTGGCCATATATGCCGGAGAACCTATAACCGTTCAGGTAAACGAGTTCTAGTAACAGTACTCACTCATGAAATGTCCATGACAGCCAGGTTGCCTCCTGCCTCCGTTGACGCAGAAGTCAGCGTGTCCCACTAAACCGCTCTCGCCCAAAAAGCCAGCATTGGTATGGATCACTTGCACGACGTGTGCGTCATCTCGTCCAAGTCGGAACTGACGGGAGCCGAAGTTGGAAACCAATGGTCTGGCTGGATCAAGTCCTGGAAGAATAAATGAAAATTATTCATTGAACAATTTTGAGGGCACATTTTAAGCACTATTATGTAGAGATGACTTGTTTGCGTCCATTGATTTTGCAATTTTGATACATTATAGCAAATTCATTTAGCTGTAATTGATTATTCGCATATAATTAATAATTCTTTAACACCTTTATCGTTAGTCTTATAGGTTGACTACCTGCGTGGCACAGTGGGCAAACAGCAGGCTGAGACACAGGAGATAGCGTGTTCGATTCCCGCCGCGGAAGAAATGTTGGCATGATCTACGGATATTTGTTCTGGGTCTGGATGTTTTTCTATATATGTTATGTATGTATTTACAAAAATATAAATAGTATATAAGATTTCTATCAGTTATCTGGTTCCCATAGTACAAGCTCTGCTTAGTTTGGAACTAGATAGCGCAACATGTCCAGCAATATTTATTTATTTATTCATAGAACTAATACGTACAAACAGTAAAGTCCTGACCCAACAAATGAATCCCCTGTATCCCAGGAACTAAGATAGTAGATAAATAGATAGAAAATACTTCATTCGAGCCGTTGAGTGCAGGTCGCACATGATCGATTGCTATGAAAATCTATGGGGGTGGACTTTGTTCAGCAGAGGATATCCTGTGGCTGATATGATATTGATGATGAGTCTGCAAGTGTTGACCGACATGAGCTTATAAAAATATGTTGTCAGAAGGTTCCTCTCAATGCAGTCATAACATAACCTATTGCAGTCATAACTTTCGTGAGTCAGGGATAAATCACAAAAGTTTTCAAAGTAAAATAGTAGGTATACTAACAGAAAACACGTACAACTAAATATTACTGACATAACGTGATTCTATTCAATTCTAGTGCACTGCACCAGATTTTGGTGAAACCATCGAGCAAGGATTATTATAAGCATTCAAGGGACACCAACCCATACTGTTAGATCCAAAGCGTTAATTTAATTACCTAAGTCACGGAAACATACTGGAATCATGTAGCTGATCTCAAGATGACCTCGATACCAAAGATAAATAATATAGAAAAGTAGGTATGTAGGTAGGTACTCGATACCGATATGGTTATCTTTAAAGCAATCGAATAGTATCAATCAGGGATGTTTCGCATCTGCATCCGCAAATGCTGAGCCTCCGCATCGAGTTAGACATCTGCATCCGCATTCACAATAATCGATGTGGATGTTCTTGCGGATGCAGATGTAGTGCTGGTCACGACAGGAAAGGAATTGGGTGGGGCTTGCGAGTGGCGCGTGCCACGGGCACGTGCTGATTGACCAATAGGACCGAAGATTTCAGTTACAAGATCCAAGGCGTTTGCTATTGTTTATCATTTGTATCTTATAAATCAGTCATAAACTCATAACGTGTATACTTGCGCTTATTGTGTGAACATTGCAGTTTTTGAGTGTTATTATGAGTGTAACGGACGATCAAAGACGGGGAAGGATCGAATCTAGATTTGAAATGTATTAGGTAGTTATAAGATCGAATCAGATTCAAATGTTAACAGGTAGCTAAGATTGTAACAGTTTAAACTTGTAAAGGTCAAAAGAGTGAGATAGCTACATGTAAGTCCCCGTCTAACTTTGCTGGAAACTTCGATGTATTAAGAATTGTATAACATGATTTGTGAAAGCGTGAATTACGATCCCCGCACCATGGCTAGGGCGAGGAGTAGTTTTGTATAAAGATAGACCGTTTTCAAGCAGAAATTTGTGATCATTCAAGAACGCGATTTATACCTTGTAAACTAGCAACTAAGAAGAAAAATAAATACAGTCCACTTTTGCACAGTACCGAGTCTATCAATGAAGCCTGGGTAGGACCTCTACAAGTTTTGGTCCTCCGACCCGGATAAGCCGTTCCTGCGACGACCGGACCAGTTGTTCCTGCGGAGCCGACAAGACCCGCTCCACTGGATTTCAAGAAACAGTTACATCGTATAACCACTGAAGAGACGGCGCGGGCTTGAAGATCACCCAACGGTGCGACGAGCATCGTTGTCAAGACCGGCGCAAGGGCACGGGGTGCCTGAAGATCACCCAACGGTGCGACGTGCGACGTTGTCAAGACCGGCGCAAGGGCACGGGGTGCCTGAAGATAAGCCCGCGTCCGTTGAAGACAACCGAACGAGGACGTCACCCGAAGAGTGAAGACCCCCCACCCCCTCACGTGGCTGGTCCACGGCCCGTTTATTCCGGCCACCTAACGGTGCCAAACGGTCGGAATAGCGGGTAAACGCCTTAGGGCGGTTTTAGTGTTAGTGTTAGGGACCGCTAGGTAGGTAGGGGCATCAAGTGCTGAAGAAGATGACCACCAGGAGCCCACCAGTGACGAGGGGGAAGAAGGCTGCACTTCGCGTCTACGAAGACTACCCCGCGTCCCCGTCCGAACCCGCGCTTCCGAATGCTCCCGTTGAGCCGCGACCCGCTGAAGCGGGACCCTCCTCCGCTCGCGTAGCGTCAGAGACGACCGCGCCCGCGCCCGCGACCGAGGTAGCACCGCGAGTGAACGCACACGCCGAGCCCGAACGCCGGCGTGCCCCGTCCGTCCGCTCGCAACGCTCCAGCGCCAGCGCGATGGCAAGGATACGGCAAATTGAATTTGAAGCTGAAGAACGACTTGCCGAGATTAAGAGGCAAGAGCTCCATATTCAAGCGGAACTTATAAGGAAGAGGTTGATTGCCGAAGTCGCTACAATACGGGAAGAAGATGAACAAGAAAGCATCCAGGGCACGGGTGCACGGAACGGGGCCCTAGACACAGAACACAGAATAGAGGACTGGCTCCAACGCCATCATAAACGGGGGGAGCCAGAACAAGTGACGGATCAGGATACCAGGTATCTCTCATCGACCACGAGAGAACAGAATACGGAGCGGTATCCTCCGATTACGAACAATCGGGTCACTTTTGAACCACGAACACTGCGAGACAGATCACTCACGCCGGACCGAACGCGAGACAGAGGGATTGATCGGTTAACGGAAGCCATAGAGAAGATGGCTCACCGTAGACCACCTCCGAGACAGACGTACGACCTACCTGTATTCGGAGGTGCTGCGGGGGATTGGCTACCGTTCAAGGCAGCCATGAAGGAATCGACGACCATCCACAAGATCTCATCGGCTGAGAATCTAGCGAGGCTTAGAACATGCCTGAAAGGCGAAGCCCGTCAAGCAGTGTCGGCTTTGTTATACACTGCAACCGAACCGGCAGTTATAATGAAGACTTTGGAGCAATGCTACGGTCGCCCAGAGATGATTATAGACAACGCGTTAGAAGAGATTAAGAAGCTACCGCGACTGGGCGCGACCGCAGGCGAGTTAAACGCTTTCGCCATCAAACTACAGAACGTAGTAACCGCCATCTCTTGTATGGACCAACGCGGCTACCTGCAGAACCCGATGTTTTGCGCGACAGGTAGCCGAGAAGTTGACACCGCACATCCGATCAAAATGGTGCGACTATGCAGAGGAATTTGGCAGCCGAAATGAACCAGAAATATTGACGCTGTCCCAGTTCCTGATGAGAGAGGCAGATCGCGCAATGCGATACGCGTATACAGCTACGCCTTCGCAGAACACCTCAAAGGCCCGACCCATAGAGCAGCGACCCAGGGTGAACGAACGAAATCGTGGGTCGGTGTACGCTACACAGAACGCGGCATCGGAGGAGGAAGCCTCAACGAGACAGAACGCAGCAACGGACAAGAACGAGTGCCGTTGCTGCGGGGGCGACCATAGAACCGTCGAGTGTAGAAAGCTCACGGCGATGCCAGTAGACAAGAGATGGGAATGGGCCAAAGAGACAGGCATATGTTTTCGCTGTCTGAACAGCAAGCATAGACGCTTTATGTGCAAGAGCAAGCGATGCGGAGTAGGTGAATGCACACGTCCGCATCACGCACTGTTACATGCGCCGAAAATAAGGAACGAGGGTGCCAGTGAGCAGGGCCAGACCGAAGAATCAGCCATCACTGCATCTGCGCATGTGACAGCAAGGAATCAAGTCCTACTGAAGGTGTGTCCAGTCGTGATTAAGGGCAGTAACGGCATGGAAATAAATACGTATGCGTTACTGGACGAAGGATCAACGATAACTCTGATCGATGAAGAGATCGCCGCGATGATCGGAACGGAAGGCCCGACAAAAGCCTTGAACATCGTGGGGGCTACGACTAGTCAGAGGGAACCCGAGAGCCGGGTAGTGGATATCGTGATCCGAGGACACAAGTCGGACTCACATCGGATCACAGCGCGCACTGTGAAGAACCTGACCTTAGGAAATCAACTCGTCAGTACCGATGTGTTAAAATACGCGCACTTAAGGAAACTCCGTCCAGAAGCCGTGTGCTATGCGTCAGCGAAGCCACGCATACTCATCGGGGCCGACAACTGGCATCTTATTGTGACGAGGAAGCTTCTGACAGGGAAGAGAAACCAGCCAGCTGCATCACTAACGCAGCTGGGATGGGTTATCCATGGATCAATCCCCAGGAGCACAATAAGACAGCAGGAGACGGTACTACACGTCCATACGTGCCAAGGTGTCCAGAACGGACATACTTTGAACGACCAAGACGAGGAATTAAGCAAGCTCGTGAAAGCACACTTTGAGATAGATGCTTTGGGCGTTTCAATTAAAAGAAAGCCAAACGCAAAGGATGAGCGGGCTCAAAGCATTTTCGACAGAACAGCGAGACGAGTGAACGGTCGTTTTGAAGTGGGACTACCTTGGGCCAGCGATGAGGTGAAGATGCCGCCCAGCTACGACATGGCCATACGACGCTTACATGGGATCGAACGTAAGATGGACAGATCGCCGGAGTTTAGAAGTGCATACACCGCGCAAGTGGAGAAGCTGCTAGAAAAGGGATATGCAGTAAAAAGCGAGGAGGAACAGAGTCAGAACGAACGTCTCTGGTTTCTCCCTCACTTCGCGGTGACAAACCCCAACAAGCCGGGGAAGTTTAGAATGGTTTTCGATGCAGCCGCGCGCGCTAATGAAACATGTCTCAATGACGCGCTGCTGGACGGACCAGATCTACTACAGACATTACATGGCGTCTTGTTTCGCTTCAGAACGAAGCCGATCGCGGTCACTGCAGACATTCGGGACATGTTCCTGAGGGTGACCATAAGACAAGAGGACCGTACAGCCCAACACTTTTTATGGCGCGGCGACCACCGAACAGATCCACCGCAGAAGTACACGATGAAGTCCATGATATTCGGAGCGAGAAGTTCTCCATTTCTGGCTCATAGCGTCAGGAACAGAAACGCGAAAGATCACGAGCGGACACACCCGCTAGCGTTTGACGCTATAACTCGGAACCACTACATGGACGACTGGGTGGATAGCTTTGCAACGGAAGAGATAGCCGCCAGAGCTATAGCACAAGTGCAAGAGGTGCATCAACAAGCGGGTTTTGAACTTGCAAGCTGGAGCGCAAACCGTGAAGGCTTACTGGATAGTATTAACCCGGAGAACCGAGCGCATGCACCAAAAGAGCTAGCGGCCAATGCACATGTATATGGCAAGACATTGGGTATTCTTTGGATTACCGACACGGATGAAATCACCTTTAACACTGCCATGCCTCGCGTACCTGAAGATGTTAAGAATGTGGCACGAACGCCAACGAAGCGGGAGGCATTGGGTGCAGTTATGTCGTTGTTCGACCCACTAGGCCTGCTGAGTCCATACACGATTACGGCGAAGATCATGTTACAAGAGTTGTGGAAAAAGAACGTGGATTGGGATGAACCTTTGCCAGCCGAGGAGGCGGCGACATTTTTTGAATGGCAAAATAATTTACGCTACGTCGCCGACCTAAGACTGCCGCGATGTTACGACGCAAGACCAGACATAATACAGCGACAACTTCATGTTTTCTGTGACGCCAGCGAGCAGGCGTTCGCTGCGGTCGCGTTTTGGCGAAATGTCAGCCAAGACGGCGTGAGCATCGCTATAGTAGCAGGAAAGGCAAAGGTTGCGCCACTAAAGGCACAGAGCATACCACGAATGGAGCTGCAGGCTAGCTTAATCGCCGCTAGACTTGCCGCGGAGATTGTCAAAAGCCACGACTTAGAAACAAATGTAACATTTTGGAGCGACTCAAAGACGGTGCTACATTGGATTAGGAACGACGAAACGAGATTCACTCCGTACGTGGCGCACCGACTCGGGGAGATAGCAGAGTTAACTCGCCCAGAACAATGGCGGTGGGTGCCCACAGCGCTTAACGTAGCAGACGACGCAACGCGATCGAGGAACACTCAGCTACGGAGCGACGATAGATGGTTTACGGGACCGGCGTTTCTATTTGAAGACGAAGAACGTTGGCCTGTAGAGGTTTCATCGCCACCAGAACAAGACGAAGAGAGAACATGTGCAGCGCACGTGAGCCAGGGATCAACGCTCATCGACATGAGCAGGTTCTCATCCCACGAACGGTTAGTTCGCACGCTGGCCCACGCGCTCACATTTTTAAAGAAATGTCGACGACGCGGTGGGCAGCTTGGGATGGGAGAACTGCGGAAGGCAGAACGCCTGCTCATCAGAGACTCGCAGCGAGCATGTTTCCCTGACGAAGTCCAGCGCCTGAAGAAAGGGATGAGCGTCGATCGAACGAGCAGGCTGTACCAACTCGACCCTAAGTACGGTGACGATGAAATAATAAGGCTGAGCGGTAGGATCAACGCCGCTACAGTACCGGATCACCTGAAGGATCCACCCATTCTGGACGAAGCGCACCGCTTATCACGTCTACTGATCAGACGGGAACATGAGAAGAATAAGCACGCGGGCAGAGAACAGATCGTGAACAATCTGCGCCAGCGATTTTGGATACTGCGGTTGCGTCCGGCGGTCAGAGCGGTTCTGAACGATTGTACGCTGTGTAAGATAAGGAGAGCGAACCCAAGGAAGCCAGTAAAGGGCGACTTGCCGAAGATTCGCCTAGAGATGAACACGAGGCCCTTCACTAACTGCGGCATCGATTGTTTCGGCCCTATGTGGGTGGCGGTCGGACGGCGCCGTGAGAAGCGATGGGGTATGCTCTTTACGTGTCTAGTAACGAGAGCTATACACGTGGAGCTTATAGCGAGTCTCAGCACCGACTCGGCTATTATGGCTATCAGGCGAATGGCTGCCCGACGGGGGACTCCTCGTACAATCGTGTCAGACAATGGAACGAACTTCCACGGATCGGAAGTGGAACTAAGAAAGGCGTACGAAGAATGGCTCCCAGGCCTAAAAGAGTACGCACTCAAACAGCGGATCGAGTGGCGGTACATCGACCCTGGTGCACCAAACCAGGGGGGAGCCTGGGAGCGAATGATAAAAACGGTGAAGAGAGCCCTAGCCATCACTTTAAATGAACGTGCCCCGCGAGAGGAGGTATTGAATACGCTAATGACAGAAATCGAGCACACCGTAAACTCGCGGCCTTTAACGCATGTACCCGTGGACCCAGAAGAAAAGGAAGCTTTAACGCCGAACCACTTTTTATTGGGGACGGCAGTAGGTTTGCCATATGTGGGAGACTGCGACGTAGCCGACAGAAGAACGTGGCGCGCCGCACAAGCTCTGGCAAACTCTTTTTGGAAGCGCTGGATCGACGAGTACTTGCCTACGTTGGCGCCGCGAGGTGACATCAGAAGACAGCAAGAGAACATCAAAGAAGGGGACGTCGTCATAATCGCGGACGGTTTGCTACCTCGGAACGTATGGCCGCGGGGCCAGATCGAGCGCGTGATCACGGGTCCGGACGGAGTAGTTCGGAGCGCTGAGGTGCGGACGCGGGGAGGCGTTTTCCGGAGGCCAGTGAGAAGGTTGATCGTCCTCCCGATTGAATAAGAAGGCTGCGAGGATCTGCGCCGGGGGGAGACTGTAACGGACGATCAAAGACGGGGAAGGATCGAATCTAGATTTGAAATGTATTAGGTAGTTATAAGATCGAATCAGATTCAAATGTTAACAGGTAGCTAAGATTGTAACAGTTTAAACTTGTAAAGGTCAAAAGAGTGAGATAGCTACATGTAAGTCCCCGTCTAACTTTGCTGGAAACTTCGATGTATTAAGAATTGTATAACATGATTTGTGAAAGCGTGAATTACGATCCCCGCACCATGGCTAGGGCGAGGAGTAGTTTTGTATAAAGATAGACCGTTTTCAAGCAGAAATTTGTGATCATTCAAGAACGCGATTTATACCTTGTAAACTAGCAACTAAGAAGAAAAATAAATACAGTCCACTTTTGCACAGTACCGAGTCTATCAATGAAGCCTGGGTAGGACCTCTACAATGAGTATACAGTGAATATTGTATGTTAATCGAATTTTCCGCAGTTAATTGTTTTATTTCTGCACCAAACCGAAGTTTCTTAAACAAAATCTTGAGATCCGCATCCTGAGCCTTCAAAAGTCCGTATCCGCATCGGCGGATGTCAAAAAATCTGCAGCCACAACATCCCAGGTACCTATATCAATTTGACCTTGACTTGCGAACTAATAATATTATAAAAAAGAGTACGGGAAAATTCTATATTTTGATACATCATCATCATTCCCATCAGTGGAAGGACGTCCACTGCTAGACATAAGCCCCTGTGCACACAAACGGCTCCGAGCAACCATTAGATCGACTTTACAGTTGGCGCCTGAGTATTTAATCAGGAGCCGTCCAATGCTACGCTTTTCATTCCAGAGAGTCATTTCGACACATTTGGACTAAACTCCGAAGGAGAGACAATGATTCGATCCAGTGCTCAAGATTTAATAGTTATTGTTAATAGTGTTATAAGTTATGTCCGTATAGGTATATCCACCAAACTTTTGTACTAGTACCTACTATATTTTAAACTGTAAGCTTTGTTTATCTTCCTCAAGTTACAACCTAAGACTTCAATTTAAACAAGCAACGCGACCAGAGAGCAATACAGGCATAGATAATGTTGCCCACAACATTACAGGCACTAGAGGAGAAATGGTAGATCTTGCACTGTCCGATCATTTAGGTCAGTTAATAAGAGTTCCAGTCAAAAAATATTGTAGTATAAAACACTGGTACAAGTTAACACGTAATTACAATAAAAATCGTAAAAAATTTAAAGAATGTATTAGTAACTTATCTTTTTTAGATATTTTAAACACGAGTGATCCTGATTTAGCATTTGAATTATTTCATGACACATTCAGTTTATTCTATAATTTATGTTTTCCAATAGTTAAGTTGAAAATTTCTACATATAGAAAACCGAACTGGATTTCGAAAGGAATTAAGCTATGTATTACAAAGAAGCGAAATTTGTTATGGAAATACAGACTATGTCGTAATAACTCTAATAAAGAGACTTTAGCCGCATACTCGTACTCTAACAGACTAAATAAAGTAATCAGACTAACAAAAAAAGCACAGAACGAATATTTTATAAACAGAGCGCCGAATAAGGCAAAAGCCACGTGGAATATAATAAATAGATATAATAGCAACCAACCTCGTGAAAATATAAATAATTTGAATAAAAATGGTAATAATATCACTGATCCGATGGACATGGCAAATGAGTTTAATAATTATTTTATCGACATTGTTACGCAGACAGACCACAATAATAACATTCCATATAAAATTAATTTTAATAACTCTAGTTCTATTTTTTTGACTCCTGTGACGCCACATGACATTATACAGATAATAAATTCATTAAAAAATACAAATAGTGTAGGGTTTGACGGTATTTCTACAAAAATATATTAAAGACACAGCTTTGTATATATCCCCTATACTGTGCCACATTATAAATAACTGTTTAGAATAAGGTATATTTCCTAATACTCTTAAACTAACAATAATAAAACCTTTGCATAAAAAAGGATCACGAGACGAAGTGGGTAACTATAGACCGATAGCACTAATTCCAGTATTTTCCAAGATAATAGAAAAAGTTATTTATAAAAAACTATACAACTACTTTGAAAGTAACAATATTTTTAGTAATTACCAGTATGGATTTAGACAGGGCCGGTCTATCAATAAAGCAATTTATGATTTTCTGTATCAGATAATGACAAATAGAGATAAAAACAAAACGGTCATGGCTCTATATATGGATATGACCAAAGCGTTTGACCACGTTAAACATAATGTTTTACTGCATAAACTTGACATTTATGGTATCAGAGGTACGGCAAATGAACTAATAAAGTCTTACCTTAGTAATAGAACTCAAGTGACCCAGGTTAGTAAAATATGTCCTAAAACACACATTGAAACAACATATGAATCAGTTGCTAGAATAGTATCCCATGGTGTTCCCCAAGGAAGCGTCCTAGGCCCACTCTTATTTCTAATTTATATAAATGACTTGCCTCAGATAACTAATCACTCTATGACTCTATTCGCCGATGACAGTACTATTTTATTTATTAATGATAAGACACATAATTTTCAGTTTGACATTAATTCAACTTTGACATCTTCTATCAATTGGCTATCGACGAATAATTTGAATATAAATTTGACTAAAACATTTCTTATGAATTTTAAACATAGTAATTCATATTTAGACATTGATATTAACTACCTTGGCACTAAAGTTAATGAAGTAGACATAACAAAATTTTTGGGACTTACAATTGACAATAAATTAAATTGGAAAATACATATTGATAATGTGTGTAAACGATTAAAACAATTTTCATATGCTCTTTTTAAGTTAAGTAAAGTATCAAATATATCCACTCTACTTACTGCCTATCATGGGTATGTATCGTCGATCTTGCGATACGGAACTATTTTTTGGGGGAACTCGACGGAAAATCTAGAGGATAATTTTATTAAATTAAAAATACTTACACTTCCAGCAATTTACATTAACGAAGTATCTATTTTTGTAAAAAGTAACCTCGAACTATTTGAAGAGTTTGCAGTTGGAAGCCGCTTAGAAGGTAATTAAAAAAATGTACCATGTAAAACGCAATGGCTACGTAGCAGTGTGTTCTGTATGGCTCCTACTATTTACAACTAAATTCCAAATTCTGTTCGCTTGCTCTCCAATAATGAATTTAAGAGCAAGTTGAATGATATTCTAGTTAAAAAAGCATATTACACTGTAAAAGAATTTCTTAATGACCAAAATATTATTTAACATTATTTTATATAAATCCATTATTGTTGCAATTACTTTTAATTTATTGACATCTCCATTTAACATAACTATTATTATTCTACATGATTGTGATTATTATTGTTTTTATTTATGCAAATCTTTTGACATTTTTCTTGAATTTTTAATAACTGTTTTCTCTATTTGATTTAATGTGATTCTGAATTGTATTAATTTTATCATCGACAAAATATGTAATATCAAGATAAATATTGTAGTAATTAATAAAATTGTTATATAAATGTTTGTACGCCTAAATGGCAGAACCTAGAATAGTGCTATTTATAAGTTCAACCATCAATCATGTACCTAGGTTCACGAACAATAAAGAATTATGAATTGAATTGAATTGAATTGAATCAATCGCAGTTCCCAAGCCGATGGACCATTCCGACGCGTTTTTTTAATAGAAAGCTAGCTATTATTGTAATGAAGATTATATGTATACTTAAGTCAGCCAATACAAAAATTATCAGTACTTTTACTTATTAGCAGAGACCAGTAATGGTCTCTGTTATTAGTAAAGGGACTTCAACTGTTAAATGGGAAATAAGGGTTTTTATCAAAACTTATTATATATGGTAGTTTGATAAAATAATTATAAGTTCATAAGTAAACAGTATTGTACTTTGAAGTGTTTACATACTTAAAACTGTAGGTAAGTAGTTACACCTAAACAAACAATATTATCGTAATACCCTGGCCAGCTTGTCTAGATCATATTAAGTACCTACCTATTAATTGTTTTGGGATCGCTCATTTACTAAGCATTTAGTAATTATATTGAGGTATGAGTATGACCGAAAATTATCCATCTTGCACCTTCACTATGATTAGTTTTTGCTGGGATCATGTATTTACCCTAAATTTGAGTTAGTATCTCAAATAATATCTAGTTCGAATTAAATCGATCTTCTTCATAAAGTACAGCTGTGAAAATTCAGTGTTAATCAGCCATTGATGATTCAGCATCATTTTCCAAAAAAAGAATGCGCCTTTTGAACAAACCCCTACATAAGCGTGGATATAAATACCTAATTCTATTCTACAAATAAACGGTTACAAAATCAGACAAAATATACAAATAAACCCACCTACCTATGTAAAACCAGAACCCACGTTAACGAGAACTTGGGCCCGTAGCCAAATTACATTCGCTGCGAATCTATTCGATTTCTACGTACATTTGTTGTTGCTGTATCACGTGGTATTTCTATAGCATGTGTCAAATCCCATACATTTTCGGACTTATTGACTAGCGTCATCGCTAATCGACTGTAACTTGGCTAAGCCCTCTGGTGTCTGGACAAACCTAGTATAGGTTTTAAGACATCATCGAATCAATGTATATGTAACCAGCTTTTGTATCTGATAATAAAAAAAAAATCAGTTTATTCAACCCGTTTTTATAGGTCCAAATTCTTAGGATATTATCCAACAAAATATCTATTGCAATCCCGTCAAGGATCACGCCAATACATTTGTATGGTTGACTGATTACAGGGTTTTGATCAGACAATAACATACATACCTACATTGCAAAATTTATTATGATTTGGTCGATTATCGTTGTGATATCATTTTTTTTACATTAGCTTGCGTAATTTTGGTACCAACTAGCCGGCCGGCTGATAAGTAGGTGCTACAAAATACAACCACATATCGCTCATGATAAGTAATTGTTGCAAGTCAAAATTTTGCATTTTTGACTTATTTAGTGTTTCGGAAACTAGATTGTTTTAGCTACCAACTGGCAAAACAGTCATTCTGTAAATCAATTATTCACTGAATTATAACCTTAAAAACTTTATTACCCGCTCACACCACTCATTCAATCGACAAGTAAAACCGTCGCTTTTTTTTATAAATTATAGGCTTGCGTTTGACCACTATCTCGCCTGATGGTAAGCGATGATGCCTTGAACATCCCTAGGTTGTAGTTATCAGGAAACACAGACTCAGGTAAGGCGTTCCACTCCTCGCTTATTGAGTTGGCTCAGTGACTGGTCAGAAATCAACGACAACGGACTTGTTTTGAGTGTCAACTCGAGTAACAACATCCAGTTTGGTTAAAAAACAAAGCGTGAGTAGGCAAAATAGTATTATATTCATAATTGATACAGTCTTGCCTGTAAACTTTTCGTAAAACGATTGTTTGTTTTACGAAAACGAAATTTGAGTTAATTCTATATTGCGTGTCTAAACTATAAAATTATTTACTACATTCGACCAAAATATGTATAAGTTGTAATCTGTAGCGACACAGATTTGCTTAAAATAAAGCTCTCCATTATTTTATTAGCCAGTCCATTATTTGAATAATGTTCAAAAACTTGGATTTATTACAAAATTTAAGCCCATTTTGTCTGTCAATATTTTGTTATTTTATCAATTATTTCAGTGTTAACACCAAAATAAATAATAATAAAAGAGCTTCGAAGATCCTGATTGCCGTAAAATTCAGTGAAAGCCCTACAAAAGACAGCTTTAATGTTGAAAAAGGTCCATGTAAAGATCTTTCTCTAGATTTTGATTATCCACCATAACCCGTTGTCTATACCAGAGAATCATCAGGAAGTCATCAGACGTGTTAATATACTTCATGTGCAACGCTGGTATTTTCTGCTTGTTCTAAGCCCAATAGCTTCCCAATAGCGACCAGTTTATCGATTTTGATAAATAATCCCAACACAGACAGATTATATAACAGTATTAACGTTTAACAGCACTGTAGACGAAATCGCCAAAAAGCACTTGAAATAATAAAATACATGAGTGTGCCAATTTTATGCTGTCTGTGGTGGGTGACAAATGGATGATAATAGAGACTGACATATTTGCTGAAGAAATTACTCACGATAAGGGCGCATGAAAGGCTAACAAGAGTTACCTTCAAGAAAAATATACTGAAGGCAACAACCGGGACCAGAAAAGGATTGAGCAGAGAGTGTGGAGTAGTATTGCGGGTAGTGCAACAAGAAGGAGAAAAAGACTACACGGTTTTGTGCGTGACAGAAAGCCAGCCTTCCTTGCTCACGTAAAGTTCGGTGAGCTATGAGCACTTTTGTAGTGATAGACGCTCAAACATAACAAATGAAAAAGGTACATTCGCTTATTAGAAAAAAAACATGTGATTTTCACATATTTTAGAAGAAAATGAGGAAATGTTTTTTTGCTTATATTGAAAAAAAAATACCTAATAATTTCATTTCAGTTTGATTTTTATTGTATTTTTATTTGAACCAGTGATTTCGTTCTATACAATAGAATATTTTAATTGTATTTATTTAACTTAAAACCTAACATTATCCGATTAAGCTCATTAATGACAGGCTTAGAGTGTTGATTTACAAATAATTTAATTAATTGAGTTGGCAAGATAGTATTAACTCTGAATAGTCTTAAAAAATTGCCGGTAGATATAAAACTGCTGACTATATTTATGGAATTTACTTATGCATAGCTAAATAATGTAGCATTACAATGACACATGTTTCTGTATTACATATTACAGGACAAAGAGCTACGAATTTCCAAAACTTCAAAACGCTGTATCTTTTAACAGCGTTTTTTGAGTTACGACGGTGTTACTTTTGGGGTGCGATATGTATAGATGTTGATTTTCGTTGCCATAGAGTACGTGGCACCGAACGAAACTGGCATCACGCACCAAAGAGAATACGTCATTTAATACCTACATAGATACAGTCTGCCACGTACTTTTAGAATACGTGGCACCGAACGAAACTCTGACGTCACTCACCAAAGAGAGAATACATATAATACATACGGACGGAAGGAGATACTGTCACACACTTTACGTCCGACGCCTGACAGTAGCGCACGTGTGGAAACAAAACATCCAAGATGGCCAGCATCAGCCCTAAAATAGACATCAAAAAGTACACAAAGGTTAGATTTCTATATTACTACTCTATAGCTGGATACTAGAACGATAATCAAGTAGTTTAGTTTGTTTGTTTGTAATGTTTATAAATATTCCACATCAAGATGCCGACAAATCTGATAAAAGTTTCAGAAGTCAGGAGTATACATTTAGATTGTTCAAGATTATTGTTGTACCCTTGACAGTTATTATTTGAAATCCTGAGCTGAAATATAATCAAAACAAACGATTGACTGCCTCCGTGGCACAGTGGGCGTATAGCCGGCTGAGACGCAGGAGGTAGCGGGTTCGATTCCCGCCGCGGAACAAATGTTTGCATGATCTACAGATATTTGTTCCGGGTCTGGTTGTGTCCCTATATATTATAAGTACCTATGTATTTACAAAAAAAAATGTACATAAGTATTCTATTAGTTATCTGTTTCCCATGGTACAAGCTCTGCTTAGTTTGGGGCTAGATAGCACTGTGTGAAATGTCCGGCAATATTTATTTATTTATCTTTATTCAACGAAATCTTTTATCTAAATTTTTTATTTTACTTATATTTAACCGCCAAAAAGGGACCGACTTGTAGTAAATGTATGTAATATATTATTTCCTCATATTTGTATCTACGGTGGCAATTAGAATTAGTTTTGTGGCAAGGGGAAGAAGGGGGCAAAGGAGGAGAGGGTAAGATGGAGGGAGGATGGGAATATTTGCATAATGACGCAAAAATCAATAATCGGCGTAATTTTGGTATGGTTAAGTTTTGTGATACCGCATAAGACCGGTCACTCTGGAAATCTATGGGTAAGGACTATTTCTAGCTGTGGACGACTTGTGGCTAATAGATGATGATAAAGTTTTGTAATTTCTTAGGGTTCCGGAACAAAATGATATAAACGGCATGATATGATATAAAATGCATCTGTCACAGCTGATTATGTCAGCAACTACATATTTATTTTTTTGACTTTAAATTGGGAATAGGTAGTCATAAATAATACTGACCTTCCTCACTGCATTTCGAAAATTCAAAAATATTTTTGTTTTGATGGTAAAAAGAATCAAAATGGTGGGGATTTAAATTTAATTTTAATTTAATTTAATTTAACTTAATAAAGGTTACTAGGTCATTACCTAAAACAATACATAAAACAAATCAAATAATTTATTTCATCTAGATTTACAGAGCTGACAATACTGTTTAAGATACAGTGCTAGTTCACAAACTTGGTTGTTAACAAACATTGCTTACAGAGAGCCTCAAGCTAAGCTTAAAGATTAAGCTTGTGCTTTGAGGCTTAGAGTAAGAATTTAATTACAAAACCACAAATACCCCAAGGTAACATACCTATCTTGAGAAGATTAAATGTGCGTCATATAATATGATTTAATTATATGTATACAGAAATAAGAAAATAATTACACGACAACTACGAAATACGATAATTACGTATATTAAAATATCGAATAAATTTTGAAGTGTAAGTTGTAAATTTCAGTAGGTGTAAACAGCACGCCTACCTATTTAGATACGAAAACATGGTCTGCCTACCTGTTGCAATACCCTGCCAGGGTTCGTATGTGAAACAATCTACCTATTATTTGTAACACCTTGGTGACCATGTAAAAGCAATAAATGATTGAGTATTGATACAAAATATATAGGTATAAATAGACGCGCACATATTAGGGTGGTTACATATGAGGCTTTCGGATCAAAACTCTTGATCCGAGAGCCTCATATGTAACCACCTCATGCAAAAAATGTATCATATTCATAAATGTGATTTGGAGATCTCGCTCGCTCATTATGATATGTTGAGCTCTCTTCTGTTTTTCTGAGACAGGCCGACTACGACTGCCCAAAATTCATAACATAAGCACTTGGTAACATAGGTAATAACTTTTTTTGCTAAATGATGCCGTAATTTGTCGTTTGACGACCTCCGTGATGCAGTGGGCGAATAGCTGGCTGAGACCCAGGAGGTAGCGGGTTCGATTCCCGCCGCAGAACAAATGTTTGCATGATCTGCAGATATTTGTTCCGGGTCTGGTTGCTTCTCTATATATTCTCTATATATTATTATAAGTATATTTTACAAAAAAAAATGTATATAAGTATTCTATCAGTTATTTGGTTCCCATAGTACAAGCTCTGCTTAGTTTGGGGCTAGATAGCGCTGTGTGAAATGTCCAGCAATATATATTTAATTTGCAGTTCGTCTAATTTATGTTATAACTGAACAGCTTAAATTTATTTGAACAGCAAAACAACCTTCTCCAGTTGATTCAACTGTTTGTTTTGTATTTTTAAGAAGATCCTACCTATGAAAATGCCCTTCCTGATAATAAATGTTTAATCCTAGTAATCATAAAATAAATAAATACCTACTATACCTAGGTTTATACCTAAGGATATTATAATGTAGTACGTAAGTTTTACCATATACTTTTACAGGTAATTTTGTTTCCTTCGAATAAGTTCTTAAATATCATGTTTGATTTTGCCACATTCTTCTATAATCCTTCAATATCTCTACAAATTAACTTAACGCTTCTAAAGTTGGTTTATGATTTTTTCATTGTTGATATTGAATTTAGCTGAAAGCATGTCTTATAAAAGTCTTTAAAAATATATTAAGTATATAAAGTAATTCAAATAATATAAAGTAAAGTAAAAATAGGGGCATAGATTCAAACATCATTTAGATAAGATCATGTAGGTACTCCAGCAAACATAAGTGTTTCCTATTTAGTATTCTACGCTAACATGTTATATTTTTAGCTGTCTCCTCCCATTATCAACACTTGTAAACATTATTGTTGATTCGTATTGGCATCCTTGAGCAAAGTGAGGACTGTTTTGAACTTTGATGGCATACAGACAAATGTCTTAAACAATTATTATAGAACATCTGAGTATAGAACCTGATATTCTCTAATTTGGCATCGTTTAACTTATAAAATGCTACATCAACAGATTGAACTAATATTTGTACGACCAGTAGCCACGCTTTAATTTAATGATATTTCTAAAATTCACAGGTTCTAACTACAGGATTCATTTAGCTGACCAATCCGCAGCTTTATACGCGTAATTTTTCAATAAGAACATTACCTTCCTTCTGCGCAGTTAGGTAAAAAGTAGCCTATGTTACTCATCAATGATGATGTTACTCATAATGTAGCATTCTAAGGGTGAAAAAATTATGGAATCGGACCAGTAGTTTTTGACCACTCCGTGGTACAGTGGATAAATAGCCGGCTGAGACGCAGGAGGTAGCGGGTTAGATTCCCGCCGCGGAACCAATGTTTGTATGATCTACAGATATTTGTTCCGGGTCTGGATGTTTTTCTATATATTATAAGTAGATATGTATTTACAAAAAAAGTATATAAGTATTCTATCAGTTATCTGGTTCCCATAGTACAAGCTTTGCTTAGTTTGGGGCTAGATAGCACTGTGTGAAATGTCCAGCCATATTTATATTTATTATTATTCCGTTCTCTTTATATATATAATTTTTATATATATAGTCCAGCAATATTCATTATTATTATTATATCAGTATAAATTAATGTAGATTTAGAAATACACACTGTTACATTATTTACGTCTTCAATACACAAGACCATCGATACAAGTAACTTTATGCTAAGCGTTAAACCATTGAAGTAATAACAATGATTATTATTGTAGATACTTACTTTAGTAATATGAAGTAACAAAATATCAATAAATAGTTAGAAAATTGGCAAAAACTTTGTTGCAATAATTTTATAATAATTTTAGAAGACTAAGTAAATTCCAAAACTGACGACATAATCTATGTAAATAGAGAGTTAGGTAGGTATAACTCCCATAGAGACAACTAACTTTAAAACCTACAAAAAATACGACTTTATATGACAATTTGTATTGTTATAAAAATGACCGGCTTATTATATGGCTAAAAATATGCAAGTAATATCAACAATGCTAATCCAAACATCGGGGCTTGTTATCACGAGTTACTATTCGGCTTTTATACAATGACATGATGAATACATATAGGTAGTATAATATATAAAATGAAGTCGCTTCCGCTGTCTGTTACCTTAGATCTCTTAAACTACTCAACGGATTTTAATGCAGTTTTCAGCAATAGATATAATGATTCAAGAGAAAGGCTAATATGTGTAACTAGCTTCCGCCAACGGCTTCGCGCGCGTTGTTTGTCAACAAAAAGTAGCCTATGTGTTAATCCAGGTTATAATCTGTGTACGACCAACTCGACCGATTTCGATGGAATTTGGTATCTATAGTCAAGTCAAATATTTTTATTCATTAAAACCACAAGGATCACTTTGAAACGTAAATTTTACTGCCTGTTCCTTCGCGACCAAGCCAGGAAAGAAAGGCAAGAAACAAGGCTGGTTGTTTTTTTTAATGATCCTTTTACAATACATAATACAGAAAATAAATTATGTCTAAATTGTATTGTAACATTTTGAACGAGTTGGAGCAATTTAAATCCCAAGCTTCTCTATCGTCTAAATAATCCGATATTTTATAGTAGGCTCTTTTATAAAGATTTTGTTGAATTATGTTTTTAAATTTGTTAATTGTCAATTTTTGTGCATCCCTTGGGAGTTTGTTATAAAAGCGTACACCTTGCCCTTTAAACGATTTACCAACTTTATGGAGTCTACAAGTGGCAACAGCGAGTTTATCTTTATTTCTAGTATTAAAATTATGATTATCGCTATTTTTCTTAAACAAATTAATATTTTTGTGAACATACATTAGATTTTTATAGATGTATTGACTAGGGAAATTTCTTTAAACTTATTGCGTAATGATTCTCTGGGGCACATGTTATAAATTGCACGAACAGCCCTCTTCTGCAGCACAAAAACGGTGTTGATATATCTAGATAGATTATATATACCTAGATAGATTATGAATGCACAGAAGGAGGGTAATATTTTATTGTCAAACCACGCGTACGAAGCCGCGGGCGGGTCAGCTAGTTCTAAAAGAACATTGCAATTGGTAATTTGCTAACCAGTGGTTACAGACTACTGTATGTAAGAACCTATTGTGTGGTTTGAATGAAACGGAAATCTGTAATTACAGTTAAACCGATGCTGGCTGGAGGATTGTATTACTGATGCATGTTGACTTAAAGAGAAAGTAAACTGGGCAAGAAACAGTACAGAAACGATAATTCTAGAAACTTGCTACATTCTTATAGATACCTTTTTTCAAAAATAAATGTAAATGATTTATTGCGAGTATTCGCAATAAAAACTTTTTTTTATTGTCAAGCAAGCCGGCTTACTCATGCCTACTTTACATGATTCATACAGCATTCAAAATTATCAGTATAATAAAAACTCGGAATATTATGCCTAGAAAAACTCAACCTAACTATGTTAAAGAGACTCACATTTTGCTTATGCAAAGTTTTCAATTACATTGTTTATGTTCTAAAAGTGAACATTCTTATTTACAGCTCTTCATCAACAATGAATGGGTAGATGCCGTTAGCAAGAAGACGTTTCCCACCATCAACCCTCAAGATGAGACCGTTATTGTCCAGGTGGCCGAAGGTGACAAGGTAAGTACATAAACTAAAATACCTTCTTCAAGTTATAACACACTATACTATAAGTTATACTTCAAAATCTTAAATTTTTGTAACATATTAGTGCTATTTATACATTCATTTAGAGAATGGTTCTGTGATGTGATGATGTACCAAAAATAATGTACGTAATAATACTTAAGCAAACGTTTATTTAATTATTAAAACACTGGAAAATAGTGCATTTTGTTGTTCTGAAATGTATAATTAAGTAAATTAGTTTGGTCATAAATAACTATTTTAATTTTGTTATAAAGGCTGATGTGGACCTCGCCGTAGCAGCTGCCAAGAAAGCCTTCCACCGTTACTCGGAATGGCGCACCCTTGATGCCTCAGCCAGAGGCCTTCTCCTCTTAAAATTGGCTGACCTGGTCGACAGAGACTACAAAAACCTGGCGCAGATCGAAACTTTGGACAATGGCAAGCCAGTGAAGCAGGCTGAGGGTGAAGCCAAGTGGTCCGCTAACATCCTCAGGTACTACGCTGGAAAAGCTGACAAGATTTTGGGAAACACCATCCCCACTGGTGAGTTAACCTTTTCACTATTTACCATGATGATTCCATTGGTTTTGAGGATCTGAATTTTTATTTTTAAACTTTCGCGATCACCGTACATACTTCTTCTTCTTCTTTCGTGTCGATGTCTCAAGACTATAGCCATTTTGACCATTACGTCGCCACGTTCATGGCAGTGTCGGTGCAGGTTATCAGTTGGCCCATCGTGTGCCATTGTTTGGAGCTGGGCACCACATTGGCATTGCGGCGCCGATTTTTCTATAATACCCCATTACCACACATGTCACACTGAAACAGTCGAACCGTCGGGTTTATTAATAAATATTGGCTCGCCCCGAACTGAGATCTCGCGAGTCTCCCAAAAAACAAAAAAAAATATTATTCATAATTTTGACTAATGAAATTTTTGATAATGCCACGAAATGCAAAACCAAAAACTTGACCTCTAGTTTCATTGAAATTACAAAAAACGTATATTGGTTACTCTTTTTAGGGGTAGAAATTGCGTTATTCTGAATTTCAGACTTGTCTTTATATTTGTGTCACTAAACCTACACGAATACTAAATTTCAGCACTGGTGTACCCCGTGAATATCGTCAAAGTTCAGTTTTTATAATGGCTAAATAACTCAAAAATTATAAAGATTAAACTAAAAATAAAAACGGGATTAAAATTTACTAATAAATATCTTTCATAAACGTCTGATTTGACCTCTAAATACCCTGAATAGTCTCATTTTGTTTTTGTTTACCCCTCTCGAATCCCAACATCTCAACAACCCCCCAACATTTTTAGCTCATTTAGTCACACCAGGATTATACCATCACTAGTATATATATACTATATTATATTTCACAAAGATCCGATGAACGCTTCAAAAGTTATCCTCACAAACATACATACATACAATTATAACCCCAGCCGATTTACCCCAGTTGATTTGGAGATCTCGCTTCGCTCGATCAAAAAGGTAAAATACACAATAAATACCCGTCAATCATAAATATTAACAATCATTATGATCAGGATTATTTTATAGGGCGCGCTTTTTGTGTTAAACTACCATCTTCGACATTTAAAATCACAGTTTATCTGTAAAAAACGTTTAAAATCTATAATTATTATTAACAATTAATTAACAAAAAATTGGGTTGCCTGGTGCGGGAAGCATAAGTGCACCTTTCACGTGCTAGCCGGTTGGGGTATTCTTTTAATCAATTTATTAATTTGATTTATATAATGTTCTGACTTCAATTATTTTTATTAAATAATATACCTTATATTTTGACACAACATGACATAATATTCTCATTTGACAACACAATATTCTCAAGGTCTAGTGGCTAAATGGAGCGGTCTTGACAGAATATCAGGGCTTTCCATTACGGCGGGTATAATGCTGAGTCGAGACCCATTTACTGCTATAGCACACAGTATCTACCAAGTTCTCTTTTGTTTTTGTTTATGTTTTACGTTTATTTTTTATGTTTATATAATTGTTTCTTTTTTTTTGTATTTTTTCTATTTTAAAATGTAACTGTATTGTAAGTATATTGTGTGCTAATGTAGTGAATAAATTATATTTCAACTCGTAGGAACAAATGGAAACCTACTGATTACATATTATTATGAACTATTAGATACCTTTGTTTTATGATATTTACCCCTAGTATATCTTTTCAGATGGCGAGGTCCTGACCTTCACCTTGAAAGAGCCTGTTGGTGTCTGTGGCCAGATCCTGCCATGGAACTACCCTATCCCCATGTTTGTGTTTAAAATTGCACCTGCTTTAGCTGCTGGTTAGTATTAATACCTGGACATCTATTGCCGAAACTGAGACGGTGACATCTAACAGGCAATTAAAGAACTATCCTAGATCACGCAAACGAAACATTTTGAAAACTGAAACACTAGTGGTTCACCCCAACCGAGATCGTTATCTCAACGATCTCTAATCTAATCTTTGACTAATAAAATAGTGCCACGAAATAAATAATCAACTTACTTGACCTACAATTTCATTCAAATTACAAGTAAAGGGAGTTCATGTATTTTTTGTTATTATTTTTTGGGGTAGAAATTGCAGTTATTCTGAATTTCAGACTTTTCCCTATATTTGTGTCACTAAAGCTACACGCATACCAAATTTCAGCACTGTGGGGTCACTGGTGTACCCTGTGAATTTTGTCAAAGTTCTGTTTTTATTATGGCTAATAACTTTAATAGAGTTACATAATATTATAATTAATTATATAAATTGATATAATTTAATATCTTATTTATAGGTTGCACGGTTGTCGTCAAGCCAGCAGAGCAGACCCCACTCACAGCTCTGGCCATGGCCGCCCTAATCAAGGAAGCTGGCTTCCCGCCCGGCGTCGTCAATGTCATTAACGGGTACGGACCCAGCGCTGGTGCCGCACTCACCCACCACCCTGATGTAGACAAGGTGGCATTCACCGGTTCCACTGAGGTATTCAACATGTTGACTTATAAACATCATATTTTCAGAGTTTTATTTTTGTCTGACTACGGCAAAGCGAAGCGGAAGGATTATGTTTTTAGCAATCTATGTATGAATGTTATATGTTTGTATTTACCTATGTTCCACAGTAGCGCTTAAACTTCTCATCCGATTTTGATGAATTAGATGTCAATCGAGTCATTATTATGGTCTGGGTAACATAAGCTACCATCGAAATAGGTATTACGTAATCGGGGTTTCAGTTTTTAAATTTATATAGGTATCTTGTTCTACGATATATACATATAGGTTGATTCTTGGCTTGGTCTTAGTAGGTCTTTGTATCACCTAACAGTTGAAAAGTACTTCCACTACCTATCTAAGAAGTTTGAACTACTAATAATACTGATATCATTATCATTTTATTTTATTAACTTTACCCTTAATGATGAATGTGATGAGATTTGTTTCTTCCGCGGTGGTCACTCTCTCTTTCCCTCCCTCTGACTACTTCTAATGTGTGTAGAATATTTACACATACTACGTTATCAATTATAATTAATTGTGAGTAGGTTTAATTCCTATTCACAATTAATTATGATCTATATTTTTCTCCAAGAAGTGAATCTTTTTTTTTTTTTTTTAATTGGATAGAACTTCGTTTGACCACAATCTCACCTGATGGTAAGTGATGATGTGGTCTAAGATGAAGCACGAAGATCTAGAAGATCTAGACGCTTAGATATATACATTGTATATGAAAACTGCCCCTAAAATACCTGGGAATAACTCTGAAACACAATAACTTTTCTAAACTACTTTTATTTCCTTAATTCTACACAAAGACATTGGATTGGAACTACCTATTTCGACCGCAAAACCTAGCCTAAATCTGACCGCCGCGCGCTGCGTTCAGAAACCGTCCCCGTAAACAAACTAAATCCCAAGAAGGTTATTTTTAATAAGGTTATAATATGAAAGAACATGGCTATAAATACTTATTAAATACTAAATAGAATATTATATTACATCGGAATTTGCTTACATATATTATAAGTTAACATTTACGTGATTTATAGGTGGGCCGCATTATCATGAAAGCTGCTGCCGCAGTGAACCTTAAGAGGATCACCCTTGAGCTCGGTGGCAAGAGCCCGCTCGTTATCTTCAACGATGCTGATGGTAAGCATTACTTTTACCACACCTCACCAGTCTTATCCATGTCACGCAATAAAAAAGAACTCTTTACTTAAACCCATATAACAAATTTCTACTCTTTGTGTATATCTTTTTGATGCTTATCAACACCGTAATAATGGCTGAATCAATTTTTATGCACATAGAGTTCGCGAACTGGAATAAAAACTACACAGGATACTACAATTCTACAATGTCGGCAAAGTTTAATCAGAACTTAGCTAGTGTTAAAATCTGGTGATGCCTTTTTAATCCCGATTATCCAAAATAAGTTTTGGTTTTACTCAGAAAACTTTCATGATTTATTTAAATAATTATTATAAAAACGTGTTAAATCGATAAAACGTTACGTGACAAATCCCGAATTTACGATAGTGATAATTTTTGGGGTCAATATTCTGAAACCGAAGGTACCTATTAAGCAAAAGTGAGATTTATTGCCACGGATCTAGATAGGTATCATATCAAAAATAACTGGTTATTATAATAAAAGCACAACTATCTTATAATAGCTTTCCAAAAGAGCCGTGCAAAGCGGTGAGCTAAGAAAAAAACCACCAATAGAATAACTGGGCTATCTGCGAGGCTAGGTAAAGCAATGATGCAATTCTATTGATGAGTTTAACACCAACCCGTAGCTTGGTTTCGAATCGAGTACTCGTATTCCCACAGATGGGAGTACGAGGTAGCTGAGCAGTGATCGAGGTTAAAGCGAAGTTACAAAACTATGTATTTATTTCTACCAAAGCAAAGCTAAGTAGTGTATGAAGCTGCGCTTTGTGTGAGGAAAATGCGTGACCCAATCTCTAGCTCGCATCCTTAGCTAGCAATCGCTTCAACGAGTATGTAACAAACTTAGCTTCGTTGAACCTCTTTCAACGGTCCTATTGGTGGGGTTGACCCTCATAGTTACGTACGTGAAGCACATCTCTGGTAGAAAGGTTATTGTCTTGACTAAATAAATAATAACAATGACAAGTAGTGATAATTCCGATCAAAGGTCAACTCGATGTTTGTGACGATAACTCAAGCATTGGTATCAATTATTGAACGATAGGAGGTCGGTATTACAAAACAGAACTAATAATGCAATAAACTACAAACTAAAGAAAACTGTAATTATCAATTATGGTTTTTTTTTGGTTTGAATATTCTAACAATCTGGCGAAAATTTTGAAGCTATTTTTTTGTTGTGTAGTGTAATGACTTTTAGATATCAATCAGAATAAATATTTAAAACTTTTGTAGTGCATGTTGTGCATTTTACTTTATTTTCACAGTTGATAAGGCTGCCGCACTCGCTCACCGTGCCTGTTTCGCCAACGCTGGTCAGTGCTGTGTAGCTGGCACCAGGACCTACGTCCAGTCCGGAATCTACGACAAATTCGTGGCTAAGGCTGCAGAGATTGCAAAGAACAGAGTGGTCGGAAACCCCTACACTGATGTTGAACAGGGACCTCTGGTTTGTTCAGATTTTATTATTATGTTATTATTAGTTGGGTACAAAAATGCCCTTTTTCCAGGCAGTTACACCTTTCTGTGAGGTTATTTACTAAGTTCAACTTTGATAAGTAATCTACTTGTTCAATTGAATTGATCAATTGAAGACAATCTATTTATGGATTATTTACTTATGTCCGAGTTTAAATCGTTACTACATAACATGCGAGATAAATTTTTTAAATATATTTTAGTATTAAACTGCTAAGCCCGGCTTGCAGTACGATCTATATAATGAATAAGAGATTTGACATTTCTCTTATTCATATTTAGGCATTAAAATCGATTAGTGATCGTTGCGCAAGTCGCCCTAAGTATGATTATCTCATGATCTAAGCAATTTTAAACAGTAACAACTAAAAAACAAAGTAAGTAACAGCAACAATGGTTTATTTTCAGATTGACAAGGATATGTTCGACAAGGTACTCGGATACATCAAGTCTGGCAAGTCTGAGGGAGCCAAGTGCGTCGTGGGTGGTAGTCGACTAGGCGACGTCGGATACTTCGTCCAGCCTACAGTCTTCGCTGATGTTAAAGATAACATGAAAATCGCTAAGGAAGAGGTAATATAGTACAAAAATTAAGTGTTCTTCTTTCGGGGATACTACATACGTTTTATTTTCATACGATATTCGTTTGACCCCAAACTCATGTGATGATAAATAAATAAATAAATATTGCTGGACATTTCACACAGCGCTATCTAGCCCCAAACTAGGCAGAGCTGTTTATGGCTGTACTATGGGAACCAGATAACTGACAAATTACTTATATACATTTTTTTGTAAATAAGTACTTATAATATATATAGAGAAACAACCATACCCGGAACAAATATATGTAGATCATGCAAATATTTGTTTCGCGCCGGGTATCGAACCCGCTACCTTCTGCGTCTCAGCCGGCTATTCGCCCACTGCACCACGGAGGTCGTTATAAGCGACGATGTGGTCTAAGATGATGAAGCACGAAGATCTACAAAACACCTATTCACTAGTAAATTTTTTTTTCAATACGTAATACTCATATCATTATCATTTATTATACATTATTTATTGTATTCCACAATGTAATAATAGGTGGTATTTGATCAGTACATGATCATTATGGACCCTGTTGGGACCAACAATATTATTAATTAATTTAACGTACCTGTTATGATAATAAAATTAAATTCAAATAATCATCCTTCGACAAACTATAATTGTTCTTAGAAATATAAATACAATAATCATCAAATCTAAATGGTAATAAAGCTATTTCATTGTGAACAGTATCATTTCGGAACGGTATAAATATATTTTATTCATCCACCAGATCTTTGGACCCGTCCAAAGCATCCTCAAATTCGAGACCTTCGAGGAGGTTGTTGACCGCGCCAACGACTCCAACTACGGTCTTGGAGCCGGAGTTATCACTAATGACATCAACATCGCCCTTTCCTTCATCAAGCATGTCCGTGCTGGATCTTTGTGGTAGGTTTCTACAATTTTTGATAATAATATATTATCAATGTGATCAAAGTTAAATTAAGAATTCGGATATAGTTGCTACGGATATGGTTTCTTGTTTGATCCACCTTTTGATGCCTTCTAACGATCAGACCTGTTTGGTTTTTGCATGGTCTAAAAAAGTTTAATTTGACATGTATTGTAACTCGGCAAGATACACTTGAGAGCAATAAAATCGCACATCCGCACATTTTTACTTAAAAGTTAAATTTTTTTTTTATTTGGAGCTTACAGCAAATTAAAATCAAATTAAATTAAAGTGCATAATCTAGGCATTCGCAGAACTGATAAAGGGTTGACATTTACCTTTAAAAACAACTCATTAGCAACAAAACAATAGACCCCCTTATGTCGCTCGATCCAGGTAAGGCCGGCGGCGGGATTTATCGCAGGTATAAAAGAGTGCATATTGAGGGAATGGTCATCATTAAATCCTCCGTCGTCCGAGACACGTTCTCGGAGACCCGGATGACGAAATCACCTCTGCTAATGCGGAAGGTGAGTCATCTATATCAGACAGAGCAAACACTTCACAGAAACACCGACCTCGCCGGCGAGGTCGACGAGTCCCTTCAGTCGCCGCTTATACGAGGTACAGACATGTACCCGGGCGTTTCTCTCCTATCCCCATCCCGGCAACAGCCCAAGCCGAGGTTCGTACCTAAGTGGTGCCCTTGCGCTAGTTGCCTAATAAACTTACAGGGCTGAGCGCCATCTGCGCTCGCCAAAAGTTCGGTTAAGCTGTCACGGCCTCAGAGGCCAACAGCGAGATTAGTCCATTCGAAAAAAAAAAAAAAAAAAAAAAAAAATGGTCATCATTTGCATACCAACGTACAGTGTGAAAGGTTCTCTATTGATATTGGCTTCAAACGGAACACGAAAATGGATACTACACCAGAAGTAGCCGCTCAAGTGGTTGCCCTTGTTGAATCGGGGCTTAAGCAAAGTCAAGTGGCTCGACAATTGAGTTTGAGCCGATTTACCGTTCGGCGTGTATACCAGAGGTATCAAGAGACTGGTGGCTACCAACGGCGACTAGGATCGGGCCGTCCCCGTGCTACAACAGAGAGTGATAACCGCTTTCTTATAACGACATCTTTAAGAAATCGTCGTTTGAACGCAGTTCAACTGGGCCAACGACTTCAAGAAGTTCGTGAAGTAGAAGTTAGCCGGTGGACAGTCAGAAGACGATTGAGAGAAGGTGGCCTGACTGCATACAGGCCAGCAAACGGGCCGAAATTGACCCCAGCCCACCGAGAAGCCCGCCTTCAGTTCGCTCGAGACCATTTGAATTGGACCGAAGAGCAGTGGAGTGCAGTCCTGTTCTCTGATGAGTGCAGGATGTGCTTGCATGGCAACGACGGACGGGGGAAGGTGTATAGAAAATCGGGAGAGCGATTTGCCCAATGCTGCATAACAGAACGTGTCGCCTATGGCGGTGGATCAATCATGTTTTGGGGAGGCATGTCTATGGAAGCAAAAACCGAGCTTGCCTTCATCACCGGACTGAATACTGGTCGCCAATCAAGAGGATTGACTTCCATACGATACATTGAGGAAGTACTCGAGAGCCACGTCGTACCTTTTGCTGGGTTTATCGGCGAAAACTTTCTGTTTATGCAAGATAATGCAAGACCGCATACTGCTGGCATAGTGATCGAGTACCTTCAAGAGGTGGATGTGACCGTTATGGAGTGGCCAGCTCGAAGCCCAGACCTCAATCCCATCGAACATCTATGGGACGAGCTGAAAAGAAGAGTTCGAGGCCGAGATGCTCCTCCATCGACTCTACAGGAGCTGCAACAGGCGATCGCAGAGGAATGGGAGGCTATTCCTCAAGACTTTATCAAAAGTCTAGTAACATCAATGAAAACACGGATGGAGTCAGTGATTCAGGCTAGGGGAGGGAACACTCGGTATTAATAACAAAGTTTAAATTAATTTTATCTTTTAATTTCATAACTTTGACACCAATACCTGAATAAAGAATTTTTTACTAAACATGCATTTTTGTTATTGATCCACAAAAGCATTTTTATGTAATGATTGAAAGACAAATCAGATACCACTGGATAGGTATTAAAATAGACTATGAATCTGCATTACAGAAACATAATATTTTTTGTTTTTTTTTTAGTTATGTCAAAAAATCATGAATGTGCGATTTTTTTGCTCTCAAGTTTATATCTAAAATGTTTTTTAATGTACAGAAATAGATTACAGACAAAAAAATATGTTTTGCGTGTCTGTTCCCAAACGGATGAATCGATTTCGACGCGAATTTTATAGAAAGTTAGTACCTATAACTGGGATGGTTCTCAGCTTTGTGAGATGATGATCAGGTCAGCCAATCCAAAGATAATTATTACCCACATTTCCTTCTTGGTGAAGGAATCTCAGCTGTAAAATGGAAATTGATTACAGGTTTTTTTATGTGTCGGTTTCTTTATGTTTTAATGTATACATCTATTCAACGCATATTGTCGATATTGAACTTATTAATGTTTAGGGTGAACACATACGAGCACGTTACTGCCCAGACACCATTCGGAGGATTTAAGGAGTCAGGTCTTGGACGTGAAATGTGAGTTCTGTTTAATAATATCATCCATTTGCTACTAGTATGACTCAAAGTTACTTCTTAATCTTACTTGATAACTACCTAGTCAGGTCATAAGTATTGTCACACAGTAAAAACTCTTCTTTTAGAATGCTGGCCACAAAAAAGTTTATAGAATTCGAATTTCGAATTGTTCATGAAAATAAAAATGTATACTTTTTAGAATTTTACTCATTTTTAAATCTGGAGTGGACGCTTAAAGAAGACCGTGTTGCAGTTATTGCGTTGCATCGTTGCGGTTACGCGCCAATTCAAATTTTTGACATACTGAAAAATTTGAATATAACCAAAAGATTCGTTTATCGCACCATCAAACGATACAATGAAGACTCTAGTGTAGATGACAGGTCAAGAAGTGGTCGCCCTCGGTCTGTTAGGACTCCAGCAGTGATAAAAGCTGTGAAGGCGCGAATTCAAAGAAATCCCAAACGTAAGCAGAAACTGTTGGCCCTTCAGATGGGGTTAAGCAGAACCACGGTGAAAAGGGTGTTAAATGAAGACTTAGGGCTTCGGGCATATCGAAGAAAAACAGGACATCGTTTGAATGCTCGTCTAATGGACCTGAGACTGAAGAGATGCCGCGCTTTGTTGAAGCGGTACGCGGGAATAAAATATCGGGAAATTCTTTTTTCGGATGAAAAAATTTTTACCGTAGAAGAGAGCTACAACAAACAAAATGATAAGGTGTACGCACACAGTAGTGAAGAAGCGAGCAACCGTATTCTGCGTGTCCAACGAGGTCATTTTCCATCCTCGCTCATGGTATGGTTGGGAGTTTCTTATTGGGGCTTAACAGAGGTACATTTTTGTGAGAAAGGTGTAAAAACGAATGCAGTTGTGTATCAAAATACAGTCCTGACGAACCTTGTGGAACCTGTTTCTCATACCATGTTCAATAACAGGCACTGGGTATTCCAACAAGATTCGGCGCCAGCTCATAGAGCGAAGAGCACACAAGACTGGCTGGCGGCGCGTGAAATCGACTTCATCCGGCACGAAGACTGGCCCTCCTCCAGTCCAGATTTGAATCCGTTAGATTACAAGATATGGCAACACTTGGAGGAAAAGGCGTGCTCAAATCCTCATCCCAATTTGGAGTCACTCAAGACATCCTTGATTAAGGCAGCCGCCGATATTGACATGGACCTCGTTCGTGCTGCGATAGACGACTGGCCGCGCAGATTGAAGGCCTGTATTCAAAATCACGGAGGTCATTTTGAATAAACTTTAGTGTCATAAAAATCTATGTTTTGTTAAGTTCATTTTGGTATATAAATGGTTACATAATGAATAAACTTGTTTCAATTATTTTATATTAAACATGTGACAGAATTTATGACCTGACTAGGTATGCTCAGTAATTCGGCGTGACTAAGAAACAATGTCTAGTGTTTTAAAACTAAGCTCGCTTGATCTTAATTTTAAAACATAGGTTAGATAAGAAAGTCTCGACAGAGTTTACTTATTTGAGCCATTTGGGGTCGAGACTCTGGGCCCATGGGGTACCGGGGCCCATCGCGTTTTTCTTTCTTTCTGAGAAATTCGTTAAAATGCGTTAAAATTATTTCTGGGCGTCTGGTCGAAGCGACTTTTGATCCCAGAGCTGGCGCTTGTCTGGGTCAACGCATAAGCATTGCAATTCAGCCAGTGTCTTGGGGACACTTCCGCCTGGATCTGGAGAGGTTGAGCTATCTATAGATCGCTTGAAACGGTCTTTAGATGATTCAATTGTTTCTTCTGTATTTTAGTCATGTAAATAAAAGGTATGCCATTTAGTGTCATAAGATAAGATATAATAATAATGTAATTTTAACAATGTCTTACTTTCAGGGGAGAGGACGGTATTTCGCAATACCTGGAGAACAAGACTGTAAGCTTCAACTTACCTAAAGTGCCACAACTGTAAACCTACCATAGTTCTTAATGGAGAATAATATTATCTTTACTATTTATATTTTTTTATGTATACACGGCTACACATCAAGCTATACAATTCCAGTATAAATTAAGCTGACCCCTCATTGTACGGAAAGGCTACATAATGAAATGAATAGCTTGATGTATAGCCGTACCTACCTACCAATACCCGTTAGTACCTACATATTAGCTGTTACGTAACTATTGCTTGTACCAAATTGTATTTCCAAATTATAAAATATTATTATTGAAATAATTGTTTTTATTTTTCATTCAAGCTTCCGTACGCGACTTCGCACGCGTGGTTTGTCAAAGTAGCCTTTGTCTCAATCCAAGTCAGAATCTATGCATATACCAAATTTCATCGAAATCGGTCAGTTTAGTCATGAAAACGTAACAAACAGTCAGAAAGAGACTCCAAGCACAAAACGGTAGCGTTTAGGGGCAGCTTCCAATACCAAGTGACCAAGTGTTGGAAGAATATTCCCCCACCACTTCGACATTGTATGGTTGATGATGATGATTATAATGATACGTTCTGAACTTCTGATGGACATCATTATCATCATTATAAGATAAGATATGAAGCTTTTAAAAACTTGGCTAAGTATTTTTCAACAACATGCAGTACAAGGTATTTCCTGTGATTACAGAGGACACCATCGAATACAAAAATTAGAGATGGCCTGAGTCCGAAAATATGTGGAATCATTACTCTTAAAATCTTGTAGTCCACACTAAGATAGTGAAATAATCTCCCTGCTGAGGTTTTCCCGGCACTACGGTATGGTACACCATTGATACCTTAAGTAAAACTCACATTGTCCATTCCATCCAAAGGTTTTCTGTCTACCAGGCAACCTTCGCTACTTAGCGATAAGACCGCCAATTGTACATATTCATTGGAATACTGTTACTTTTAATTGTTTTGTTGTTTCGGTGTTCAATAAAGTTTTATCTATCTATGGCCGTATGGGGTTAGTAAAAAATGGCGTTTAATTTATTTAAATGGTTGGCAACGCTGGTTTGGTTCCATTGGTGTTATAAACGTCTTTAGGTATGCTACTTTAGTAATTCATAACATCAGGTGGGCCATACGCTTTTTTGGCACATTAGTGGGACAAAGAAAAATCACCCATAAATACATTGAGGAACTAGCTTCTGCCAGTGGTTTCGTACGCATTGTTTCTCAGTAAAACGTAGCCTATGTTTGAATCCAGGTCATAATCTATCAACCCTAGCTCGCTAACCTTAATTTCGAGTAACATTGTCTGTCTCTAACCGTTCGTAAATTTTACGAACATATTTTTTTTATAATCAGCTTTATTGAAAAGACTAAACGACCTTAAATTAGTAGTCTTAGTGTTCTCTTAATAAAATAACATTTTCTGTGTTGGAAATAACGTACATTGAACAATGATTACACATGGAAACAATATGGTCCCTGAAAATCGCTTTTTTGCAGCCCTTGCAGAAGTTAGTGGTCGTGGAGTGCGACGTTATTTTGCAGGGCATGCGAGAAGAAAACAAGAATACCTACATCTAAAGTTACTAATGTAACATTGAAATAAATTAGTAATTTATAAAAAAACAGTAATCATTACGTCTCATAATAACAAAAAATTTATATATTATCATAGTAATTATTAAAAATAATTAACAAACAAATAAATACACAATTTTGAAAAAAAAGTTACGTAACCTTTTGTAAATTTTACGTCGATCACACGATATATCCCGATCCAATAGACGTGCATCCGCAATTAGTGATTGCGGGTCATTATTTATGCTATCTAGGAAGGTATTGAAAACGGGCGGGGTGGCGGGGGTCAGGAACTTGCCAAAAAACAAAATGCGCAAGGTAAAAAATAGCAACAACAAATTCGGAATGAGTGATGCGCATTTTAATGCAATACCATAGAATAAATACTTCGATCTGCAACATATAAATAATTTTGGAACCGCCAACGTACTGTAAGGAGCTTCTAAGTAATATATTTCTACGATTCAAACTCGCATAATCAATATTCGCAACGCGAACCTAACATCATTTCTATTCACCTCCATTCAAACAACTGTGAACTATATCACCGATCTCTAAAATCTGAATTTGAATGTTGGCTTTGGACATACGGCTTTTTTATAATGAGCTTCCTCGAATAAACAGTTCCTGTTTTCTGTAATCTGAGCATTAACTCTTTGTCATAAAGTTCATTTTAGTTCACCAAGCCGGATGAAAGAATAAGTCTGTGTGTGCCGGGCGTGTGGGTTGGTTATGTTTAGTTCGTCGGAAGCCGTCATCGGTATCTGACTCAGAGAGTGTTCTATAGCAAGAGCTAGTGACATTCCAATCAACATGGTTAGCGTGGACGTGAAATATACTAAAGTAAGTAACAATACCTTATTAAAAACGAAAAAACTAGGTAGAATATATTTAGATTTATTTTTCTAACCGGTGTGTTACCTATCTTGGCTAAACAGATGTTAAACAGGCTTCTGTGACCGTTTTTATTGAGACGCGGTGAGCTTAGAATATAGATGCTCCGTAAATTGGAATTGATAATTAAATAATCGGTCAGGCACCACACACAACACAACCGTACAAAAATGTATTGGCCTAATCTTTGACGGGTGGAACTGAACCAATTTATATTTACATTTTCATCAACGCCAGATAACGCTAAATATTACCTATCACTATGCAAAATTAATGTAGTAAAAATAATGTTAAGGTAAACAATTCATCACATTGATAAGTTTTTTGCCTACAATTGAAATCAAATAATAACTTCGCAACTATCTTAATAATAATTACTTAGGATAAAAAAAATGTCATCTTAAGTGCTTGTTATAGGCACAGGCAGCTATTTATTTCTTTTAACTCAACTGCTAATCCTGATGTTCCGAATTATTAGTATGTAAAACCCAGCAGTTATTACCTTCTTGGATCATAACCCGTTCTTTGAATTGATTTTTTTGTCCTCTGGCCAGTTGAGGCTGGGTAACGAACCCAAGTTGGCCCTAACTAAGTTAATGATGTTATATCTATTTTATCTCAATACCCTAAGTGGTCCAAAACAGATTCGTTCAATCTTAACTGTTTAACTATCTACATAATGGTGGCGATTCTGTTGTTTACGCTGACTAACTAAAATTGTGTAACATACGAACGGTCTTATTTTGTTCACACTAAAGATCAAATTAGAATGACATTTAAAGTGACATTTCTAAAATTAAGTAATTTTTGTTATGATGGCATGTTTGCTGGCTAGTTTTAGCGATCAATCAAATTGGTGTTGACTAAAACTAGCCCGCAAACACGTAAATGCAATGTTATTCTAATTTGATCTTTAGTGTTAACAAAATAAGACTGTTTGTATTTTACACAATTTTAGTTAGGCAGCATAAACAACAGAATCGCCACCAATGACCTACTCGACATCTCTACTCAGCATTCAATTTAAAGGGAAATATTGAAGTGTGTGGTTCAGTTTTCCATACACGATTCAAGTTCATCGTTGGCGTTGCACGCGCATAATATAGTGGAGTGGAAGGTCTTTGACCTGCAGTGGGACAGTACGGGCTCCAAATAATAAAAGTAGTATTAAATTCTCCTACAAATAGTTATTATTATTCCACACATTTATTACTTAACACAGGCTTTAGGCCTGGACCTTTACAAAGGCATTACCGGGGCCGAAGCCATCGAGTAAGAGGCCTGGGCCCCAATTCTACTAAACCTATCGCTTCACTATGACAATGGTATCGTTGAAAAATCGGCACTATAGATACCTTTTGGTATTCTACTAACACAATCTTTTTTCAATGACCGCCGTTGCTATGACAACCCCATTGAACATTTGGTAGCATATGACAGGAATAACAATCATAATCGTTTAACAATGGTATGGCTCCATAATAGTTTTTCTTATAAATTAGCAGAATTGGGCCCCTGTTTGTTATATAAAAATCACTATGACAAGATGGAGGTGAGACAGATGGTAGTACTATTGCAACACATGGATTAGAGTTCGGGCTATTGTTACAGTAATGCTTATGAAATAGAGTACGGGTTATCAGAGAAATGAGATACGGCACCTGCCAATCCTGTGATATTTAGAATTAATGAGGCAGGTGGTGACTAGCCGTCCACTAAACGGGCCCCCATAAGTGCCGCCAATAGAAGGGAGCGTAAGGGGCAACGTTGGTGTGGGCGGTTAAATGGTTTTGAGAGGTGTGCTGCAGTTTCACTAAGCGCTTCTACCGGCTTTATGCCTTTGACACTTCAACCCTTGGAGCATAGGTTCCGCTCTTGCGCCTCCACCCTTGACCGGCCAACTAAGGCAAACCAAGGGTCAGGGGTTTCTGTCAACCCCAGGGAGTAATGGAGCTCCGCGGTGTCGCCACACACCGAACGCTCGCCACAAGCGTGCCCTGCGGGGTTTATTATTATTATTATTATAGTAGGTACATTTTATATTACCCTCTAAAGTAAATAATGTAATCCAATCTGAGTTTAAAATATTTTTTAGTTGTTCATCAATAACGAATGGGTCGATGCAGTCAGTAAGAAGACTTTCGCCACTGTTAACCCACAAGATGAAACTGAAATCACGCAGGTCGCTGAAGGTGACAAAGTAAGTAAACACTTTAGATATATTACAATGATTCCATACGCTTATCTTATCAGATATAATAAAGGTAAAGAGATTTTTTTAATTAGTAATCATACAAAACCTCTAGATTACTCCGTCAATAAAGTTAACATTCATTATAATAAGATTAAATTTTGATGGCTATCTTAGATATAACAATTTCTGAAACAGAATCGTATTCTAATTTCATGCGTCCTATCAATAGCTTAAATACTTTTCCGTGTAAAAAATACAAATTATCTAAACTTTCTATAGAAACTACAGATTGTCTTATTTATTCTAGCCTAGTACTTAATAATGTACTATTTCTGTTTGTGTGGTAATTCAATAAAGAGTTATCTAGAGTAAACTACAATTATTCTTTTTTTCTATCCAGGCAGATATAGATTTGGCCGTAGCAGCGGCAAAAAAAGCTTTCCAGCATACCGCACCATGGAGAACCATGGACGCTTCAGGCAGAGGTCTCTTAATGCTCAAACTGGCTGAGCTAATAGAGTCCCAAGCCAGATACTTAGCAGAACTCGAGACCTTAGACTGCGGGAAGCCGGTGAAAGAGGCAGAAGGCGAGGTGTATTACTCGGCTACTGTTATAAGATACTACGCTGGTAAAGCGGACAAAATTCATGGAAGTACTATTCCTGCAGGTAAGCAACACAGACAAAAATAGCCCAGTAAAAGTATCAACAAATACACACAATACAATAAGTAGAAACCATTTTTAAATGATGATGATAAAATAATACGAGTAGTGAGTGATGGATGATACTGCGATAAGATTTGTTGATTTATGTTATATTTTAGATATTGAAGTAAGTGGAACTAGGGTTTCTTAACTATAGATAAGAATGAACACCAAATTAAATGGGTCACACATGTTATTTAATGAGCGTTTTCACAATCATACCACTACAAATAAATTATTTTTGTTATCTTCTAGACATAACTATTGATGCACATTGTCACGACATATCAGCGACATTTGACGTGATATATGTGTATACTATTTAGCACTTTATGTTTAATTGGATTACAGTAACATGTGATTTAACAGTGCTGCAACACGTATAAAAAATGTATACATCAGCTGTTTAATTAGTTATCGTTTACACGGAACAGAACTCATCATCATAGGTTAAACCTTATGATGATAAGATCATCCGATCACCGTGTTATTACTGTAATAAAAATAATAAAGTGTTTTTTATTTTACTCAGTCCATATTTATTTTATTGGAACTGTTTTACAGATGGCGATGTGTTATCCTTCACTTTAAAGGAGCCTGTCGGAGTTTGTGGACAAATTATACCATGGAACTACCCCATACCAATGATGTCATGGAAAATAGCACCAGCTTTAGCGGCAGGTAATAAATTCCACATTATACTATCAGCTACGAAATAAGTAATCATCAGGCTAGCTCCAGTAGGTTTCCAGAGTGACCGATTTGCAGCCTGCACCCAACCTTTTATAGGTCGTTTCTAGCAGGCAGTCGTCTTTTACGGTTTCGTGGTCTCCATTCACAAACGGCAACGGTAACGTAAGTTCTCTGAGAAAATCGTAATTAAGTGTGATATAATAAAATGTGCTAAATAGGGACCCTCTGCAAGGCTTTGTTACACGCCAATAAAAATACATTAACTTGGTTACTAAGTAAGGTGAAATCAATTCCAGGTTGCACAATAGTTCTTAAGCCAGCTGAGCAGACACCTTTGACGGCATTAGCAGTGGCTGCTCTCATCAAGGAAGCTGGATTCCCTCCTGGTGTGGTTAACGTGGTGCCAGGGTATGGGCCCACTGCTGGACACGCTTTGACCCACCACCCTGATGTTGACAAAGTAGCGTTTACTGGCTCAACGGAGGTGAGTTTTAGCGTAAAATAACTTAGTAAAATTTCAGTGACTTTCTTTAGCAGTTGCACAGAAATAAACGCATAAATAATGTTGCACCCATAATAACATGAGTAGTTGTCATGCAAATAATAACTTGCAAATTATTCAAGTCATTAATTTTTATTACGATATTTTATATACGATAGAGTGGAGTGGAAGGAAGGAAGGGAGGCCTTTGCCCTGTAGTGGGACAGTACAGGCTCCAAATAAATATGTAATTAAATTATTTTTTAACATGGAATTGTTTGTCGTCCAGGTTGGAAGGATTATCTTGGGAGCAGCTTCAGCTGTAAACCTCAAACGAGTTACTTTGGAGCTCGGAGGCAAGAGTCCACTGGTAGTTTTCAACGATGCTGATGGTAAGAATTCTAAAGTTATGGACATGTCAGTTCTATGTAAGTGGGCACAAAACTCCCCCAATTTTATACTTTGTACAAAACGTTCCTGAGACATGAACATGACCTTTTTAGTTAACCATAATATAATTTTCTCTACACATAGACATAATACATAAACCTGAAATAGGTTTGGTCACATCACACTCATATTATAAATGCGAAAGTTTGGATGTTTGTTCAGTTATTTGTTTGTTTGTGTGTTACCCAAATTACTTTGTAACGGCGGAACCGATTTCGATGAAATTTGGTATGTATGTATAATCAGGATTAACACATATGCTACTTTGAATTGGCAAATCACGCGTGTAAAGCCGCAGATGGAAGCTAGTTGTTAATAGATTCGACAAGGTCCATAATCAAAATTTTGTTTACGGTTACAGTGGAAAAAGCAGCTCAAATCGCGCACGCAGCTGCATTTGCGAACGCTGGTCAGTGCTGCTGCGCCGGAACCAGAACCTACGTCCAATCCGGTATATACGACCAGTTTGTGACGAAAGCTGCGGAGATCGCCAAAAAGAGATCTGTGGGAAATCCCTTCGATGACGTCCAACAAGGCCCACAGGTACTTATACTATTATATATCCTTTATATTGTGCTATATCTATCTGATTCATTCCCGTAGTTTAAAGTAGCACGTAGAAAAAGTTAGTAATATTTAATAAATGACGGCTAATAGAGAAGTATGGAAGAAAAACACATAATAATAAGTCGACCCTTTCCTTACAGATCGACAGAGATATGTACACTAAAGTGCTCGGCTACATCGATGCCGGCAAAAAGGGTGGTGCCAAACTCGTTGCTGGAGGCGACAAGGCCGGCAATAAAGGATTCTATATCAAACCCACGGTGTTCGCTGACGTTAAGGATGACATGAAGATTGCTAGAGAAGAGGTCAGTAATACCAAGTGGGGAAGTAATTATGTCCCGTTTTGCGATGTAAGCTTTGTACTATGGGAACCAGATAACTGATAGAATACTTTTTTTTTGTAAATACATACTTAAAAGATAAAGAAAAACACTCAGACCCGGAATGCGGTATAATGCATATCGGTAATGCAAACATTTGTTCTGCGGCGGAAATCGAACCCGCAACCTCTTGCGTCTTAGCCAGCCATTCGCCTACTGCGCCACGGAGGCATTCTAATAATAATGATTCACATACCTGCCCCTCAGACAGAAGACGGTGAAATCATAACTACTGAACTGATTTATATGCTGTTTTTACAGATTTTCGGACCAGTCCAAAGCATTTTCAAGTTCGACACGTTTGATGAGGTGATCGCAAGAGCTAACGACAGCAACTACGGGCTAGGAGCTGGTGTGATCACTAATGACATCACTACTGCCTTGAGCTTTGCTAAGCTAGTGCGCGCTGGATCAGTTTGGTAAGATAAAATAAATACCATTGTTACGTATCTGTACGTAACAATGTTATTTATTTTGACCACAAAGATAGGATTCCTTGCATCATTACAAATACAATACCACATCGCTCAGACACGAAACAAATATTTGCAAATCATGCATACTTTTATGTACTGTCTCACTTCTTGCATATTAGTTGCCAACTGTCCCACCACACCAGAGAGGTTGAGCGGTTTTGGAATGATATTTGAAATGATGCAACTGAGCTTTTCATTTTCTTTAAATGAAATCAAATTGTAAAAAAAATTTGATTGAACCCAAAATGAGTTATCAAATTGGCGATAAATAGTGAAACAATCATTAACAGTCACATTATGTGCCTATTTGTGTCAGCAAACTAAGGAAGTAATTTTATTTTTTCAGGATTAACACATACGATCACGTTACCAGCCAAACGCCTTTCGGAGGTTTCAAAGACTCTGGCTTGGGGAGAGAATTGTGAGTATTTTGAATTTTGCGATCACTTTCCATCATCATCATCCACAGCCCAACTTCATCCACTGTTGGATATGTTGTTGGACTGTTGACTGAAGACCAATGAATGGGTGAGACTAGCGTAGGATCGGGGTATATGATGGCAAAAACTGGGGGAGGCCTTTACACTTTTCAAACATACCTGCTTTTTGTGCCATTTTATGGCCAAACCTAATATTATAAAAAAAAACTGACCGTTATACCTTTACTTTTTCAGAGGTGAAGAAGGGATCAACCAGTATTTAGAATGCAAGACAGTTACATTAGCGCTGCCAAAGGTCCCGCAAATATAAAAAGCTGGTGTTTTCAAGTTGATACCTATAAATTTAGATATTTTTTCACTATATACACCTCTAAAAAGTATTTTTTTGGTATTTTACTACTTTAAACACTTTATTATATCAATCAAAAGTTCTTATAAAATGTTTTTTACGTATAATGTGTATTATTATACAGGGTGTTTGGTAATATACTGACGATATTCAAGTGACGGTTTCTCAAAACATAAAAAATGAAAAAAAAAACTACTAGTTATGTTATACAATTTTAAAGAAAATCGACCAAGTTTAGGTGATTAATTCGATATAAAACTTACTGCCTACTCTTGCAATCGACATCCAAAAATCAAGGCCGATTTGATATATATTTCGGAAATGGCTGCGGGTTTTGGGTTAGAAAGGGACAACAAGAGATATCTCGAGACGTCACCAATACAGTATCTGTGGTTAGATGGCAAGCATTATGCAATAGCACAACTTAATAAAGTGTTTGTTTTGACATGCCAAAATAAATTTTACATTTCTATGGTAAACATTTCACAAATTTATTTATTATGCTCATTAAAATAACCCCTTTGATTTTTGTGCGTATATTATCAAACACCCTATATAACCTCACTCCTGATTAACCCTTGGAAATTGAAAAATTGATCTTTGATGTTTAATTACTTTTTGTCTCAGAATATCATGCAATTAAATACTATTTCTGTTTATTAAACAATAATATTGCAGGACATTTCATATAGTGCTATCTAGCAAAGCGTGTAATGTGGAAACCAGAACAACTGATAGAATACTTATAATTATAAGTACTTTTTTGTAAATACATACCTACTTATAATATAGAGGAACACGCACACACGTGAAAAATATGTGTTGATAACGTAAACATTTAGATCGAACCTCCTACGTCTCAAACGGCTATTCGCTGGCTATTTTATCAACTTACCAATAATCTTATACTGCTTCTCTGTAAGATGGTTGGATATCATCCCGCATACATGGGCTCCTAGCGAGTGTCCTACGCAGGTGGTCATCCGAGCCAACGCACCCGCGTGGGTGATATACGAATACAACTGCGCTGAGCACTGAGCTGCTAACCTGGAAACAATATTAGGCTGTTCTTTATCAAGATATGACCATCGGTGTTGTCCCATGAGTTGTCTGTTGTAAGAGCTATAATGATAACCCCGCAGGGCATGCTTGTGGCGAGCGTACAGTGCGTGGCGACACCGTGGAGCCCATCATTACCTGTGGTCGACAGAGACCCCTGATCCTTGGCTTGCCTTAATTGGTCGATCGAGGGTGGAGGCGCAAGAGCGGAACCTGTGCTCCAAGGGTTGAAGTGACCCGGGCGTAGTGCTTAGTGAAATTGTAGCACACCTCTCAATACCCTTTAGCCGCCCACACCAGCATTGCCCCTTACGCTGCCTTCTGACGACTTAAGTGGCGCAGTGGGAGAATAGCCGGCTGAGACGCAGGACGTAGCGGGTTCGATTCCCGTCACGGAACAAATGTTTGCATGATCTATATAGATCAAGGGGTTCCGGGTCGGGAAGTTTTTCTATACATTTTATATTTTTCTATATTATTGATAGAGCGAAGCGAGATCTCCAAATCAACTTGGGCAAATCGGCGTTGTATGTATGTATGTATGTTTGTTTGACCGAGGATAACTTTCGAAGCGTTGATGCGATCATCGTGAAATTTGATACCATAGGTAGTTAGTATAAGCAAAATGTTGGTGTGACTAAATGAGCTAAAAATGTTCAGTATTCAGTATTTTATTGCGTTCATATAAAGTGGATTAAAATGTTACATGTCAGATCTTATTGACTAGTCAAAGAGTCCAGTCATGTTGGGGGGCTGTTAAGATATTGGGGTTCAATAGGAGTAAAAAAATTTAAATGAGACTATTAGGTCAAATGGGACGTCAAATGAAAGGTCTTCATTAGTTAATTTTAACCCTGTTTTTATTTTTAGTTTAGTCCTTGTAGTTTTTTGGTTATTAGCCATAATAAAAACAAAACTTTGACAAAATTCACAGGGTAGGTACATCAGTGACCCCCACAGTGCTGAAATTTGGTATGCGTGTAGGTAAAGTGTCACAAATACATATGTATAGGCAAAAGTCTGAAATATAGAATAAGTGCAATTTGTAGTCCAAAAAAGATAACCAAATAACTTGGAACTCCCGTTACCTGTAATTTAAATGAAACTGTAGGTCAAGTTATTTGGTTTGCATTTCGGGGCTCTATTTTGATAATCAAGGATTACAAATATTTTATTTTTATGGGAGGCTCGCGAGATCTCAGTTCTGGGCAAACCACTAGTAAATATGTATTTTAAAAAAAGTAAGTATTATATCAGTTATCTGGTTCTTATAGTACAAATTCTGTTTAGTTTGGGCCAGTTAGTATCTACTGTCCATCAATATTTATTTATTATATTGGCGGCACTAATGGGGCCCGTTTAATGGACGACCAACGACTGGACGAGTAACACATTCATATATTTGTCCTTCGCTTATACGAGCGACTGATCAAAGTTTTAATAAATGGAAACAGCCCCTATAAAAGTGGAATAGCAATGTTACTTAATACGTCCATCAATTCATGAAACATTGAATAAGTTTATGAATGGATCGACGTCTTTATTAAACTTACTTGAGATTTGAAAGAGCAGATAGGTAGCACGGAAACCTGGTCAACGCAGACCAGTCCACCATGAACACGTTGTAGTCTTTACGTGATAAGTAAGCTGGAACAAAAATATTGTTCATCACCGATGCCCTGAAAGTTGGTCATTGTAAACTCGATATCAGCCCGTAAAACCGATTTACGGCCCCATCGGCCCCGACTGTAAGTTAATTTGAGAAGTTAAGTTAAGAATTAGGCTCACATTAGGTAAGCTAAAATGAAATACAATCTTCATAACAAATCCATAATACTATTTCTAAATGAAAGAGGTTACATTCATAAATGCTATAATTAAATACAAAATCTCCATGACAAATCCTTATTTCCTTTAAATAAAAGAGGTCATAGTCTATTATTTATTTCATAACTCAAGTTATAGACTTTTACAGAAGCATTACCGGGGCCGAAGCCAACGAGTAAGAGGCCTGTTTAGTTCTTATAAAAATCATTATGACAAGATGGAGGTGAGACAGATGGCAGCACTATTGCAACACATGTCATGGATTAACACATTATTATTATTAGCCCGTAGAGTCACAGGGCAGGACAAAGGCCTCCCTTCCCTCATTCCACGAATCCCGGTTTCTAGGTAATTAGGGCATATTATGCATCTAGTTCATCGCTCCATCTCCGCCTGGGCCTACCACGCGGCTGCCGCCCGTTTGGAACCCATTCCGTAGTGGTTTTAGGGGCCATAGTCTACACTAATACTATAACAATTAAATCAGCTTAGCATAACTACTTTCCTGCCAGAACATTGTTGATTTTATCAGACTATTCTAGATTTTACAAAGAGAAAGAAGAAAGTGAATGGTAGTTTATTTAAAAATGAAACCTATCTGCTTGTGTGTGTTTCTAGATCACAAATTATAAATCATTAATGCATTCAAATCCATCCTTTCACTTACCAATTTTTGGATGCCGTTCTATTCCCATTTATAATTATTATATTTCGAAAGTCTAAAGTTAAAACTTTAGACTTTCAAACCAGCATTTTGTTTTTTTATGTAGAAATTCGCAAGACTCAGCTATTTTATAATTATGAAGTAGTTCGATTGATTACCATCTCTGATGAAGATCATAGGCGTTTTTGAGTAGGTCCCGTTGAATCCATGAATGATGATGACGTTTTTCCTCATCGGGTTCCAGCCATACACATCCAGAAGTTTGGGTTTTCGTACGTCAACCCATTGCTTGAAGGGTCTTTCACTGGAAATGTAATAAATGGTTCATCAATAAGAGCCGTTAGAGTGATCAGAGGAAGAATAAAATTATTAGCATTCGCGTATCGACGAAATACAATGTGATAAATAAAATAAATAAATAAATATCGCTGGACATTTCACACAGCGCTATGTAGCCCCAAACTAAGCATAGCTTGTACTATGGGAACCAGATAACTGATAGAATACTTACATACTTTTTTTTGTAAATACATACTTATAATACATAGAAAAGCACTCAGACACGGAACAAATATCTGTAGATCATGCAAACATTTGTTCCGCGGCGGGAATCGAACCCGCTACCTCCTGCGTCTCAGCTGGCTGTACACCCACTGCGCCACGGAGGCAGTAAAATTAAAACTGATTAAGATTAAAACGAGTGCAAACATAACTCTTTACTTTTTTATCAGATTAGCTGCCTGTTGTAAAAAAAACCACTAGAAGTGACAGGTAGGTCGACGATAACTGGTTGTCTACCTCATGACCTAGCTGACTACTGTGTTCTTAGTATTTCTTGCATTGCAAACAATAAATATAATGGATTATTAAAGAAAAATGGCGCTGAAAGTCATAGCCTCTCACTCACGCGCAATGGTGTCCGAATGAGAGGTTTTGGCGTCATATTAGATTCATCATCATGATCATATCAGCCAAGGGTATATGAGTAAAAGTGCTTGATACTTACAACTAAAAATTAAAAATGTGTGCAAAACAAAGTGCACATAAATTATGTTCAATAAACTAAGTGCAAAAAGTATCATAAACAAATTCTAGATTTAAAACGCGAAATAGTTACAATGTATGACAAAAATGTTATTTAACATTTTTGTCAAAAGACTTTTAGAGGCGCTTCAGCCTGTCGAGTCAGTGGATTATAAATAGTTTAAATACCTATTATAGACTGTGTTTAGCGATATTTTGTTACTTATGTATTTCTGTTAATAAAGACCTTTATAAACAACAAACAGCCAAAGGACGTCCACTTCTGAACATAGAAAAACAACAACAACAACAATTCAGATCTATCCAACGCAAGTTCTTGGGAAACACTACAGTCTTTAAGGTCTTGATTGATCACGTCTATCCACTTCCTTTTTGGTCTTCCTCTTCACCTGGACCCGGAAATGTTAAGCGTGATCATTTTCTGTGTCATGTGTTCTGGCGGTCTTGTTTTATGTTTCAACAATTCAACAAATTTCAGATTATTTTCTTTAATGAACCAGGTTATACGAAACAAGTAATTCGAATTAGATTATAACGAATTGCAGCAGGTAGGGTGAAGTGACAGTGGGCAGGGCACATAGCTCGGAGAACTGATGGCACAAGTGGAGACCACGCTATAGAAAGAGCAGTGTAGGATGGCCCTACTAAATGGAAAGACGACCCAGTTTAAGTTGTTGAGAGACAGGTGTATGCCGTATAAGATCAGTCGGTACGAATGGTCAAAGTGGCTTACTCACGGCGTGTAGAGAAAGAAGTTGATCTCGCTGTCTGGGCACTTCCACTCTCGCTTCATCACGCAGCGAAAGTAACGGAAGTCTAGCATCGAATCCATCATGCCGTCCGCCTCGGACACTGGAACACAAACAAGAACAGAACTAAGAATAATAAGCTATTTGTTGAAAATTTACTTTTTCAAAACAAGCTTTTATAAAATTCATAATCGGATCCGCAAGCAGATTCAAATGAGTTTAAACACTAGTAGCCTACTATCAGAATCCATTCAGAAGATCCGTTGTCTAGCATCCGTCTGCATCATGAGACCACCTCCATGGTCCCATATTATTGCATTGTCACCGAAGTTACATATGTATTCCAAATTTCAGCTCAATCGCTCGTTCGTTCATCGCTGTGTTTCATTTAGAAGGGTATGGTTGTCGGTGAAATTACAGGCACATGAGGCTTTACATCTGTACGCCTCAAGTTAATGGACGCAGGGCAGTGCAGCGTAGGGCACGTTTCTAAGGTGCGTGACCTACGAGGCAATACTTGTGATTCACTGATTATTGAAAAATAACACTCAGAAACACTAGTTAATCTAGGATCAAGTCCAGGATCAATATTTTGACCAGATGATATTCCAAGTTGTACTATTTGGTTTTGTTCTTCGTTGGTTCTGTTATGACACCTGTTAAATCCTACTTATTAGATTCCCACGAGCTTATGATTATTTATACCGTATCAGGAACTACGATTGCTTGCTGATTGCAACTGTTAGATTTTGGTTTCAGAAAATTTAAACTGCTTTAAACTACTGCTTCCGCCAAACATCGTAATCATCATTATTACAGCTGTAAGACTGAAAATAGGTCTCTGAAAATAGGTCTCCGTATTGTACATATCTAGAGAGATCTTAGGGCGCCTTTCCACCAGAGATGTGCAAAGTGTTTAAGCGGTGAGGAAATATTACCAATAGGATTGTTTCATTTGCCTAGCCTCGAACAGCGCAGTTATCTTATTGGTGGATTGTAATGTTACACAAGTTAAAGCAGATATAGAAATCAAAGACGAGGAGTTGGCTCTTGTGGACACCACCGTATTCTTGGGTATAACCCTAGATAATAAGCTTCAATGGGGCCCTCACATTGACGGGTTGTCGAAGAGACTTAGTACTTAGTACGCAGTCAAAAAGATCCGTCTTTTTACAGACGTAGACACAGTTTACTTCAGCTACTTCCACAATTGCTGCAGATATAAACACCGTTTTTGTTCTGCGGAAGAGGGCTGTTCGTGCAATTTATAATATGGGCCCCAGAGAATCATTACGCAATAAGTTTAAAGAAATAAATATTATGACATTCCCTTCTCAATACATCTATGAAAATCTAATGTATGCTCACAAAAATGTTAATTTGTTTAAGAAAAATAGTGATAATCATAATTTTAATACTAGAAATAAAGATAAACCCGCTGTTGCCACTAGTAGACTCAATTAAGTTAGTAAATCGTTTAAAGTGCAAGGTGTACGCTTTTATAACAAACTCCCAAAGGATGTACAAATTGACAATTAACAAATTTAAAAACATAATTAAACAAAATCTTTATAAAAAAGTACAAAATATCGGATTATTTAGATGATAGAGAAGCTTGGGATTGAAATTGCTCCAAATCATTAAAAATGTTACAATTTAGACGTAATTTATTTTCTGTTTTGTTATGTATTCTAAAAGGATCATTAAAAAAACAACCAGCCTTGCTTTCTTGCCTCACTTTTCCAGTAAAATTGACGTTTCAAAGTGATCCTTGTGATTTTAATGAATAAAAATATTTGACTTTGACTTTGATTTGACACACATCCGTAGCTTACCAATGTTGCACATCTCTGGTAGAGAGGCAACCTTACACCCAACGGTAGTGCTTGTAGAAATAGCTTAGCTATAGCTACTCTGTCAGCACAATAACAATGTCATTGAACCTGTCCTCAATTGTGATACAACCGAGTAACATGACTGGTTAAGTAGGTAACTAGAATTCCTGACTAAAGCTAGTCTATCTAAGAGGTGGTAAACGAGACGGAAACTATTAATTACCATCAAGTTTTTTACAGCAAGATATTTTTTATACAATTAGATCTTTGAAGTGGCTTTACGAATTTCCACTAATAACGCTAAATATAGCTAATCTAGGTTTCAAAAAACCGTATTTAATTTATTCGTTTTAGAGCAACAATACAAACAGACAAACGCATTAAACTTATAGGCATATCTGTTTTTCTGTGACAAAACTGGCTAAGTACATTTTAAGTGGTAAACACATTTTGGTCGTAATTTAAATATTGTGAAAAAATGTGCATGGAAAGACGGTACGTTTAACTCCTACCTCAAGGATTGGCCCTTACTTGTGAACAACAGAAACGAGTGGAAAGAGGGAAGGTAGGCCTTTGCCCTAGAGGGGGGCACAACAGGATTATTATAATATACTAGCTGTTGCCCGCACTTCGTACGCGTTACACTACTAAATGTGTAGATAACCTAGAAATAAAGCTAAACTCGCTGTTGCAACTTGATTTGACACCTCATATTTATCCCATGGGACCTGATTTATGGGATAAAGAGTAGCCTATGTGGTAATCCAGATTATAATCTACGTACAAACTAAATTTCATCGATCATAAAATCGGTTCAGGCGTCATGACGTGTTCGAGTAACAATCAAACAAATAAACAAACAACCAAACTTTTGCATTTATAATATTAGTGTGATACGGTACGTTTACGCCGGAGCTGTGCGAGGAAGCTGAGTGGTGAATGAGAAAATATCCACCTTTAGCGGCTTTATCAAAGCAAGTGGGATTTAATAATATAGATAGGCATTTTTATTTTTATATCATTTGTTTTAGTATGTAATAGGTACACCATTACACCCCAGCTAATGTCCACACAGTCCATTCCATCCAAAGGTTGTCTAGTAGAGATCGCTATTTAGCGATAAGATCGCCAACTTTATCACATAGATTTACGTTTGTTATCTAACTATAATATTTTACGGAAATCCATATGAGGAAAAGGTAAGATTTATAAATATTGGAAACCGTATTTTACTTCAGCATAGTGAAGGTGGACAGGATAGTAAGCTTGGTATTCTTGGTGATGACAGGTGGTGTAGCCCATGTCGTGGTGGCCGAGAGAGGCCATGACAATATCAGCCCGATGATGGGTAGACGATATACTTAGATACAGACAGGCTATAGAGGGTAAAACAGAGGGCGGGGCTTAAGAAAGGAGACTTAATGCAGGGAAGTATCATTTATGCTGAAAATAATGATGAGTTATGTATAAAAGATTAATCAATTTCTTGACAAATTGCTGGTAAATCTATGCCAAGCCTGTCATACGCTTCGTAAGATTATTTGTAACATGTCGAGAAACTATCAATGATTTAAATATTAATATTTATTAATATTACCTGTTTGGTATCGCTGCACATTTAAATATAGGTACTAAATTAAAATTTTACTTTACGATAAAAGTGAAACTGTTTTTGTAAAATATTTAAATAAGGCTATCGTTTTTAAAATATTTTATACAAAAACAATTCTCTTTGAATAACTTACAAACGAAAGAAAATGCACTAGCTGTGGCCCACGACTTCGTACGCATAAATAAATAAATAAATATCGCTGGACATTTCATACAGCGCTATCTAGCCCCAAACTAAGCAAAGCTTGTGCTATGGGAACCAGATAACTGATAGAATACTTATATACTTTTTTTTTGTAAATACATACTTATAATAGATAGATAGATTTTATATAGATTTTATAGGTAGATAGATAGATAGATAGACTTTATTGCACACCACGAAACAAATACATATAAAAAAAACAACTACGTAAATCTATGGATACAATTGGCAGTCTTATCGCTAATTAGCGATCTCTACCAGACAACCTTTGGATGGAATGGACTGTGTAGACATTACCATAATATATAGAAAAACACCCAGACACGGAACAAATATCTGTAGATCATGCAAACATTTGTTCCGTGGCGGGAATCGAACCCGCTACCTCCTGCGTCTCAGCCGCTACACGCCCACTGCGCCACGGAGGCAGTCGCATTACACTACCAAATGTATAGGTAACCTAGAAATAACGCTAAACTCGACGAAAATTTGCAACAAAATTGACACCCCATTTTTATCCCACGGGACCTGATTTATGGGATAAAAAGCGATACAGGCTACGCGTAGTGAGGGAACCAATAAATAATTCTATTAATAATATAAGTATAAAAATACATAAACAATCAGAGAAAATGGTGCGTCTCAGAATATTTGAACATCTTAGATCTTAAGTTGCATAAATATGTTTCTAACTCAATTCAGAGATCGCTTAAAATAATAAAAACCAAATAAAAAATGTGTTAATCCAGGTTATAATCTACGTACATACTAAATTTCATTGAAATCGGTTCAGCCGTTACGACGTGATTTGGTAACAAACAGACAATTATATAACAATCTAATTATACAAGAATAAAAATTATATACAAACATCCAAACTTTCGCATTTTGTGATTGTGTTTCAGTCGAGCGAGACGTCAGTTTTATTTTACTTTTAAGTTATATTTTTGCATTTTGCGGCGAAGGGGCAAAACTACTTTCACCACCTGGGACCTGTACCAGAAAAGTGTCAATTTACAAATTTAGATGTAATTTAGAGATGTAAAGATACATTTAATATTTTTGCGATGAATGTATTAACCTTAACAACATACTTTTTTAAGAACTGCTTGTATATTATGTAAATAATATCAGGCAGTCTGAAATGAACCGTTTATTGCCTCACAAGTACCGGGTGTTTGGTAATATATCGACGATATTCAAGTGACGGTTTCTCAAAACACAAAAAAATACTTCTCGAAAAAAAACTACTAGTTATATTATCAAATTTTAATGAAATCCACTAAGTTTAGGTTATTAATTCGATATAAAACTGTCTGCCTACTCTTGCAATCGGCATCCAAAAATGAAGGCCGATTTGATATCTCTTTCGGAAATGGTTGCGGGTTGTGGGTTAGAAAGGGACAGCAAGAGATCTCGAGACATCACCAATACAATATCTGTGCTTAAATGGCAAGCATTATGCAATAGCACAACATAAGTTTAATAAAGTGTTTGTTTTTAGATGCCAAATAAAATTTCAAACGATGGTAAACATTTCACAAATTGATTTATTATGCATATCAAAATAACCCATTTCATTTTTGTGCGTATATTATCAAACACCCTATTTAGGTACATTACATTAAGTTCAGGCAAGATCTCCACAAGAATAAAGCAACATTTTCCTTAGTTACCTAAGCAATGCACAATTTAACTATATCAAACCGCCTGTATTAATACTATAAAGAACATAAAAGTGCAGCGTAGGTATACTTTTGATAATTCATATTGTCAGTTATTTGATACAGACCTCGTCCAGCCTGGAATCTGAGTGAGAATGTAGTGTGCAGAATTAATTTTTTGCAATTTCTCATATCGTGTCGTGATTCGCGCGTGACCTACAAAACTAGAGAGTGGATGCAGCTCGAGTTAATTAAGCTTGCTTTTCATAGACCCAGTAACTAATCGGTCAGCTTATAAAACTGCATCAATCATAATTCATTCATTTCTTGTAAATCAAAACACAAAATTAAATGGTAGGTAGTTTATAAAATCGCTAAATTTTGTTATTCAGCGAACACGGTGTTGGTACGGGTGTTACTTCGTTCTACCGAAATACATTACAAAAAAAAACAATTTATATTACATTATAAAAAACTGGCCAAGTGCGAGTCGGACTCTTGCACGAAGGGCTGCGTATCTATAAAAACGGCAAAAAAATTATGTCTGTTGTATGGGAGCCCTACTTAAATATTTACTTTATTCTGGTTTTAGTAATTGTTGTTATAGCGGCATCAAATAAGTCAAATTTCAACTGGCTAACTATCACGGTTCGTGATATACAGCCTGGTGACAGACGGACAGACAGACAGACAGACAGCGGAGTCTTAGTAATAGGGTCCCGTTTTACCCTTTGCGTACGGAACCCTATAAAAATACTTTAAAAAATATGTTATTATTATTAATAGTTATATATTTTTTCTGGTAAGTAGAAGTATTATACGTTTTAATTATACATGAAGTTTACTCGAAGTAAAGTAAGATATTTCAAAATCATCCTTACGATGCAATTAATTACTCGTAATCCACTTTGACGCAATGAAGTTGTAGACTGCGCTGTCTTTCACAGTCTGTTCGCTGAATAAAATTAACTGACCGATTGCAACAGGTTCCTTGTTGTTCTTACGGGGTTGGTAACTGTTTACTGACTGGTCAGTTACTGTGCCACTGAAAACCAAGCCTTAGCTCAGCGGACATCAACCGGTCGCAGCCAGTAAGTCTAAATTCTGCGATACTCAATATGGCCCTTTGTAAATATCAACTCAAGCGTAGATTTTTTAGCAGTTTAAAATAAATACCAAAATACTAATAACATACATAAAAATACATATAGGCGATGGTTACCACTTAACATCAGGTGGGACTTAAACACGTTCCATATATTTAAGTAAACATTTAAGAACTAAATTTTTTGACTTCTAACGGAATAACAGATACATATTTTTTTATTTATGATTACATTTTTGAAAACATCAAACGATCCAGGAACCCATTGAAAGATACACACAACATTTAGTCCAAATCGGTTTAACCGTTTAGGAGGAGTTAGGTGACAAACAAACGTACAGAATAATTATACGATCTCGCCCGATTCTAAACGTTGATTTAGTTACAGTTTTATTTGTAATTTTTGAACTAAAGTAAATAATAAATAAATAAATAAGTATTGCTGGACATTTCACACAGCGCTATCTAGCCCCAAATTAAGCAGAGCTTGTACTATGGGAACCAGATAACTGATAGAATACTTATATACATTTTTTTTTGTAAATGCATACTTATAATATATAGAGAAACAACCAGATCCTGAATAAATATCTGTAGATCATGCAAACATTTGTTCCGCAGCGGGGATCGAACCCGCTACCTCCCGCGTCTCAGCCGGTTATTCACCCACTGCACCACGGAGGTCGTCAAAAAAAAGTATTTATTTTGTCTGATTAAACAAGTAACAAACACCCGACCTTTGTTGCGATATATAGTTTTGCAAAGTAGACCTTGCATCTCTGTACCAGCGCGGCCCTAAGAAAGTAAATTATCAAGGTACACACGGCTACACATCAAGCTATACATTTCCAGTCTATGCTGACCTCTCATTGTACGGAAAACCTACACAATGCGAGGTCAGCTTATACTTGAAATGTATAGCTTAAGGGGTAGCCGTTTGTACGCCACAAGTGTAAGTACAAAAACAAGTGATTTCAAGTTTTCAGTATACCTACTTAATATAGTTTAATAATATATTGAGTTGTTTTTGTATCTATACCTCCGTGACACTTTCTGCACGAGAGAAACACTTTTGTTTTTTTGAAACTTATTTGTAACAGCTTTAAATGTGATCAACTTTTACTTTAATGTGTTGATCGCGTATCATTCTTTTGTAAATACTAATGAGATAGATATATTAATCTTTATTGCACACCATTATATAGAAACATACAACATGGGCAACCTTTGTATGGACATTACGAAGTCGAAAGTCTTTGATCAGTGATGGAGTATGGTACAAAAACGTGGTCTTTCATTATGAGCCTCAAGGTCGCCCAGCGTGCTATGGAGAGGGCTATGCTTGGTGTTTCTCTACGAGATCGAATCAGGAATGAGGATATTCGTAAACGAACCAAAGTCACCGAAATAGCACAAAGGATTAGCAAGCTGAAGTGGCAATGGGCGGGCACATAGCTAGAAGAAGTTACTGCCGTTGGGGCAGAAAGGTTCTTGAGTGGAGACCACGCACTGGAAAGTGCAGCGTAGGACGGCCCCCATTAGATGGAAAGAGGACCTGATAAAGGTTGCTGGGAGCAGTTAGATGCAGGCTGCATAAGAAATCTGTGGGGGAGATCTATGTTCAGCAGTGGACGTTTGGCTGATATAATGATACGAAAGTACGATAGATTTAAATAAGATATTAAAGGCCAATGCGTTCGTATGAAGTGAGCGTGCACGCAGCCGTTGTAATGCATAAAACTCTAATCAATTTAGACCTGCGTGGCGTGCGTGTCATAATGCCACGCAATCGGCCTAACATCTTCCATAAAACTTCATACATTTCAACCGCTGCGTGCTTGCTCGCATCACACGCACGCATTTAGTTTAGCGTATGCCTTGGTTTGTTTGTAGGGCAGTGTTTTTGTTAGTTGTTGTTTATCTTATGCTGTATCTTGAAAAAGCCCCGTTGAACATCATAATATATTCAAAGCGATAAGACCGCCCGCGGTTTTTTTATTATTTTCTGTATTTAAATACTTTGTACCTTCTACTTTGTTTGTAATTGTTTTTTTATTTATTAATTCTAATTTTATGACCAGTAAAACACTATCAACAACAGAAAAAGCGCGTAAATAAAAAAATAGCATGGCAGCTCCTAAATTAGAATTAAATACCTGGAACTTATTTGAGACTGTTTTTTTTGCAGCTGCCCGATAGATTAGCCCCTGGCACCGGTCGGTGCCGCGCTAGTAAAATTTGCCGGCTCCTTTTTAGAAGCAAAAAAATAACTTGTAATGTTTGTTAGTACGTTTAGGTCAAATCTTGCAACTGAATTTTAAGCCAGTTCCACCAAACAGATAGAGCTAAAATAAAAATATAACATAGTTAAGTAAAATTAGTGACTTGTGCAATCGGTTTTGGTACCATGGAGGTGGCCTCATGATGGAAGCGAATGCAGAACAGAACTTCTGAATGGATTATAGTAGGCTGCTAGTGTTTGGGTTCATCTGAATCTGCTTGCGGTTCCAATCATCAATTTTATAAAATCTAGTAATTTTTCAACAAAATAACTTATTTCTTTACTTTTATTGCCAGGCCTTAGTGACTAACTCTCACTGAATAACTTTGAAGATACCGACTAGGGGGCTAATTTAAAAGAGGACTGAAACATGTCAACGATAAAAAAAATATAGGCATAAATACAACTGATCACATAACAATTCAAAGCACGCAGGTAGTTGATAGGTATACATGCTTTTAATTTTAATTTTATATGAATTTAATTTTTTATTTTATGTTCCTATTCTATTTTATTTAATTTTAATGTGACATTTTACTTTTCATCTAATTGACTGTATTATTATTGATTTGTATGTTTTTGGTTTTAATTTTATTTATTTGTGATCGTTGATATTTTGTATGGACAGACACTGTCTGAAATAAATGATTATTCTATTCTATTCTATTCTATAACTATATCCTTGGGATTCAAAAAATTATAAGTAAACATTTTTCATCGTAGCCTGTTTCAGTTGTAATATTTTTGAACTTATACTTCTTTTGGCGCATTTGGAAAAAAATATGTGAGTAAAATTTTTACGATGCGCGCGCACACCGACAGCCAAAAAGCGACATGATCAAGTTAGCTGATAACTGATGCGTGCGCACACCGACAGCTAAAAAGCAACTTGATGAAGTAAGCTGATAACTGCCTCTCAAGTTTCCGTGAAAACTCATAACTATTATCAAAGTAGACTTGTTCTGTTACGCCAAAGAAGTGCAACTTCTTACGTGCGTACATAAGTACACACACACACGTTTTTTTTATTCAATAAATCTTGGGCTTTTAATGAATAATAGAGAAAATAGAGGAGGGTAATAAAACATATTACCCTCCTTTTTCTTAGTTGCGTAAATACATATCTAATAGGTACTGTATCTTACTACAATTTTATACAGAGTTTTTTTGGTTATCATGGGTAATCTATAACTAATTAACCGATTTTGAAAATTATTTTATTGATAGGAAACTACGCTATCCCCGAGTACTATACATATAGGCTATAATTAGTTTTGATGAAAATTCATGCGAAGCCGGGAATGGTCAGCTACTTTTATACAATAATCCATTAATTTTGGAGCTATTTCACTGGACTACATATTTACACCGATATGGAGTGTAGCCGGAGGGGGGTTTTGGGGGTTCAATACAAATGAATAATTGAATAAAATGTGAAACATTTTTTTTTCAAACATGAATTTGGCGCCCCACAAAAATTGCCGCCCGGGGCAAGTGCCCTGGTTTAAAATTACACTTTTTAAAATTAGTACATTCTATAACAAAAGTGATTTTTCGTGACATACCAAACAGGCAAATAATGTAATTTGAACTTTATTGTGGTTTCCTGCAAATAATTCTTATTGTACAAAGTAAAGGCATAAGTGGGTTAGACTTTAAGTAATGTCTACCTACAGCTTACAGCATCCAACTGATAGAAAATCAATTTCACTTTCTTATCCAGTGATGCGAAGAATGGTCTTTTTACATCTTACAAAGATATTTTCATTCACGATTCACCATTTAAAATATACAGAGCATGAATAGGCTTTAAGAACTTAACAGAAACTCAATCTATTTATTAAAGAATAAAAAAATCGCACTGTATAATGAACAAGCTTTGACCCCCATTATGTGTAACCTTTAACCATGTAATAAATTATTATTTCATTTCGATAATTTCCACCTTTTTCTCGCAGCCAATCATTAGCACAACTGAAAACTAGTCTTTATATCTACATTGATTTAATACACAGACCATCTATGAAAAATCCTTACATAAATCCTATTCACTCACCCATTTCTATGGATAAAACCACAAATAAAGCAATCCAGTACTGTGACCGAATCATTTTCCCTTCTGCTACACTTTTATCCTTTAAAATAAATAATAATACTACACTGAGCACAACATTTAAAATAAAGAACGCATTTATTTTCAATTGTTTTGGCGCTAATTTTGAATTTAGCACACTGTTATTTTTCTTTTGAGCAAAAAGTCCAGTTACAAAAGAGGATTTAGGTGAGCATGTTTATATTTGGAACACTTTATACACGACTGCTCAATTATTAGTTATTTAAAAAAAGCCCGCGTTGTAAATCTTCAGACTGTTCACGGCAGCTATCTTCGAAAGTAAGCGGTGAAATGCTATTCACGGGCATTGTGGCCAACTTAGCCCAACAGCTATTAAAATTCAACGATTTACTTTAATACTGTCACGTTGTTTGTATTATGTGAATGAAAGAAGTGGGTTTGATTTGGTAGACACTACGTAGCGAGTTCTATTTTACATTGACCTCCTTGGTCGCATCCGCTAAGCCCGCTTCATGGCAAAGGTTAGGTTTTCTACATCTCGGCTTACAGATAGGGTTGCCAACCGTACTATATAATAATCTATCTAAAAAAATATATAGTAGGCGAAACTACTATATTTTGCTTAAAGCGGAACGCAGTCTTAATCTTTTTTTAAATCCCGCTCCGCTATAAATTAAAAATTGCTGAGAAGCTAAAATTAATTTCAACAATTTGTACTCAGAAATCAATCAAATTAACAAAATTTGGGATATTGAACTTTCTGAAAAAAATTATTCTACTAAATCACCTGTTAAAAAATGGCAAGAAGTTCTCTTAAATAATTCAGACTTGCCTTATAATTTAAAAATTGTATCATTTCTTCTTTCAATTCCTGCAACATCAGCATTCACAGAGCGCATATTTTCTGTCATGAAGACGAAATGGAGAGATGAGCGTAACAGGGCCAGTTTGAATTTAATAAAAGCAGAATTAATGGTGTTTTTTAACATAAATTTGTACTGCCATCAAGCATATGAATGCTTTCTACAAAATAAAAATTTAATTATTAAGGCCCAGAGCAGCAAAAAATATTCATTTCTAAAAATAAATATTTTAACCACATACTATATTTTTTTTGCCATCTATTATATTTTTAGAGGCTTTTAGAGCTTCGAAAATACTATATTTTATAGAAAAAAAGTTGGTAACCCTACTTACAGAGGACAACAAAACCAGGCCTTATCTAATAAAAAAAAATTAATTATAATTTTTATTATTATCTAAGCTTAAATCCGACTATAGGACGACCTCCGTGACGTAATATGCGTATAGCTGGCTGAGACGCAAGAGATTACGGGTTCGATTTCCAGCGTGGAACAAATTTTCGCATAATCTTCCCATATTTTATTTGTATATTTATTTTATTTGTTCCGTGTCTGGATGTTTCTCTATAAATGAAATGTATGTATTTACAAAAAAAGTAAAAAATAAACAGCTTATAGAAAATGTATCTACTTAGCCGTCACGGTACGCCCGGCAGATGTGAAACATCTAAATCGATAGTTAGTGAAAGAATTTATATTCAAAGAAAACCATTTTTATTAATTTTATCGTATCTTTTTATTCGCAATATAAATACACGTGAATAAAAATAAATCTTCCCCAAATTCTACCTTAATCTATCGGCGCGCCAATAGATGTTTCACATCAAAAACAGAACAGCGCCATCTGTATCATATCAGCGTATCATTTAGTACAAATAATGTTCATAATCATGATAGTTTCAAAAGTTACAGCGCCATCTGTTCAAAAAGGTTAAAACTACGATGGATATAAACAACTTTCTACTCCAAGCTTCAACCTTCACACAACTTAATACAAGCTATCGCCGCTAGAGGCGCTTGGATAAAATTTTATTTTATTTAAAACTTTGGTTTATTTTTAATTGTCTAAGAACGTACTGGTTAAACTCTTTTTTTAGGTTATACGACTAATAGAGATACGATATTCTATTATTTTTAGCTAATTTTAGCATTCAAATCCTCCTTTTCTCTATATAAACTTAAACTACCTATGCTAAAGGTTACAAAGCGTTCTCTTCATTATTATGTAAGTATATTATATAGGTTATTTTACTACTGTTATGTTGTATTTATAATACAAAGTGATAGTGAATTGGGAAAATTAATGAAAACCAAAAATTTGAGCAACCCTGAAATCATGGGCATTCATTGTTAATTGCGCTGGTGTTAAACCTCGCATTGGGTTATTCCTAACTGAACCCATTCAGTAGAAATAGTACTTAGTCTGAATTTAAGATAATATATAACGCTGTATTTCACATCACGTTTCAATCAAAAAACAGATAAAAAGACACGCGGAAATACAAGTAGCGGTCATATCGTAAAAACTAACTCTTCCAGAAGAATTTTGGATGGACTGGTTTTCACGAATTGATGTACTTAGTAAATGAAAAGCCTGTACTATTTTTGAGTCATTTACTTATTTAAGTAATTCTATACATCCAAAAGTATAAACTCAAGGTTTGCCAACGAGCGATGGAGCGCAGCATCCTCGAATTCAAGCGTATTGGCCGCATACGCAACACCGAGCTGCGCTTTCGAACACAAATCGAAGATGTAGCTGCGAAAGCCGCCAAACTCAAGTGGGACTGTATGCCGTATGTCGGGTGATCAGTGGGCTAAGCTCACCACCGAGTGGAACACTGACACAGCTCGAAGACGTCGCGGCAGACCAAAGAAAAGATGGCGGGACGAGCTCACTAATTTCCGAACGGGCTGGACCATCTTAGCGCCTGAATGAAGTGTCTGGAAATAATGTGGAGAGGCCTTTGCCCAGCTGTGGAACACAGTGGGCAGATAATAATAATAATAATAATAATGTAATTCTATAATGAACATATAAAATATGTACAAAGGGAATAATTAATGCTTAACAGCATTTCCTACAAGTCATACATGACGGGTTGAAAAAAAAATAGGTTGGTACACTTAGCTTTAACCTATGCATTTAGGGTTCCAGACCAAAATGCTTAAAACGGAGCCCTTATGGTGCGACTTTGTTCGTCGGTCCATCCGTTCGTCTGTCACAGCTGATTATCTCAGCAACTGCTGAAGCTATCGACTTGAAATTTAAACAGTTATAAATATAGCTGACTGACCTCTACTTATGGTAAAAAAAAAACAAACATATTTTAGTTTAAATATTTTTATTTTTCGAAATGGTGGGAGCCAAATTTTCCAGATTAAAGGTAAGTGGGGTATCATGTAAAAAACCTTAATTTATACATTATAAAAATCTGTTTTTATTCATATTGTTTTGTAGTTAAGACGTTGAAAACCATTCCCTGCGAAGTAAGCAAAGCCAAAAATCCAAAATTAATATAATTTATAGAAATACTAGATAATCCGACGAACTTTGTACCGCCTTGGCATGCATATGACGCGGGCTGCCAATGTACGTCACCGGTAAAATTGTCAATCAGCCATCATTAGCTGCATCTATGTATGAGAAAATGAATTTTCTTCATATTTTTTTTTTCCGTGAATGTTTCCGACATTTTATTAGTTATTCTGCTATTCGGGGCGAAGATAAATCCAACAAAACAAAAATCATCAAAATTGGTCTAGCCGTTCTTGAGTTAGAAATGGTGTAACTAACCTGACTTGGTTTTATATTTATATAAAGATAAGATATTAAGATAAGCAAAGATTACTGTAAAAATTAAATAAAGTCTCTTTCTGTAATAGTTTTTAGAAACCTGTTTAGCAAGTTTTCTTAATTTACTGCTCACATAACTAGATGGCGCTGCTAAATTAACATAAATCTACCCTCGGCGAGCGAGTATCACTCGCACTTGGCCCATATTGTTTAATTGAGAAAATCCAATTTTTGATGTCGCCGCTTGCATTGAACTAAGAATTGCACAGACCCGGCGAGAGTCTGACCCAGATTTGAAGATATTATATCAGGTTCGCACAGTAATATACCAACAAATCGACAATCGATTTCAAATTAATCGAACGAGAATCGTATCGGTAAGTGCAATTTTGTGATCCAATATGTCGGCACATTAAATTTTATGGGAACGATATTTCCGATATTCGGCTATGGCTGTCATTTCGATGTACGCTAATTGATATAAATATCATGGCAAAAACCTTTAAAATATTGTCATATACCTACTCAAAGTACAAAGCTAACCAACTAATAATCTCATCTTCCACTAAGCAATTATTCTCTCCATCCAAAGGTTGTCTGGAAGAGATCGCTTTGTTAATCGATAAGACCGCCCATTATACTTACATTCATTTGTTTTTTATTTCTTTTTATCTGTTTTGTCTAGCTTGTAATTAATAAATTATAACGAATTATATCAAATGAAATCAAATCAGTTTATTTCGTAATATGGGTAGGTACAAGATGTTTAGTATTATAATTAATTCATTCATTCTTTCTCAGATCATCGGATCAGGGATAGGTACGGTTTTCTTGCGAATGAAACCATCAGTGTAATTTTGCGCAATCATCAGAGAGGCGCGGTGCATGTAAAAATTAAAAAATAAACAAACAAGATCGTTCAAGTACTAGTAGGACTCGTGAACCGAGGTTTCAGAACATAGATAGGTTTATTTATGTTAGTTAAGCAGCGCCATCTAGTTATGTAAGCGGTAAATCAAAAAAAACTTTAAAGGCAGATATCTAAAAGACTGTTCTAGATAGAGACCTTGTTTTAATTTTCCTGTAATCTTTGCATATAATCTATCACTTATATTTATTTCAGATTTTTTGCTTTGCAAACGGAGATGGGGTGGTGAGTTTTTCGTAATTTTTAATCATAACTCCAAAGCTCTTTTATATGATACCCTATTTGACCTATAAACTCTATTTTGACATTTTGATTCCCGCCAATTTGGCTCTTTTGGAAAATAAAATATTTTTTTTTTTCAATTATTTTACTTGCAATAGATATAGTCAATACTATTTATAACTATGATAAATAATAAGTAATAATAATAATAATATTGCAAGTGTAGTTGCTGAGACAATTAGCTGTGACAGACGGTCGGACAGACGGACGGATATAGTCGCACACTATCAGGGGCCCGTTTTTACCAATTTGGGTCCAGAATCCTGAAAAGCTGTCTACAAATCTACATAATATATTATTGTACGAGTATAACCTTTCCTTTATAGACTTTATATTTACCAACAACTATTTTATTAACTTATCATTAAAGTTTAAATGGATTTAACCAACGTGGCTCCGCTTGAAATTTGAAACAATAATAATTTAAAACCTAATTCACTTTGGGCATACTGAATACGCAAATTACAGACTTTGGGATGCGATATCATTCCCAAATTTCAATTTCGTCTAATTTCATACATGTGATGTAAATTCTAATTTGCATCACACGTAATATTATACAATTTGAATAACTTGAAATTAAATTATATACTGAAATCTCCTTCTTCTTGCCCTTTTCCCACAATACACGGGGTCAGCACAATATGTATTTTTTTTCCATACCTCTCTCATCGGCATCTCCGTTGTCACTTCTTTCTTACCCATATCATTCTTGACACAGGCATCCATCTGTTCTTCGGGCTTCCTCTACTTCTATATCCACCCACACTCATATCTAACACTCTTTTAGTCACATGATTTTCTTCCCTCCTTATGTTTTTATGTTTTTCAAACCAGTATAATCTCGGAGTCTTCATGTCCAGAGTAAATAGGTTCTTTCTAGGCAAGCGTGCTTCATCTTCTATCACACCATCACTTACCATCAGGGGAGGTAGTGGTCAAGCGCTAGGCTTTAATAAAAAAAACTACGACGCCACAAACAAACGCTAACACATAGATAAACTTTACACTTTACTAAACATCCCTCTGTTTGCATTTTAGACATTTCAAAGCTAAATTCAAAATCTAGCCCCAAACTAAGCAAAGCTTGTACTATGTAAACCAGATAAAAATGTTATAATACACTAGCTGACCAATCCGCAGTTTTGCACGCGTAGTTTTTCAATAAAAACAATACCCTCCTTCTGCACAGTTGAGTAAAAAGTAGCCTATGTTACCCCGGGGTAATGTAGCATTCTTATGGTGAAAGAACGTATGAAATCGGACCAGTAGTTTTTGAGTTTATTCGTTACAAACAACCAAAAATACAAATATTTTTCATGAAACATCTAGACCAGGAATAAATATCTGTAGATCATGCAAATTTGTTGGCGGACCCGCAACCTCCTGCGTTCTACTCGAAACCCAGTTCCAATTGCAACATTAACTAATTAAATTGTCATATAAACAACTTAACTTTCTTTCCTAGTAGAACCTCGTAATAGTATAAAATACCTCTCTACTTTGTCCAGTTGTAAAATGTTTTTATTTCCAAGGACCGGTAAACGTAAAATGGAGGTAACTTTACAATGTAATCTGTAAACTCTTTTATCTAAGCTAACTTTGTAGTTTATGCGGCATAAAGTAGGGAATACACTTGGGACCTGTTTTCTTTACTGTTGTAAATACGGATTGTTGTTAATCTAGGGGAACAGTATGAAAGTACAACTGCTTTGTAAAGAAAAACAGTAAACTTGACATCGGTATTGATGAAGAAATAGTAATTTCCGTTAAATTGTTCGCTTTTGAAGATGGATTTTATATTTAAGGCGAGAAATATTTTGGTTTAAAATAAGTTGACGATTGTACAAATCAAAAGACTTTTGCGTATTCATTCAGTACCACGAGTGCAACAATTACTACTCTTATTACGTAGCAATTTTGCCTTTCATTGTACAGAATCACACCTTGATTACGACACTGGACGAGTTGACGATCGAAAATGATATTTTTTCTGGAAACCGCTATCTCGCCTGAACGGGCGAATTTCTAGTGCGCGACTTGACGATTGACTCGCAAATTGCTGTCGCGTCTCTATGGTTGCTCAGGCCGATTTCAGATCTTGCATATTTCACGTGTGTTAAGGGCGGCTTGACCAGCGACACCGACGCGACAGCAATATGCTTACTCGTGGTATCTTAAAACAAGTTTGCTATTTACCGGAATAAATGCGTCAGTGTAATTGCCATTCAGTCAATGTCTCACGCTCTCCTGTCTCTTGTTTAAGTGCTTGTGTCCTGTGCAAAGGATGCCCTTAACAAGGCCACGCCCAACGCTATAGAAATGTCAAAACACTAAAATAGTTTAGGTTAGTACTTAACCACGTCAGAAGATAAAGAAGGGCAATCAGAAGGGAATTCAGCATGCTACCTAGTCTTTTAGAAAAAATAGGTCCGAGGATGTCACAAAATATCTTTTTATTCAATCATGAAAAGGGATCCCTTTTGATAACATCTATTTAGAGATTTCTTTATATTTGCTTTTTCACAATATTTTAATTGAATCTTTTAATTTAATACCTCCTACTTTATTTAACCCTTAATTAACGACCTCCGTGGTGCAGTGGGCGAATAGCCGGCTGAGATACAGGAGGTAGCGGGTTCGATCCCCGTCACGGAACAAATGTTTGCATGATCTATAGATATTTGTTCCGGGTCTGGTTGTTTCTCTATATATTATAAATATGTATTTACAAAAAAAAATCTTAATAATATTCAATCAGTTATCTGGTTCCCATAGTACAAGCTTTGCTTAGTTTGGGGCTAGATAGCGTTGTGTGAAATGTCCAGCAATATTTATTATTATTTATTATTAATAGGGTTTATAATTAGAATCCCTTTGAGCAAAACTACTTTTTGAGGATTGAATCTAATGGAAATGATATAATTCTATCATCAGATCAGCTTATCGTATTTATAAAGTAAGTATCAATTTTCACTACAACACTTTATCCGAAAACATAATCTGTAATTACTTACTTAAATAAACTTATCGTCACTTCCCATCACTATTGGCTCAGTAAACGTCCTTATACTTTTATCGTAGCCAACTTGAGGCTAAAATATCCAGTCGACCTTTGTCCTTCAAAGACACCAACAGAAGACAAATAGTACAGCCACACTCCGATACTGTATGAATAACGAAACGCTGCGACATTGGACCATAACACCGAATATTACTGCTCAAATTCCTTTGCAAAAAAGAAAGTCAGAACTTGAAGGCATCTGGTTTTTTAGTGGTTATAGCCAAGCAACTTTGAACCTACACCGAGAGGAAAATAGTACATTTTACATTGAAAGGTGTTATTAGTGACACCAGAGTGCTTACAGGGATATGAAAACGCAAATGAGTGGTCGCCTTTAATGAAAAAGGAAGGCGTCTTCGGATTAGAGGTGTTTTACTTAATGAAAATGAAAGTGTAAGGGCCCTTTGTGGGACTTTAAGGGAAATAAACGGAAAGTGTCGACGAAATTTGAGTAGGGGTCATAACAAACATACTTAATTGTAGGTAAGTTTGCTATGCTGGAAAGTAAAGCTTTATCTTCAAATTAGCTGTTTTTCTATTTTAGGTATTAAAAGTAGGTAATTGTCACGTGGTCTCTTACTATCCGCCTAATAAGAGGGTCCAAGTTCACTCAGCGTGCTATAGAGAGGTTATGCGTGATATTTCTCTACGAGATCGAATCAGAAATCAGGATATTCGTAGATAAACCGAAGTCAGTACAACGTAGTCCAGAGGATTGATTAACAAACTGAACTGGCAGTGTACGGGGCATTTAGCTCGAATAACTGACGGTCCTTGCGAGTAAAGACCAGTAGACCAGTGAAACCAGTTGACCACCAGACCAGTTGGACGGTCCCTACTAGATGGTAAGACGACCTGATAAAGGTCGCTGGGAGCCGTTTGGTGCAGGCTCCACATGATCCATCGCTTTACAAATCTATGGCCGAGGCCTATATACAAACAATAAACAATATTTTATTTTCTTAATTGATCGAGCGAAGCGAGATCTCTAAATCAACTGCGGTAAATCGACGTTGTATGTATGTTTGTTTGTCTGAGGATAGCTTTCGAAGCTTTTAACAACTTTTAACCACCAGTGACCCCACAGTGCTGAAATTTGGTATGCGTGTTGCTACAAATATAGGCACAAGTCTGAAATCCAGAATAACTGCAATTTGTACCCCAACAAGAAAAACCAATTTATATAAACTCCCGTTACCTGCCATTTGAATGAAACTGTAGGTCAAGTTAGTTGGATATATGTTTCGTGACACTATTTTGATTGTCATATACGTACCTATTACGCGGGATCTCAGTTCGGGGCGAACCACTAGTTTTAGTTAACATTTTTGTTTTCCCTAACAGGATATTTAAAATACCGTCGACGGATCTTGGCTTCCGTTAAGTTAGCCGATTAACAGCGTGGCAGATAAATTAAGACCATATGCAGTAACACAAAACCATTTTTGCGGTCCCGCGGCTAACTTAACGAACGCCAAGTTCCGCCCACCGTATTGTACCTATTTTTGTAAGTATTATCTGTGGTATCATCAAACGTTTGTAAATATTATTGAATCTTAAATCGAATTAACCACAATATCATGACACATCATATGGGTTTCCTCTCTATGTACGAGTATGTAAAAAGTGTTCATAATCTGTCACACAATTTTCTCGTAATTTGAAAATGCATTCGTGAAATGCATTTCCCCAGTCCTCCGTGCGATCCAACTGGGCGGGCGGCGGCGGCGGGCGGGCTCATTCGATTTTCAATTTGAACCCAATCACGACGCGTCTGTCGACAAATTGGGTTCCGCACAGCCAAACTCGTCAAAGGCAAGAAGAATGTTTGTACACAGATGTATACTGACTTTTAAGTACATGCTAGATATACCGTTGGGTACTAAGAGGACTGTATACCAAACCAATACCAAATGCTTTTAGACAATAGACAATAGACAATAATTTATTTGCTAAATAGCACACATAATACATTTACAAAACATGATTTAAAATGTAAAAGATGAAAACATGTAAGGCATAAACAAACAATAGGTGTAATAAATAATTAATTTTAAATATGAGGTAGGTATGTTGTGTGCTATAGCAGCAAAAGGGCCTCGACTCAGCATTATGTCAACTGGGTTAGTAGTTGACGCTGTTATTCTGCCTAGACCGCTTAATCACCCACCAGACCCTGTGAGAGCAAAATTATAATTGTGTGATGTCAATGATGAAATATGTGATGTCAATGATGAAATTATGTGATGTGTATGATAAATAAAAATATAATAATGCCAGATGAATTAATTATAAAAATTACATACCTAAATAAATTACAAAAAAAAGTATTAAAATAAAAATTAAATAATTAGAATTGGATTATAATAATAAAAATAATGAAAAAATAGCCTAAAACAAGCAGGTAAAGGGGGCGTTCGTACCAGGCAACCCAGTTTTCTGCCTATCTATCACCACTCGTTTGAAATGTTTTTTAAACGTGTATTTGGATTTCAAAAGTCGTAGTGGTGGTGGAAGATTGTTCCAACACTTGGTTGCAAGGTATCGGAAGCTGCCCCTAAACGCTACTGTCTTGAACTTGCTGTAGTGCAGCAGTTTTTTCGTTGGTCTTGAGCTATACTTGCTCTGCGACCCGTCGAGTTTAGAATAGAGATACTTTGGCAACCCTGACGTCATTACGCTGTGGACTAAGACAAGAAACAAAAACAAAAAGGAATAATGTCTTCTCGCTGATTATTAATGACCCTGATTTTGTAGTAAGTATGTTAAAGAATAAATACATTTATAATGAAGTTACTTCACCGGTTTAATTTCGGCAGCCGCAAGGAATTTGGTTTCTAGATTTTTGAGCTTAAATCATGAATACTGAAAATAAGGAAACCCTATTTATTCTGGCGCTTAAGGGCCGGTTTAAAATAAAGCGCAGCGGTGCGGAGATGAGTGAAATCAACTAATAGTTACGCCACGTAGATGAAGCGAACGTAATACGATGTTGACTCCTCTCCTCACTTTGGTGGAAATTGGCCATTATTTTTTTAACCTAACTGTCTTTAGGTAGGTATGCAATAAATAATTTTCTATCTATCTCATGAAGATCACCATCATATGATGTCCCCCAGATACAGCTACTGCATTACCAGTGTACCTATCACGTTGTAAACTAATATTAAACTGGAACTCAAACAGTGAAACAGAAACCGAAGACAATTCCAACTGGCTCGTCACAGAAACAAGTATCAAGAACTGTCAAGTATCTACTCTACCAAGTTCCTTACGATGCAGCGATGTTCCAATTGCAAACTTTTGAAACATACAGAATGTCTAAGCAAATTTTATGGAGATGGCTGCAATCAAGACTTTAGAACCTAGTCACGGAGTGCTTCGCTTCTAGTCTAGAAAATATACAGTTATTTATTTCAGGGCATTCAGATCGTTTTGCGGATTTTTTTTCTTATTGATCTTTATACTAGGTGTGTTGTTATGTACGACATTTAATGAAGACATGGGTAGGGCTGATGACTAGTATTGTTGTAAAATAGGGGATTTTCAGATTCGTTACAGAATAAATAATTTTAATTTTCTAAAAAACTTTATAGGTGTGTTATCTATAAACGACGATAATTTAAAAGACACATCTGGAATCGTATTAGCAAATTTTAGAGATGGGTTTAATATCGGTAGCTTGAATATTTTATCCAGTAATCGATACAATATTTCCAATAAACAATGTTTAACGTAAACCGGCGGCGGCGCCATTGCGACGATGCCGCTTAGTCAGTTTAACAGCGTTTAATAACCTACTTACATGATGAATGAATATTATTTGTTAAACTATTTTATTCATGCTGTTTCATTGACGTTTTAGGACTTGATATTAAAGTTGTTTAAAGATTTTAATATTTTTATGGTAATGCATTTGGAAAAACCCAATTTTACAACAATACCCCCAATATATGTAATTATATATATAACAATATAATTTTACAATAATAATTAATAATAATATATTAGCCCTACTCATCTTTTCATTTAATGTCATAGGTAACAAAACACGTAGTATACTAGGTTTTTATGATTATTTCTACATCACTTTTCTAGAAGGAAATAGTGCCTGAAATGTTGCATTACATAACAGTTATATACATGCATACATGAGATCCGTAGAAAAACCAAGATCAGTGACAGGGCCAAAAGAATGAGCAAGCTGACAGTTGGCGGGGCATATAGCTCGAAGAACTGATGGCCGTTAGGGCAGAAAGGTTATCTAGTGGAAATCACGCACTGGACAGTGCAGCGTAACTCAGCCCCCCACTAGATGGAAAGATGACCCGATAAAAGTTGCCGTTGGGTGCAGGGAGATTTATATTCAGTAGTAGACGTCATAAGGAAGATGCGATGATGATGATAATGCCCATTAAAGCGGATACCTTTATGCATCTCAACACGACTTTCCCCAGAAACAAAATAGAATGAATCATGCCGAACCTTCGGGTTTAAGGACATTTTCGTGTCAGCGTTCCCAACGTCGGAAAATCCTGATTACATATTTAAATCTTATTGATTTTCTGAGGGAAATGAATCTGCGTCTCAGCTGATATTCAATCAATTATGGGTGTACGGCTCATGTCGTAAAAAGTCGGGAACATTTTAATTGGTAATAAGTTTGTCAAATCGTAAGCATCGTAGTTGTGTAGCTCCGTATTAATGAGTGTTAAAAATAATTTCGTAAACTATTTTGAGACTGCGACCTCACAAAACACAAACTGAAGTGTCGTCCGTGTAGTGGAACTACCGATTTTACGCAATATCACGTAAGTTCTTGAACTCCCACAAAAGTATCTCAGAAAAGTGAAAAATAAAGGTTGAAAATTCGGCAACCAAATTGAGCATAGACAAAAGAACTAGTGTTGCCAGTGCAAGAAAAATAAAAACTACCACTTATTACGTTCCATCACACGCAGATTTAGTTTCCAAAAATGGAGGACCAGTTTCAACTATTATTTGAAAAAATGAAGAATGAAATCCTGAACCAAACAATAGAATTGAAAGACTCAATAACCAACAATATAATGGAGAGATTAGACGGAAAACTGCAACCTATTATAACAGAAAATAGAAACTTAAAAATAAAAGTAGAAAATCTCGGAAAGGAAATAGAAAGTTTAAAAAGAGGAAAGAAGCAAAACAATTTGATAATGTTTGGAGTAAATGAAGGCGAAAGGTCTACACAAGAATTAATACAAAATATAATAAAAAATTTCAAAACTGACCTCGAAATACAATTCCAAGAACATGAGATAAACAAAATTTACCGTCTAGGAAAGGAAAAGTCGTCTGGAAAACCAAGACCAATACTGTTTTCCTTTGCGAACGAATGGAAGAAGGATGAAGTTATGAAAAAGAAGAAAAACCTCAAAAATGTATATGTTACAGAAGACTACACAAAGGAAGTTTAAGAGAAAAGGAAAACGTTACAGGCGCAGCTAAAAGAGGAGAGAGAAAAGGGAAATATCGCATACTTAAAATTCGATAAACTAGTAATAAAAGGAAAAATTAATAACACAAATAATGAAAAACGCAAAAGAGAGACATCATTATCCCCACAAAACAATGCTCAACCAAGGAAATAACAAACTCTAAAGCCGCCTATCAACAATTTGCCAAATGCTTTCGACGTAATGAGGATTAGAGCTAATTCTTTTTCGTATCTTTCTACTAAGACAACAAGTAACAAAGAATAACAATTAACTATCGGTAAACGGAAAAACAAACAGCTTAACATGAACCAACATAAAATAACAAAACAACATACTTCCCCAAGCCGACTGGTCATCGTGGGGAAAAATGACCACGACCCTTTAAAAGGAAAAAACAACACTAACATGGAAAACAAAGTAAATGACATCCACATAGCAACTATCAACTGTCGATCTCTTAGAACACCTGAAAAATTACAAGAACTAGAGCTGGCAATAGAAGAGTTAAAGTGGGATATTATAGGTATCAGCGAAATGCGCAGATTCGGAGAAGGTATAGAGAACCATGGTAAATACGTACTACATTATAAAGGAGAGACGCCAGGACTGTATGGGGTCGGATTCATGGTAAAAATAAATCTAGTAAACAACATAGAAGAACTCAGTGGAATCTCGGAACGTATTGCAATCCTTAATATAAAACTGTCCTTGAACGGAGAAAAAGAAGAGAGATGGTTTATTATACAGGCATATTCACCAACTGAATCTGATAAAAAAGAGGACGCAAAAACAATTGAGAAATTCTATGAGGATCTCCAAAACGCCATTGATAACGCACATAAAAACGTCATCGTGATGGGAGACTTCAATGGACAGATTGGGATACAAAATAGTGGGGAAGAAAATACTATAGGAAAGTATGGGTATATAAATAGAAGCAAAAACGGAAGAAGACTGGTAAACTTTGCATTGGAAAACAGATTAAGTATCCTGAACAGTTTTGATGAAAGGAAGCCATCAAAGAAATGGACATGGATCTCACCCAATGGACAATACAAAAATTAAATCGATTTTATTATGTCCAATAATAGAAAAGCCTTCAAGAATGTATCTATCATAAACAATTTAAACTTCCACACAGACCATAGGATGGTTAGAGCTACGATGTCAGGAACGTTCAAGAAAACAAGACGATTTCAAAATAAACACATAGCGGTACAATACACAGGTGACCCCAAACTATTACTTAATAATCTTCAAACATCTCTAGATGCCGCGGAATTAGAGAAAAAAGAATATCCATCAATACAAGAAAAGTACAACCTATTACTAAATCAACTAAAAACAGTAACCAGAAAAACAAACAAAAATATCAAGAAAGAAGTCTCATTTACAATCAAACAATTATTACAAGAACGGAAAGAACTTCTCCAACAAAGGAAAAATAAAGAAAACCGCCAAAGAATAACAGAAGTAAGCAAAAAGATCAGCGAACAACTTAGAAAAGAAAAGAAAACTAAAAGATCTAATACATTGAAAAGTTACATAGAAAAAACAGGAGGAATAAAAAAGGCATTGAAGGAATTAAATTACAAAAAGGACTGGATACCAAGTATGAAAAAGAAAGATGGTAATAGTACAAGTAAAAGACTCGAGATATTAAAAATCGCTACAAAATTCTACCGAAACCTATACCAAAGTCAAAAAGAGAAAGAAACTATAAAAGAAAACGACGAAACAACCGATGAAGAATATATACCGGAAATAATGAAGGCAATAAATTTAAGAAATCATAAAAGCAATAAATTCACAAAAACTCGATAAAGCCCCTGGATCTGATCTTGTTACAAACGAACTTCTAAAAGCAACGTTACCAGTAATCGCTCCAAAACTTACAGATATATTTAATGAAATTATCAATACGGAAAAGATACCAGAGGATTGGACAAAATCTACAATTATACTACTACATAAAAAGGGTGATAAAGGAGATGTAGCAAATTACAGACCAATTAGTTTAATGTCCAATATTTACAAAGTGTTTTCAAAAATAATATTATCTAGAATCACAAATACACTCGAAGCAAACCAACCCAAAGTACAAGCTGGATTCCGTAGAAATTTTTCAACAATAGACCACATCCACGCCCTTAGACAAATACTCCAAAAATTTAAAGAATATAAAAAAATTTACTACATAGGGTTCGTGGATTTCAACAAAGCATTTGACACACTCGAACATAGATTTATCTGGGACGCACTGGGAAAACAAGGCGTACGTGCAAAATACATACGAATACTGAAAAACGTATACACAAAAAGTACCGCACAAGTAAAGCTAGAATCTACAGGCGAAGAATTTTCGATTGAGAGAGGGGTACGACAGGGAGACCCAATCTCACCAAAAATATTTTCAGCTGTCCTGGAAATGATATTCAGAAATCTGGATTGGACGAATAAAGGACTAAATATAAATGGCGAAAAGCTGAGTCACCTACGCTTTGCAGACGACCTGATCTTATTTTCGGAAACCCCAAAAACCCTAGAGACAATGTTGCAACAGTTAGCGGAAGAGAGCGAGAAGGCAGGCATGTCAATGAACTTAACGAAAACAAAAGTAATGTCAAATTCCTCACAAACAGAGCCCATAACAGTAAATAATGAAGAAATAGAGTATGTAGGGGAGTATGTGTATTTGGGACAACTAATATCTACTGAGGAATGTATGCAAAAAGAAATCCAAAGAAGAATAACTAACACTTGGAAAAGATATTGGTCACTCAGTGAAGTCATGAAAAACAAAGATATGTCTATGAGGAACAAGAGGAGAGTATACAATATGTGTATCCTACCATGCTTACTATATGGGTGCCAAACATGGGCACTAACAGAAGAACTAGCAAGAAAAATAAAAACTTGTCAGAATGGAATGGAGAGAAGCACAATAGGAGTTAAAAGAAAAGACCGAGTTAAACTGAAATGTATCAAATGTAAAACACAATTTAAGAATGCATACACGACATACAGGTGCTTAAAGTGGAGATGGGCTAGGCATATGATAAGAGAGAAGAAGGAGAAATGGACGAGACTAATAACTGAATGGCAACCACGAGATAGCAAAAGAAAAAGAGGCAGACAGACTAGAAGATGGGAGGACGACATCAGAAAAGTGGCGGGTCCAATATGGACCCGCATAGCGAAAGATAGAATAGAGTGGAAATCTTTAGAGGAGGCCTATGTCGAAAGACAAGCTGAAATACAGAAACGACCGTTTACCGATACTTAATTTATGTAAGAAGATAAGTAATTGTTATAAAGTAAGCATATTTGTAAGAAAACTGTAAGACATTGTAAAAATTAGTTCAGCAATAAAGGCTATTTTATTTATTTATTTATTTAAGTTTGTAGAAAACATTCAGAAAAACGAAATATGTATTTTTCTACAAATCGTATACAACACAATTCTACAATAGTAGTATCTATAATAGTAGACCTAATCTAGAGCTATCTGTAGATCGTTTGCAATGTTTTTTGGTAAATCAACTCATTATGTATTACATATATATTAAGTAAATATTTTTACAAAGATATTATGACCACTATCCATAGCCACGGTGACCACGGAAGACCAGCGCTTTGGCAGAGTGAATCTGCCATAGCACATGCTGAGTGGTGGGCATTTTTTTCACTATGTATCTTTTAGCCTACGCCTAGTTTAAAGATTTTTTTTAATTGCTAACTACATTGGTAATAAAATACGCATTTATTCTATCTTTATCTAAATAATTGTATACTCTTTCTGTTAATGTAAGTCTATTTGTCTACAACTATGGCTCCAAGTACCTAAGCAACTAACTGTAATTGGACTTAAAAAACACAAAAAAATCGATAGACCCACTAAATAATGAAGGTCGATGTTCAACTATCTTCAAAGGTTTGCTGCCAATTTTGTAAGCTGTTTTTGTCTGTAATTTATCTGTTTACAAAAAAGGATGAATGAATGAAAACACTTTATTGTACACTTAAAAAGAAACAGACATAAAAATAAAAATTCACAAATCAACAAGTACAATGGGCGGTCTTATCGCTTAGACGCGATTTCTTCCAGACAACCTTTGCATGGAGAGGACTTTTGTAACATTACAATAATGGAGGAACCTACATTAACCAAACAAAAACTAACTTTTAGGAGAGCGCTGATCACTTACAATAAAATAAAACAATATACATACCTATAACAAATAAAATAAAAAATATACATACATAAACACACATCCACACATATCCATAGCGATACTACGTTTCTGAAAAATAAAATCTTTCCCCCTTGCTTTAAATGTGGCTAATGATGGAGCTTGTCGCATTGAGACCGGTAATGTGTTCCAAAGACATGTTGCTTGAATGGTAAAGGAATTAGATATCATAGAATTTAGTTCTATGAACTGGGGTTTTCAGCAAGGATGGTTATTGCCTGTATATTCCACAGAATATCTAGATTCAAGGACATTGTAGCACTTGACGATAGAGTGATAGTGCCCTTTGCAAGTAATCGCTTCCAGTCTTTGGACTTGTGATGATATCGGTCTATTCATCAAGCCAGTTTTTATGAATTTTTATTTTATGAAAAGTGTTATTTTGGTTAGATCGATTCCCATTATTTTATCCCGAACCCTCAGCTCGTAACAATACTTATAATATATAGAAAAATATCCAGACCCGGAACAAATATCTATCAGATCATACAAACATTTGTTCCGCGGTGGGAATCGAACCCGCTACCTCCTGCGTTTCAGTCGGCTATTCACCCATTGTACCACGGAGGTCGTCAAATAGCTTTAATTAAATAGAAATAGCTTGAGTAACATTATCTTTCAAATATGCATCTAATTCAAGGTCCATTTTAAATAAAGTTATGTCAATGTTGAAAATAATAGTAATGATGTCAAGAAGAAAATAATAAGACAGGCAGACGGATAACGAAGTGATCCTACAAGGGTTCTCTTTTTCTCTTTTCTTTTGAGGTACCGAGGGTTCTGTAAAATGAGAGCCTAGGTATTATAGTTTGTTCGGTGGTAATAGAATTATTTGCTAAAATAGCCAGACAGAATAAGTTACAGGGTACTTTAGGATATGTTAGCTAATTTGAAGGTTTCATCAACCAGCCATCGATATTCAATATTTTTCCAATAAACAAATGTAAAATTAGCTACTAGAGGTGAAAATTCAGGATCAGCTTTTCTATGTTCCAACTTATTGTTTGGCCGAATGCACAGAAATGATATTCTAATCAAAAAAATTTATCCCTTTTTGCAGAGACTCATGAGTCGAACTATCTTATTAGATTCAATTGAATCTACTGTTCCTTATAATTGTTTCATGCATCATTTTGTGTGTACCAAATAGGTAAATGATTATTCTATTCTTTTAGAAACCTCTTCATAGAAATTCTAAGTGCAAAGGCCAAGGTTTTAGTATCTTCTGGAAAAGCCCACTTTGAATAATTAAAATACGTGACACGAATGTCAGCAAATCATCTCAATATTAATAATGCACGCCCATAAAGGCGGGAAGCGAAAATGTATGATAATAAAATATTAAAATATTTTGAGCACAGGCGGGTATCCCAGTGGTGGTGGTCTATATTCCTGATCGCATTATTGGTGAACTAGTTGTAATACCTGGATTTGTTTAGAACGTATATTGAAAAGGTTTAGATTAAGAGTCGGGCTCGCCCGGAAGTACTACCACCATACCATATTTTTGCCGCCAAGCAGCATTGCTGTGTTTCGGTTTGTAGGGTATGGTTGGTGAAATTACAGGCATACGAGGCTTTACACGTGTATGCCTTAAGTTGATGGAAGTAGGGCAGTGCATAATAGGGTGCCTTTCTTTCTAGGGTACGTGACCTACGAGAAAATACTTTGTTATTGGCGATGCCATGCTTGTTTTATCTTCAGGTCGTATAAAAAAAACAAATACACGAAACAAACACAAAATACAAAACATTCGCTTACGTGAAACGAATGTTTTATAGGTACTTTTGCGCTAATATTTTGAGTTGATTTTTTATTTTACTATAACTTTTAAATCTATAGTATCTTTTAGTTGCATTAATAGTTAAGATTAAAAACCAATATTTCTGAGCATTCTTTAGATTATATTTCAAAGCAGCTGATTTCCTGCTAGGCTTCATATGTGAACCTATCTACCTAAGTAGGTACTACCTGTAACAACTTTGTCACCATTTGAAAGCAATAAATGTACTGATTATTATTATTGTAGTATTAATTTGACATGTTTAATTCTATGTTTAATTGCTCTACCTAGGTTTTGAAAAGGCGCAAACCCAACTTGCAGTGCCCTTACAGGGTATATGATATACTTACTCCTAAGCTACCTACCATCTAAGCTCAAAATTGTATATGTACATGTACGCAGAATAAATGAATATGAATATAAATATTTTTTTTATTAGCTTTTGCGGCTTTAGGCTGAGCGCAGACTTGAGTCACGATAGTTAGACTATTGCTTTACAAAAATTATGAAGATGCACAAAATACAAACAAAACGTCTCATAGACAAAATTGTCTAATACCTACAAGAACTGCACAGCGACAAGTCTGACTAACGATTGTCGGCTTTCCTTTTGTATATATGCGGGCGCGCACATCAAAGACAGTCTAGTGAAGTGTATACAATTTTACTTTTATCAGTGTATATGAAATGCACCCAATATTTACGTTTGCGTCGTTTTGCAAGTGAACGCGTAACTAGGACGTTTAATACAACAGTATCGATGAAGTCCATTTTGGTATTGAAAAAGAATTGACGCAGACGGTGCGCGTCGTCGCAGTAGACAAAACTGTTTCGTTTTAGGTGTGCGACGTGTCGTAGGCAAAACAGTTTCGTTTTAGTTTTAAGGCAGACTTGTCTATGTGAGGAAAGTCTGTCTTAAAACTGTCGTGACTCTAATATGCGCTCAGGCTTAGTGTTACTGCGGCCACGAGGCCTATGTGGTCGCCACTTGTTTTGTTTATAGAGTATTAATTTGTAACAATTTTGTAGTGGCTGTAAACAGACAAATATCAGCTTAACAACTTCGCTGCCAACTAAATTAAGCGTATGTCATAAGAAAATCCGAAATCATTTTTTTTTAAATATGCTTTAGGGACTTCGCTAATTTGCGAGGTCCGGTTCCGCGCGCTCTCCCAGCACTCTGCGTATATGCGGAGTTGGCAGCGAAGTTGTTAAAGGTCTCCAAGGTTTTTAAAGTTGACAAATAAAAAAAATTATAGCTATTAGCAATTATAATACAACATCCTGTTGATTATACTACGTGTTTTGTTATGAATGACATTAAATGTAAACACAGGTGAGGCTAATGACTAATATTGTTGTAAAATAGGTTTTTATCAAATTCATTAAACATAAAATTTACTTAAAAATTTAAACTTAAATTTACTGAAATTTTTACTTTTCAAACAACTTTAATATCATGTCCTAAAATATGAATGAAACAGCTTGTATAAAATAGGTATACAAATAATATTCATTCATCATGTAAGTAGGTACATATTAAACTGACTAAGTAGCATCATCGCAAAGGCGCCGCCGATTTACGTTAATTTTTTTGATTATACCTATATGTATCGATTACTGTATGTACATATGATGTATTATTGTATGGATAAATATACGCTTCCGGGTGTGTGTTTTATATTAATGTCGTACATAACAAAATAGGTTATATAATTTCGAAGCGAAAGATAGTTTTGCTCCTGGCTACGCTTACATGGCTGTCTGATAGGATAAGCAGCTACGCTCCGGTGCCGTTCGCTTCACGCTTGCTCGCGCCTATATCACGCCTCAGTTATATCTACATATCACTTTAGTAAATAAACGAATAGTCACGTCTATTTCTCTGCGTGATTTAGAAATCCGTAGACAAATTAAAGTCACCCTTACAGCCTAGGGACAAGCGCATAGCTCGAAGAACTGAAAAGCATAAGAACAGAAAGTTATCGAGTGTCTTCCTCACTAGAGAAAGACGACCTGGTAATTACAGGAAATCATAGTGTGGGATTAAAATAATTATGCTTATAAAACTGCGTGTTTGTCAATAATCATAAAGCCTTAGTTTTTACAGTGTGTTTTTTTTGGTATTTTGTTTTTTATTCACCTGACGGTATTCGCTCATCAAACTAGACAATGCAGTCTTCATCTGTAATTATAGTAGCATTTAGCTAGTAGAAATATTATATGATTCTTTATATTGTACTATAGTGAACAATTAAATAAAATCAAATAAAAAAAAGTGATATACTAAAACGTCGTTAAACAAACTCTGTTCTAGTGGTGAGACTATGTTAGGTGTTTTTAATTTTTGAGTTAATAGGTAAGGTTAGCGCCAACACTAGTATTATCATTCGCATTAGTATTTAGCAGGTGAGTTGGGTCGGACGTGAGCCTAATGCCTAAGCGGTGTCTGCCAAGTACCTATCTGGATTAGACCCAGATACACTACTATGAGCTGATTAACGCAATAACCGACGGTAATGAACATGTTTCATCTGAAAATATTAGTTCTAGATGTATTATAGAACATGCTGATATGTACAACAGTTTTAAAACATTTTTGAAAGTATTATGGTTATTTACACTATTTGTACTAAAAACGGGATATTTACCATGATTTGTGAGTTCTTGAGTGTCCCGATATTTCGACGCAGTTGCATGCGCCATGATCACGGGTAAACTGAAGTCTTTGCGAGTGGATAGTTATTGGCAGATATAACGATCTACCCTCTTTCTTAGTCTCTTGCTAGGAATGAATTCACTAATACTATCACTACTACCGGTTTCATTCTCGATCATAACTCTATTCCGACACACAACACTCACGGTATCAGGGCGCGTAATTGACACTACACTTCTTCGGTTCTTACACATTCTCACCACAGGATTCCAGGCTCCAGATAGTTGAAAACCATCTTCACGATTGAAATTCTTGTGTTTGGTAATCTCAATTGCCGCTTGAACCAGTCTTGGGATGTAATGTCGCTCAGTTGAGATTACTTGTGGGTTGTGTAGCTCGATCCAGTGGTTTGAGCCTGAGTCCAGCAGATGTTCCGCTATGGCAGACTTTTGTCTGTCAACATTCTTCACCGCCCCGATATGTTCCTTCACCCGACAAACTATTGTGCGTTTGGTTTGACTAATATAAGAACTCCCACAGCTACAGTCTAACTTATACACTCCTGGTTTTTCTAGTGGAAAGCAATCTTTTGGTGAACGCAGGTAGTGTGTAATTTTCTTTGAAGGAGTAAAGATGGTCTTCAGTGAAAATTTTTACACAAACAAGAACTCACAAATCATGGTAAATATCCCGTTTTTAGTACAAATAGTTTTAAAACACCCGTAAAAAGTTAAAAAAATGTGAACTGAGATCCACTCACTAAGAAGGAAAAGTGCTGATAATCTTTGGATCGTCTGACCTGATCTTCATCACACATAGCTAAGAACCACTCAAGTTAAATTAGCTTTCTATTAAAAAAAACATCCTCATCACACTAATATTATAAATGTGAAAGTTTAGATGTTTGTTTATTTGTTACTCAATTACGTCGTAACGGCTGAACCGATTTCGATGAAATTTGGTATATACGTAGATTATAACCTGTATTATCTAGGCTACTTTTTATCACGTAAATCACGTTTTCATGGCATAAAAATTGGGTGTCAAGTCAACTTGCAAGAGCGAGTTTAGCTTTATTTCTAGGTTACCTACACATTTAGGAGTGTAACGCGTAAGAAGTCACGGGCAACAGTTAGTCAGTAATAATTGAAAGTGGCTTTTGGAGCACCTGAAGTTACGGCATTAGCTTGGCGAAGCAAGCATTCGCTGTAATGCTTTGTACAGAATTTGGAAACCGAACAACAACACTTATACGACACTCCCAACCAAGTCAGCCTCAATTCGCATGATCAGCGAAGAAGATCCAGCTTATTCGAGAATAAATTATGCTGAACATTTCACACGGCCCCATCTAGCCCTAAACTAAGCAAAGCTTGTACTATGGGAACCAGTTAACTGATACAATACTTACATACTTTTTTTTATTTATACTTAAAATAAAGAAACCAGACCCAGAAAAACGTCTTTAGATCAAGCAAACATTTATTTCGCGGTGGGAGTTGAACCCGCAACCTCCTGTATCTCAGAAAGCTATTCGCCCACTGCGCCACGGAAGTCGTATAATAAAGAGAAATAAAATGAACGATGGAAAATGTAGAAAATATCTACGGTTTTACTTTTCAGTTCGTAAAACGGTGGAAGCTGTTTCAATTTTCTCGGAAATCACCATTCGCAAATATCGTATATTTTCACGTAAATCTTACATTAGAAATAAGTTGTTAAAATGTTTGCGTTAGCATTCGTATGGTATGTAAAAACAGTTTGTATGAACTGGTTTTTTCATGCTACATGGAGATGAAACAAGATTATGGCCCACATGCTGTTAAGTGGTAACCATCGCCTATAATAATATAGAAAATTGCCTCGTAGGTCACGCACCTTACAAATGTGCCATACGATGCACTGCCTGCGTCCTGCATTTTTTTGATATATTTATTTTTTACGTTTGCCGCCTATATCTATATGTCTGTCTGGCTGTTTAACTGTGGTATCATTGTTTCCCAACGGATTGATGTAGATATAAGTCATTTTCATAACAGTTTGTAGCTAAAAATACAATATGCGATCCCCGTGTTCATTGTATTTTTTTTCAAAACTGGACTGTTCTCTTTCATTTTTAAAAAGAATCAAGGTATTTTCATAACGATTGTATTTTATCTTAGCATTAAGAATGCAATTTGAAATTTACTTATGGCCCTATAGGCTTCAAATCGCGTTTACGGATTCCTTATCGTGTTAATATAATAATGACCAACTTTCAGAGAAAGTGTGACAAAAAACAACCAACTAAATTTAGTAAATGTTAAATACCTTCAAATACTAAAACGCTTTTTAAAATATCAAATCCGATTTACAAAATGGTAAAACCGATAACAACTATTTCGAAACCTTTCGAACGCAAACTATTTTCAGAGACGTTAAAATTTCACGAGATAAGTCTGGAAGGAACTTTGCTCCTTCTTATCTTAGACGAACGGAGTTACCTGCTTTAGTTAGAACTTTACGTCAGAAATTCATTAGTTTGCTGAAATATGCATCTTAAATTGTATACTTCGCAAGATTTCTTATGGCTTACTTTTATTACATACAACTTTGTAACAATAATTTAACTGACTTTAGAATAGTTTTTTTGTATAGATAAGATATAAAACACATTAAGCGTCCCGATAAAATTTGAGGGTTTGCTTTCAATTTTTTTGGGATCCCATCATCAGATCCTAACTTGGTACCAATGGAGTACCTGGAAAATATAGCCTTTTTAAAAAAAAAAAAACAATTTTTCGAATCCGTCCAGGCGTCTTCGAGCAATCGCGAAACATATATAAAAAAAAAGATTCCGACGAATTGAGAATATCCTCCTTTTTTGAAGTCGGTTAAACATACTAAAAAGGTAGCATGCAATGAAAAAGGTTCGGTATGTCTTTACGAGATCAAATCAGAAATTAGGAGATTTATAGACAAGATTATAGACTTAGCCTAGAGGATTAGCAAGCTGAAGTGGCAGTGGGTGGAAGAACTGACGGCCGTTGGGGCAGAAAGGTTCTCGAATGAAGTGGAAAACGCAGCGTAAGACGGACCCTCTCTAGATGGAAAGACGATCTGATGAAGTGGGAGCCCTTGAGTGATGATAATAATAAAAAACTAAGCTTTAATAACTTATAGATAAAAACACTGAAAAACAGGCTTCTTTTAATCGATAACAACAGTACTGGGCTCGTAAAAACCAAACCAAATAATCCCAAACTCGCAGGAAGTACTAAAGTGCTCTAGCAGTCACTAAAGAGTTCCACCGTACATCTTCCGGCTCCGTGACCAGACCTCCGTCAAGTGTATGTATGTTCTTATTGGAAACATGTAAACCATCTAATCAGCTCTCGGGTGGATCAGCTCAGATCAGCTGGATGGTACCATATTAATAAATAAATTATAATCAATGCTTGCATAACCATTTATTTTACTAACGTCATTTTACCCCTTCTTCTAATTAGTCGTATCGATTGGAAACTTCGCAAGTCTACTTAATTCGGATGACAATACAAACTTGACGGAATTCGTGGCACAGTTTGCGAATAGCCGGCTGAAACTCTGGAGGTTTTGAATTCGATGCCCACCGCAGAACAAATTATAATTATATGATCTACATTCATTTGTTTTGGGTCTGGGTATTTCTCATTACATTCTAAATCTTTATCTATAGTAGAACATAAATCTAGGAGACTATACCACTAATATTTCTTCTTTAAGGAACAAAATGTGTACCCAAGTTTATTTTTTGCATTTCACAATTCCCATACGAGCGCCGAACCGACACAGAATGGAACATAAGTACCTATCCCGATAGGCTAGGCTATCCATTGTTTTCCAAAGAAATCGGGCTGCTAATGCATCTATTGTTCCAATATCTATTCTTGCGTAATGTAGGCTGCCATTTCATGTGCTAGATAAAACATTGGGGCTAAATGGTTTGCTGGTAGCGGTTTTGTGAATAATTTCTTGGATTAACTTATTGTAGTAAGTTCATCGTCATCATCATTCTGCATTAGTCCACTTATGGAAATATGTTCGAAATAATGCACGAAGATCGGGCTATATTTCTGCTTGCCATCTTTTTAAGTCATCGATCCGCATAGCTGGGGACGGCCAACACTACGTTTTCACAGACGCAGTTATTACAAGAACTCGTTCATCAGTTGACAAGATAGAAATTTTTAATATAAAAAGAAAATTCAATTCATTGAAATTCAGCGGGGCAAGCAGCCAGTGTCTTGGGGACACTTCCACCTGGTAGTGATCTGGAGCAGTTGAGCTATCTATAAATCGTTTGCAACCGTCTTTAGATGATTCAACTATTTCTTCTGTATTTTATAGTCTTGTAAATAATTGTATATTCTTGCTGTAAATAAAAGCATCTAGATATTAAAAAAATAACAAGAAAACAGAAATAAAGATAACACACAGAGTCTGTTACAAGCCGAAACAATGGCCGGTTAAATGATGCAGCTGTTGTAGAATCTGGGTCAGGCTTTTAAGAGGCTATACCACCGTCTCAGCTTAATCAGCCCTAATCCGCAGGAAATACATGGTCATTACGGGCATGGCTAACTATACCTCGGATTTCCTCACGAATTTTACGTTACAGACCCGTAAAATTTAGTTCACTTTTTTTCAAGCCCAATATCCACTGCAGTGCAAATATTTTATTTTACTTCACTTACATAAAGGACTCGCCGAATGCAGCAAGGGATACATAAACGTTGCTTCCTTCTTTTATTGTTCAGTTTTCATAGCCACAATGAAAGCAGGATATTTGCGATCGTCTTTACATTCGAAATCGAGGGCGCTTCGTAGATAATGCCAAGATTTTTTATCCGGCGACATAGTTTCGTTTGAGACGATTCGTAGTCAAAGGTTTTACCTTGAACGTTTTGGATTAGGCCTGTTTCAATATAATTCGGGGAAAGCTATTTGTTAAAAGATATTTCGGTGGAATAAAATAGAAGGTAACTTTTGGTACATGTTAGTAATTCAGTAAATGATGGGCGGTACAGCAATCTTGATTCGAAACAGCCTTGAACTACTAAAATACGAGTCATTGACGCGAAAAAAAGACTGGATAATATTGTGTCGCGATCTAGGCACCTTACAAGACTGAGGTCTACTGATGACAAGTTGCAGTACTGCTAATAAAGAAAAGAAAACACCTGGAAAAAGAACTCCGACAACAAGATTTTAGAAAAGACTTGCTCAGCACGTATTCCATAAGTTGTAGAATAGATTAATATTACATAAGTGATCTGGAATAACAACACCCAAATACTATGTTTTCGTGCTCACAATTTTATTTCCATAAAAGTTGGAGAAATTTATTTAGTACTCTCACGCCCTGAAATTTAAGGATTTAGTCTTAAACCCTGATAGTATACTTAAAATACATATTAGCAACGTCATTCGGTTCTCGGCAGTTGCTTAGTTGAGATAGCTTCGTGTATCTACTGTAACTTTGCCGGCTGAGTTGGCTATTGAAATTGAAACAGAGATCTGCAACTACAGATAAGTTGTAAGTATTAAGTAGTTCTTCAAACATAAAGTATAGTTACAGTGGACAATGTCTAGTTACAGTGGTTTTCTACTTAGAGGAATGATCGTCGCAAACTCGAGACACGGTTGAGAGAATTTAATGTTGCTCGTAGAAGCACTGATGAACAGAAATGTCAAAGCGCCTCTTCACGATTGGCCATGACGGCCGACTTTAGGCGAGCACCATCGTATGGAGGACCAACGCCTCCAATCCAAATTGCGGATGATGGCTGTGTTGGTTTTTTGGACAAACATCGAAGGGATGCTGCTAGATTGTGTGCGCATCCACCCGTTTGCTAATCACTCAGTTCGTACGTGCGTATTTTAGTTATGATTGTGTTTAAATGGCTAAATTTTCGTAAACAGAATGTCAGCGGTGACGACGTGGACGAACATTATGACTTTCTAGTTCATAGATCATCATAGAAGTGTATTGTTACGAGCTAAGGGTTTGGGATAAAATAATAAAAATAAATCTAACCAAAATAACACTTTTATTCAACACTAAAATGATAAATACACGATCTTATTCTCAAGTACTCACAACACACTAAATTAAAATTAAATAAATTTAAATATTGTGTGATCGATCAGTGGTTTAACTCAAGAAATCAACTAACTTCAACTTTCAAGCGTGTAGAGTTTAACTGGACTATAATCAAAAGTTTACCGACCCGGTTGTTAAAATTGTACTTTATGCACAAATTTTCATCACCTGTGCCGATTCCACGACCAATCGTATGGTAACAATTGCGTAGTGTGTAGTGACCGACCGAAAGTTCGGTTTCGGTTTCGGTCAGTTTCGGCCAAGAAATCTAGTTACAGCCTAAGTTTCGGTTTCGGCCAAAAAATGGCCTAAACTTTCGGCCGCGCCGAAACTTGAATTCTTTCGTGAATAATCGTGCGTCGTTCGGCGAACTTCGCGGCTAACTCGTGCTCGCCCGCCGCTGTTAAAAATATTGTTAACACATTAATTAAAATGTTCAATTGAGAGTCTGTAGTTATGTAGTATATGTCTAAGTCTAACTGAATGTTGTTTATTAAAATGTTTATTTCCAAGAGTAAGTCTTAAGATATTTATTTAGTGTATGTAGGTATATTTTCATGATATAAAAGAATAAAACATATATTTGTTACGTAATTAAATAAATAAATAGTTGTCTTTTTATTTTATTTAATACTATTTAACTGTCTGCATGTATAATATACATTGTTTATGCAAATAAATGTGTGAAAAATTCACTAGGTTTCAGTATACAATAGAAATTTTAAATATGTTTAAGTAAGCTTCGGTTTCGGCCGAAACTGAGAGCAAGGCTGTTTCGGTTTCAGTTTCGGCTGAAAAACCTGTTACGGTCGGACACTAGTAGTGTGACTGATCGATGCATGCTTCAGCTTAGAACGATATAATTTTTCGTTTAAAAAGATACGTAGCTTATGACACAAATGATATAGATAAACAAAAGATACCTTATGTATACTATAATTTTAATGAGGTAAAGTTTGTAAGGGATAATCTCAAAAACTTCGAACCGTTTCTGAACATTCTTTACTTCACTCTCGACTATATCCCTGAGTGCTATAGGCTTTGATAATAATTGCAAAGACGGGCCAGGTCAGCTAGTTTTTCTGTAACTTGCATATAATCCTCAGGATGGTAAACCAATTTCTTTGCTGGGTACACAACTAAATCGTCTAACGGCGAATCTTTATTGGACAGAATTTATTTTCTGGCATTTTCCATTTCGTTTCAATATAGGATGCAAGGATTGAGAAACGCTGAGGTATTCAAAAAATAGTACCTTCGTTATTTCGCAGAAATTCCCAGTTTGAATATTATTTTGTTTACAGAAATGTGAACTACAAAAGAAACATTGCCCTAGAACTAACAAATCATATTGAAATCTGTTAAAAACTAAACTAACAAACTGATAGATTACTTAAATAGTTTTTTTTTAAATACATGCATGTAATGGAATCAACTAAACCCGAAACAAATATTTAATGATCACGCAAACATTTGTAAATTATTATTATTATTTTATCTATGAATGTATTTAGTAAATATTTTATAACAATCATTCTTAGTTAATTTACCAAATTCAATTGTAATTATGTTAATACCATCAAGCCCGGCGGAGGGCATTATTATGCCATAACACAGGTTTACCTAGTTTGGATACTAATGCGATCCCACCAGGAACCGTCTACTTTAACGATAATTATTTTGGGAAAGATTTCTGTTAATTTGATGACTGATAAAAATAACAAATTTCATTTCAAATTTCAAATTTGTAGGCGGGCGGATTTGTTGTTCCCAGGCGGGAATCGATCCCGCAACCTCCCGCGTTTAAGCCGGCGATTCAGCCACTGCGCTATGGAGGCCGTCATAACCCTCCGTCTACAGTCAGACAGTAATCAACGCGAATGAAGCCGCGTACACAGCTAGTAAACAATAAATACTTAATTAAATTATTTCGTGAGGAAGAGAGAAGTGTTTGTTTTGACAGCAGATAATAAAATAATTAATGATAGAGAATTAAATTAGTCTTTCCGAGCGTCTGTTGCGTTAGGGATGTTCTTGACTTAGTTATATACCTACTAATGATTCGCCCCGCTGAGAGCTCTCTCAGCTCTGCGCTGAAATGAGATCTCCCGAGTCTCCGATTACAACAAAAAAATATTATTTGTAATCTTTGACTATCAAAATAGTGCCACGAAATAAATAACAAACTTACTTGACCTACAGTTTCATTCAAATTACAGGTAACGGGAGTTCATGTTAAGTGGTTATTCTTTTTTGGGGTACAAATTGCAGTTATTCTTTGCAATTGCAAGATTTCAGACTTTTGCCTATATTTGTGTCACTTAAGCTTCACACATACCAAATTACAGCACTCTGGGGTCACTGATGTACCCTGTGAATTTTGTCAAAGTTCAGTTTTTATGATGGCTAATAACTCAAAAACTTTAAGGACTTTACTAAAAATAAAAACTGAGTCAAAATGCACTAATGAAAAACATTCATTTGATGTCCCACTTGACCTAGGTATAGTCTCATTTTCATTTGTTTTTACCCCTCTTGAACCCCAATATCTCAACAACCCCCCAACATTTTTGGCTCATTTAGTCACGCCAAAATTGTGCCATCATTACCTAACTATGTATCAAATTTCACGATGATCGGATCAACGCTTCGAAAGTTATCCCCGGACAAACAAACAAACATACATACATACAACGCCAATTTGCCCAAGTTGATTCAGATATCTCGCTTCGCTCGATCAATTATACAAGCTTCTGCCCGCGGCTTCACACTCGTGGTTTGCTATTATAAATACGTATGTGTTAATACAGGTTAAGATTCAGCCGGTTCAGCCGTTCCGACGTGAAAAAGTAACAAACATCCATACAAACTTTCACGTTTATAATATTAGTGCGATGGTTAGTCTTGTTTCTACAAAGATTGTTTCGTGTTTCATTGTCAAAACAAGAAAAAGTAAGAATTGTGACCATCATCCTGCTTTATCCTGTACTAGAAACCAGCCCCGGTTTTGTACGGATTATATTGATGTATCTCATACGGCTTAGCGTTAGCAAGTGTAAGCACTAAATACTGAAAATATAGGGCCTTACCACAAAAAAATTAAACAGGCGTTGAACACTTATTAATAAAATTCCTTATGACTTTTTGTATAGGGGTTTTTTAAAACGCGCTAAACAGTGTTTAATTTTTTTTGTACTCTGATTTTTTTAAATTATATTAGATTTCCTTTAGGCCGGCTTGCACAACGATCCATAAACGTATTTAGTGACTAAACATGTTTAAATTTTACGTATTTCTATGATTTGTCAACTCCTTAAATCATATTTAGCCACTAAATACGTTTAGGCATCGTTGTGGAAGTCGCCCTTAGTGTAATGTAGTATGTTTACGTGTTTTTAATTGCTGACGTGTATCTTTCTGTCTGAATAAAAATGATTATCTGACCACAGACATTCACTATTCATTTTTGTCGTCTCGACAGTTTACAAATTGACTGTTTTCCATTTTATTTGTATGGTTATCGTAGATAGTACTTTATTCAGATTCCGAAAAACTAAATCCAATTTTTATTTCACCTTTGAGAGAACATCTCTATTCCATCGAAGCTAGCAGCTTCCATATTAATTCAATACATTTTCAGCGCTCTTATACTGAGAACAAGATACGATTTCGCTTGCAACTCTCAAATTGAACTACCAGATTTAATTTAATTCAACGTTCGTTTTCTCAATTTGATAGCTAATATTTCACATTCATAAGGAAAATGAAGTCTCGGACGACTATGACATTTTTTTAGTAAAGGGCCATGTCTGCTGGAGCGACGATATTCATCAACAATCTATACCAGTACACTTTTTTTATTCTCAGATTCAGATTCATTTATTCCACACAGACACCACACTATACTTGGAAAAGTCAATATTTTGATTAACTTGAAATAATACAATAGCTGACACGTAAATTCTGCGACGTGTGACGCACTTGCGTACAGCCGTCGTACAGCCGTCCGCGAAAACGACGAAACAACACACTTTTCGGCCAAAACTCTTCCTTTCTAACTTGTCTCATCGCCGGCGAGTAAACGATTAGCTATCAACTATTTTCTCGCTCAAGAAACGAACAAAAGATATAGATTCCGTGTCAGTAAAAGAGACATGTACATTTATAGTTGATCGCTGGCCGTTCACACTGCCGGCGAGAACTCGCTCTACACTATTTTGTCACAGCGATTACAACACTTGCTCAGCGATACTCGCTCAGCGATACGCGCTCAGCGATGCTCGCTTGGCAGTCAGAACACATGCCGTGAGATGATGAGTATCGCTCGCCGCACTCGCTCACTCGCTTTATAGCCCAGCGAGACCTATAGGAACTACACACTCGCTTCTGGCTGCTCGCCAACTCGTTTCTAGTTTCTAGCTCTACTCGCTTCTCCCTCATCGCCAGCGGTGAGACAAGTGCCTAAAGGTCGAAAGATACGAGTAGTTGGAACACGCAACACAAAAGATTTGAAATCATTGTGGCGCGATTCCAACTGTTCGACACTTAACGGTGCATTGCCCTTCTTCTTCACATAATCCACCACGTCCAGCACCTTCGTGGTTATGGATACCACTTAACATCCAGGTAAGCCCTATGCTTGTTCCGTCTCCAAGTCGTATAAAAATAAATAACATACAAAGCATCATTCAAATTGCACGCTCCAGTGAGCAGTGTCTCGAAGATTTTTTTTTTCATTTTGTCGTAAAGGCTAATAGGTTTTTTAAGTTTGCTTGATATTTACGGCGAGCGCAGATGCTTTTTAGGAGCGAATTGGAGATTTTATCTTTTGCCGCCGAAATTACGAACATTGTACCAATGTTAATGTGCCTACTTAGTAAGATGAACTGTGGCTTTTATCTGTTTCGATTGTTTAAGAACCTTTACCTAATATTTTTAGAAAAAGTCCTTTAGTGTCAATAGTTCGGTTGGTACAAAGGTTGGTATGTATTTGTTTGATCATTGTGAATGTACCGATTTGTATGTGATTTTAGTTTAGTTAATTGCAATTACGTGTCTACTAACATAATTCTAAGATTTTATTACTATATACTAACAGAATGGAATGACATGTCTGAGAAATAAATAAATTGAATTGAAAGCACCGAACTACTGATACTTATTTGATGTCAATAGTTCGGTTGGTACAAAAGGTACAAAATACTTTTCTTCAACTTTGTAATATCTTGTCTATGTTTTCAATAGATCTTGACATCATCATCGTTATATTAATCGTAGGACGTCCACTGGCATAGGCCTCCCCCATAGATTTCCAGAGCGACCTAACTTATTACACCTGTACCCAACGGCTCCCTGTAACCTATATCAGATCATGGCAAAACATGCCTGATCAGCTATTGGTAGCAAGAACCATTAAAAGGCCAGCCATTTTTCTTTCCTGATTCTTCCTTGGCTTGGTCGCGAAGGAACAGGCTGTAAAATTGATTATTCAAATGCTCCTTTTATTTTCATGGAAACATCAAAATTATATTTGTATTCCAATAATGAGATGGTGACCTCTTGTTTCATTTACAATTATAATAAAAAAGACAATTTAATTATTTCAATACAATTATTAAAGGAAGGGCACCGGTTATAACAGCTCCATTGACATTTTCATTTACAGCAAAATATAAAAACCAACGTCAAAAGCACTGAAGGCGTTAAAATATTCAGTACAATGCAACCTCTAAATTAGAGGGAATAAGGATGCATTTACAAGAAAGGCAGGTTGACGCCGACTGGCAACCGGATCATACCGGAATGTGACTTATTTTCTTCTGTAGAGGTTTTTGTATAACCGAATTCATACTAATATTATAAATTCAAACGTATGTACCTCTACGTCTAACTACGTCTAAGTCAGGCTGGACTAATTTCGATTAAACAGGATAGAAGTAGTAGTATACAGAGTTAGCAAAAAGTCGTGAAAGGAGTCATGCCCTCGATTTATAAGAAAACAATAACTGCATATTTAGTTTTTTTAATCTTGTTCATTTGACGGAAATCGACCGGAATGATTAAAAAAAAATGACAACCTATATTATAGTACCAATGGATTCTGTTGCTGATAAGGACGAATATTTGCAAAAAAAATGTTTTACAAAAAATGAAAGATTGAAGAAATGAAGATTATTACCTATGTTATCACTTACTAGCGAGTATGACAGCTGCAGCTTAAATATTGAGCAGCTCGCTTACATTAGCCAGCAGACGGCCAATCATGGCAGCTGACTAATTTCAGCAGGCAAAATACACATTATTTCATTTATTCCTTGTAAATCTAGCTACAAAGTTACCTAGATTCGACAATCACGTTTAGCTGCTGCAGCTAGGTTATGATAATTTTTCATATTTAAAAATCGGGTTTGACACGTCATTTGAACGTGATTTGTTAATTCATTTGATACGACCGCTGACGCTGTACCGATGCGAGCAAGAGCAAGCTTCATTCCTATACTCATGATACAGAGATCCAGTGTAGTCTCAGGTGTCTTCTTGGTCGTATGATTCATTATTAATGGTCGTGCCCGTCTTGGAAGGCTTGAATAGAGTCCATGACTAGTTGCTTCCACGTTTGTCTGGCTTGTCTCAAGGTGACAGTGACAGGGAAGCCTGTGAGAGCCTTGATTTGATCATACCAACGGCTAGGTGATTGCCCTCGAGGTCTTTGAGATGATTTTTACTACAATAACCGATTGTGATATGATCATAATGATCGAATGTATATGAACCTGTTTTTGATGTAAATGCATCCTTGGAGAAAATGCGAACGTGGTGCGATAATATAATGTTTTTATTATGTATGAATGTGGCCGTATACCAAATATGAAGCTCGTTACTGCGTTCATACGGGAAAAGGTAAAAAGGAGAATTACAATTTTTGAGTCAAATTAATTTTTGTTTTCGAAATATTATAAGGTTTCGGCGCTTGTTTTATAACAATTTCGACAGCGTACGATGAATTTTGTTCTGGAATATTATCGAAATAATATTAGGAAAACAATGAAAATTAGATACCTTAAGATACCTCAGATAATATCCACACAGTCCATTCTATCCAAACGTTTTCTGGTAGAAATCACTATTTAGGGATAAGACAGCCAATTCTTTCATATACAATTAAATTGTTCATATTATTGTTTTGTTTTATTGTATGCCATAAAGTATTTTATCTACCTATAAATATTTTATACTTTGATACTTTGAATCTTTTCATTGCAGATAACATATTTTACTATTACTGTTTCCATGTTCTTAACAGATAAACAAGTTCAGAGCAAACTGACAAACAGACATTTTATTCTCTTTTACACAAAATACGCGATAAGTACTCATCATAATTTGTCATTATCTTGCATGATCATGATCTTTCTCTCTATTTGACAAGTGAACCAAAAAAAGAGGGAACCAAGTATTTTTCCTTGTTAAATTAACTATAAAATAGGCTACAAGTTTTTAGAGTAACTTTTATTTTCGTAACTTTAACATAATTTAATTATGGTACCGCATTAACAAAACTACTTATTTACTTAATTTATTTATAAGAAAACCAACACCTAACTTATACTTAAGACAGATTTTTTACCAGATAGCCAATAGCAGATTTTCACGTTTAATCAACAATATAGAAACAAAAAAAATGTGAACAACCAATCGACATCTTAGATTACAAACACAATGAAGAACGAGTGCCTATAGCCTGTATCAATCACTAAATAATTCACGATTCAACCGATGTCGAATCGATAGAAGTTGTGAGATAAGTTAATCGTTTTAATTCCGCTTCAAAAACAATGTTTCTTTTGTGAAATGTCCCTTTATATCAGCGGTTATGACTTGCGAGCGGGCGGAGTGAGCTTTACACGTTTTTATTATAAAAACGACATTATCGTCGAGTTGATGAGGTGACATTTGAAACTCTTTAGGATGCCGTAGATACGTTTGAATGCGCCCTTTTATTCCATTTCCCTTTGTGTGTGGAGAATATTCATACAATAGAATGTAAAACTTGGCGTTTTTTGTAAATTTCAACAGATATATGACCGAAATTTCAATTATATGTGTGTTTTCAGAGTGAAACTCAAAAAGGTGGATATTCGCTATTGATTAAAAATTCTGTTAGTATACAAACCTGTAGGTGGATATATTTTCGTAATAGTCCAGGAGATAAATAAAAGAATAGTTTCTGGTTGCATGTAGCCATAACACTCCAACATTGTTAGCTTAAAAGATTTTACAAATAACATTTAAGGAAATAGGCACTAAATGATTAAAAAATGTATCTTACGAGATTAAGTAGAAAAAATAAAATAATGCTAAACGAACAATTCACATAGCTCTATTTATCCCCAAGCGAAGCAAAGCTTCTATTATGGGAACTATTGAGAACCAGATATCTGAAAGAATAATCATGTACTTTTTTGAAAATACTTCAATAAAATATACAGAGAAACAACCAGACCCGGAACAAATATTTGTAGATCATGTAAACACTTGTTCTGACAAGAATCAAACCCGCAACCTCCTGCGTCTCAGCTGTCTATTCACCAACTGTGCCAAAGGAGGTCAATACTTCATAATAATAAAGTACTTTTATTACAGTTTGCAATGGTCTTCAAATATAAAGAAGAAAGCAGAATTAGATCAAATTTATCAGTGCGCTCACCGTGAATATCAAAAAGCCTTATAGCTAATAAGGATTCATTTTGTAACATTCTTATAACTATAATATATAACTGTAGTTATTATTTATAGGTTTTTAGTTTTTTACTCCAATGTTCCTTTTCTGAGCGTATCCGCCACTACAATCAATTGTCTCTATCTTAAAAGGTTTTCTGAATGAAAACTCTTATTAGGGTTAAGCTCGCCTTTGTACGTGCCATATTGTAAACCTATTTGTCTGTTTATGTTTCTGTAGATGTCATCGCTGAGGTCATGCAGTTGGGGACAATAAAATTAGGCTAGACTTGGGTTATGGATATTATATGATAATTTGTGTTTTAATGTAGTTTTGGTGGCTTAATAGTGTCGTAGACTCTATACGAGTTGGCAAAGGGTATTGGGTCGTGTCTAACTCTATTGATATAACGCATTTTCCAACCAAAAATGTAAAGATGCTTCTACTTTTAGACTACGCACATTCATAGGGTGTCTGGAAGAGATCGTTTTTAGCGATAAAGCCGCCCATTGGACCTGTATTTAAGTGTTTTCCTTTATTTTTTTATTTTTAACTAGCTGTTGCGAATAAAGTCGCGGGCAACAGCTAGTTAAAAATAATAAAAATAAAGATAAAATACTTAAATACAGGTCCAATGGGCAACAGCAACAGTTGCAACAGCAGTTTAGCTTTATCCCCTTGGATACTTTAGAATATAATAGAATAGAAAAACGTTTATTTTGCATCACAAGTGTACAATGGCTTAGACAAATGGGTATAAATTAATGAACAAATTTGTGAGCCAAAACGGTCACCACTCAGCACTGTGCTATAGTAGCATATTTATACTACTATAGCGCTGGTCTTCCGTGGTGCCATTTTTGTGTGTGCAGGGCAGCAACTAGATAGGCATACCTAGGATATAGGATAGATAGCAACCTTTACTAGATAGGATACTGGGATAGGACTTGACACCCCAGTTGTATCCCATGGAACCTGAATTATTGGATAAAAAGTAGCCTATGTATTAATCCAGGTTATAATCTACGTAAATACTAAATTACATCGAAATCAGTTTAGCCGTTACGACGAGATTGAGTAACAAACAAATAAACAAACATCCAAACTGTCTCATTTATAATATTAGTGTGATGTGATGATGAGCAAAAAAATAAAGAGCTTATCAATCTACCTAATCATATTCCCCACTCTTTGATGTCCACGCAACAACGGCACGGTAGACTTCCCCCGAGTTCCTCATGATGGCGCTCAAGATGAAGGACATTGATAGCAAGGGATTCGTGAAGCTTTCCGTGTAATCGACAAGGAGGGCAATGGCTTCGTCTAGGCCGTGATGAACAACTTAGACGTTCACTGATGAAGAGGTCAACGAGATGATCCGTACAATAGAGAATATAGAATTCTTATCGTACAGACCAGGCATTTTTAATAAACTAGGAGGATGGTGACTTATACTGGGAATCATTAAAGATAAATAATATACAAATATTAAATATTGCCGGACATTTTAATCAAGCCCCAATCTAAGCAGAGCTTGCAGGTACTATGGGAACCAGATAACTGATACAGTACTTATATACTTGTATATTTGTAAATATATACTTATAATAATTATAGAAAAAAACATCTAGACCCGGAACCAATATCTATAGATCACGCAAACATTTGTGACGCGCTGGGAATTGAACCCGCAATCTCCTGCGTCTCAGCCGGCTATTCACCCACTACGCCAAGGAACATTCATCAATCTCACATACCTCAGATCCAAACTGAAGATGGGTCCTGTGGCAGAGTAAATTGGAAACTGAAAACTTCGCTTTACATCCCGAACCACTTAATTTCCGTCAGTTTTATGAAAAATTTATCCCATCTTCATAGTTCCATGAAATGAACTTTGCTAATACAAGTTATCCCACTGGGAATAAGGTTGTCAGGATAAAAGAAAAAGCCGGGAAAAATCCCGTAGCCGGGGTTTTATCCCGCATACTGTCCCAGTTTAAGAAGTTCAAAAACTGAAATATCAAGGGCTGTCCTAAACACACCAAATCCATAATTTTTGTCTAATGCTTATATCTAATAAGATAAGATAAGATAACCTTTATTGTACACCAAAATAAAATACAGAACATATTTTTACAAATAGATTTAGTACAATAGGCGGTCTTATCGCTAAAAGCAATCTCTTCCAGACATCCTTTGTATGGACAGGATAATACTTGATCACATAATGGCGGTGTATCTCCGTATTACATAATAAAAATAAAGTAATTTCGAAACTTCATTTCAAAAACTTCGAATGCGCTCCACAAGCTTTACTCATTAAACTGATGCCTTGACCAGAAATAAAAACTCGTAACGAACAAGTTGTAAAAAGTGTAACAGTTTTTATACCTTGTAATACTTTTCTTAAATTAGCAACACTAGCTTTGCTAAAGTTCTGGCCGGATTGAACCGGTTATCTTGGCTTAAGTTTTTAAAGTTCCTCCACTTCCATTGAGGAGGTTAAATACCTCTATTTTATAGTCTTGTAACTCTTTTCAGTGTTAAAGTTTCACCGCGGACTTGGCTTGAAGTCTTTTGAAGGGCTAATGAGTTCATTATTCTACAATAGTAATGTTTTATTACTCGATTGCCGGAGAAGTCTTGTGTTTAGCGCTTTTATGTAATCGTATCTATGCGTCTATGTAGTCTTTAGTGCTTTGTAACACTAAAATACTGACTTTTGACCGTTCTGGACAGAAATGGTAAAAACGGAACCAAGGCTTTTGTTTAGGTAGTCTTTCGTACCGTATACTTTACTGGCCCATTTTAATTTTGATTGCTAAAGGCTTAAAAATGGTGGGGGTAATAAAATCTAAATAGGGTTACTAAGTCACCTGGAATATAATATTAAAAGAGCTTAATTTACATATTTCAAAACTATATTCTTTTCTTATATAGTATAATCTCATATTAAATATCATATTTTATTATTATAATATAAATATAATCTTATATCTTATATTAAAGAGTTGACAAAAAATGAAAAATTTCGAAAAAAATGCCATTCCCTTAACCCGAAATTTGTAATGCGAACAATTTGGAATAACGATTTATAGAAAAATTCGCAAAGATAACAGCCACAATAATCTAGGTAGGTACAGAACCTATGGCACGCGATTTTTACTCCCACTTTACCCATCTTGTTTGCTCAAGCAGTCACCTTAAAACATAAAAGTCCCATACAGCAAGCCCTTGGCCCAACGGTTACCACTGCCTATATCATTTGCAAACAAGTATCTCACAAGTTACGTCGAACTAAGACTGCATTACAAGGCCTAGTAATGCAACCATCATCTTAAGACATAAAAGTCCTTTGACATAAAAATTATAAAGCTTCAGTTATTTTATTTGTTACAATAACAAACACCTAAAAAAACCCAAAAAATAAGCTACCATTAAGCAAAATTAAGGCTTCCAAAAAAAAATACTTCTATCATTAACGTGAAGTGCTTCACGCGATACCGTAAACGTAAAAGGTAGTAAAGTTAATATGACTATAACGTATATGAGCTGCGATAAAACATAACACCACCTTCGGCAATTCGGTTAAGCTTATTTTGTTATGAATGAAAATACTTACATGAATTATGTAGGACGGCTTACTTCACTTTCGGTTTAATTCAAAAAGGTCGTTTTGAAAATGTTATAGGGTCTGCAACGCGCAAGTAATACCTTTGGTGTTACAAACGGCCATAGGCTACGGTAACCGCTTACCATCGGGTGGGCCGTATGCTTGTTTGCTACCTTAGTGGTATAAAAAAAACTTGTGATTCGCCAGAATTCGGTGGCGAATTTGGTTTATGATTTTGCCACGGATTGCGCACTACATTTTTGCATTTGAAAAAGCTCACTTATTGACTCTACCGGACACAAACACATTTCTAAGAGTAGTAGGTAGAGTTTCATGTGAAAGGGCTCACTCGGGAAAGAACTACCATCATATTTGTTACGAGCTGAGGGTTTGGGATAAAATAATGGGAATCGATCTCACCAAAATAGCACTTTTATTCAACACTAAACGATGAATACACGAACTTGGTCACACGTAATCACAACACACTAATTCACACAACTGTTGCACCACTTAAAGTCACCGAAATGTTCGCACGTATAGCTAAATCCAGACTCACTCGCGAGCAACTACTGTTCACGCGAGACCCTTCTCCACGTCAGTCCTTCAGGGCCTCGCTGAGACTCACTAACTATCCGGCCATCTCTCCGGCCTATTTATATCGTACACAATTCGATTGTTCGAGAACGATCTCGATCGTTCCAGGAAAGGGGTCGGTGTTTCGACAGAACGACCAATACCCATTGTGCGCAACCGCAAACAATAACAGCAATAACACAGCAAGACAAAAGCGTTCGAGAAGTTTTGATTATTACTCATTGTTTAACAGCCTCGGCGTAACAATATCTATTTCTGCCGTGAAGCAGCATTGCTGTGTTTTCGGTTTCCGGTGAAATAACAGGCACATGAGACACTTGTATGCTTCAAGTTGATTGACGCAGGGCGGTGCATCGTAGGGCACGATTCTAAGGTGACCTACGAGACAATACTTTGTTATAGGCGAAGGTTACCAATTAAAACAGGTGGGCAACATACGTAAAAAAATATTACAAAGTAATTGATCATTATTATATATACCAGATTTATCACGTACCGTTTTATCAGTGTTTCAACCGACGAATCCCGTATTTATAATAATGATAGAAATAAATCACGAAAACTTTCGAAATAAAAAATAAATGGATGTTTACTAATAATTACTGATAAAAGTACCTATCGAATCATTATGAAGTTATCTGAAGTAGTACGGACCCATAAGGTTTATGCACGATTTAACTAGAAGGGGGGATTATCTGTAGCAGGGCGATGGGGACCTTGATGCCTATCGATTTAACCCCCCTGTATGTTCCGCGATATTCAGTCGTTCTAAAGTTATTTAGACAAAATAAAAATTTTAGTCAAAATCCGATTTCAAGTTCCAAGTTCCAAGTTTTTCCAAACTATTGGGTCTACGACCTTAATTTTTTTTCTTCTAGTAGCTCAATAGTATACCTTTCGTCTTACGATTCCGATTTGATACGTTGTCTGAAAAAAAATCCAAATAAAAAAACAATCTTTACAAAACTTAATTTTTCATCTAACTTTAAAGCCTTCCAGAAAAAAATTAATTTTTTTTTTTTTACAACCAATCTCAAAATCTATTTCCATTCATGGAGAAGTAACCCTGAAAATACCATAAAATAAATACCATAAATAGCTAGTACCAGAGTACCATGCTCAAATATTTAAAAATAAGTGCTATTAACACCTGATTACCTAAAGCTAATAACTACCTACGTTAAGGTCAAGAAGTTATTCTAATGTTAGTTCATACTTATTGTTATCAACTAACAACAACCGATTTACATGAATAGCTTAGCTAGCTAAAACATTTTTTGTCTCGCTCTTGCATTCTAGTGTTGGTACTTATATTTGAATCCAACTTAAATTGTCTTTATTCTATCGAAAATCCACTTTGAAAAACCACAAAATAAATGAACCATTTTTATCACTCACAAAGTCTTATCCACTAATTGCTATGATTAATGCTTTGCGGGATCGCTACAAACGATACTTATTATAAATAATGAATGGGGACACAAATCTGAGAACTAGACACTAAACAGACTGCGGGATTTTGCAAAGTATGTGTTCTATAATTCTGCGGTATTACGCAGCATTCCTCAAAGACATTTGACAATTAGGTTGCCACATCTACGGTGGCGTCAATGTAGGTGCGAAGCCAGGACGGGGATGCAAGTACGTGTGGCATCGTTTGGAACTGAATACGATATTTGCATTGCGTCACCAATTTTTCATACCTCATTTACATAAGTCAGGTTACACCAGAGCGGCAGACTTGAGTACACAAATGTTGAGAGTATTCGAAACTGGGCATCATAGATAGAATAGGGGATAACACTTCCAGTGTTCCATTAAGTTAATAAGAGTTAGTTGTCAACTTACGGGTCTGAATTTATACGCAAAAGTCAAAACTGAGGTTTTCCGAAGCATACACAAATGGTATCTTGCAAATAGTCCCTTGAAACGATGCTAAAACTCTCTAAAAGGGATATTTACCAAAGGAGTTTGAATACCTTTGGCATAGGTCCCGATGCGCCATTTTTTTATACTTGCGTCGTAAAATGAATCTTGTAGAATTATTTGGATTGGGGACAAAAAAAATTCAAACCCTTATTCTTAAAATTTATTATTCCTTAAAACGTTGCTTAAACTCGTATCTATGTGTTACAACTAAAAAAATCGTAAATGAGTAATTAAAATATTCCGAGGATTTAAATGAATATCTATTATGAGCAATAAGTTGCAGTGTTTATGATGTTAAAACAAAAGAAGGACAATCTCCATCAAAGCAAATCACTTTTCCACATTTCTAGTTCCCACAAATCTATGGTAAAAGTTGATGTTTTCTTGGGGTGTTTCCCATTTAGGAGGAAATTATAGACAATTTATGACATTGCTGGTTAGACGTTTGGCGTAATGGGCGCGGCCGTTTATCTATCGATGGGTTATTGGAGTTATAATTGCTTCCAAATGGGATACCAGAAGATGAACTATGAATAATAGACTAACATATTAGGTTTGATTGCGCTGTGTGGCATAGTTTCCCAGTTATCGCGCCGCTTAATGGTTCGTTTTGTGTGAATGAACCAGCCACCATTGCTAGCAAAGGTTTTCATTTTGAATCATCGATTTATTTATTAAGTTAGTTATTTAGGACCCATTAAAGAGAATTCCCTCCTGCCTCCATCATCAGACCCTGGTGCCTGGTGATAAAATTATTTGTCTTGAAATGTATTCATGCAGCGTTTTACGATAATATTTACCCAAAATTTCGCCATACAAAATGCAATACCCCTTTTCACCCAGCCAGCGTGTTATTTTCAAAAAAAATTGTTTAAACTTTATTATTTATCTTGAAAATTATTATTGCAATGTCTCAAGTTTATAAACCGTGCACACACGTAAACATCGCACAAACCAAAGTCACTGACATAGCTCAGAGGATTAGCAAGTTGAAGTGGCAGTGGGCGGGGCATATAGCTCGAAGAGCTGACGGCCGTTGGGGCATAAACGTCTCGCGTTTCCGCTACGAGACCGCGCACTGGAAAGCGCAGCTCAGAACGCCTCCCACAGGATTGAAGGGGGATCTGATAAAGGTGCTGGAAGCCCTTGGGTGCCCGCACAAGATCGGTCGTTTTGGAAATCTTCAGGGTAAGTCTATTTTTATTTTTAGTAGGAAGTCCTATGTCTAATGATGATGATGCTATACTATGTAGTCAAGTTTATTGTTTTGAACGACCAACCGACAAACTTTTGTCGTAAAGGCGTGGCGATTGCCTTCCTTGTTGAAGAAGAGAGATGTAGAAGACATTTATTGACTCGCTTACATAGTTCCACATTATTTATTAGTTCCTTGAGAACCTTCGAGAAGAATTTCTGTTATATAGACATTTATTATTATCCTAGCAATTTTATATAACTTGAGAGCAACTTTATGTTATTTGACAGAAATTGTGCACTGCTCATTTACATTTATTAAGTTATTATTCATTATAGATATTTTTTTACTATAAACGATATTTACCATGCATTATACGATAAAAGTTGTTTCTATCCATTAAGTAGATAATATGGATAGTTTCAAGTCATATTTTACCTAATGATGCTTCTAATTAGATGTTTTACGGCAATAATGTCCAGCCACGTCTATTGTTGTCTCACTTTAGGGCATACACAGGTATACCGTATATGCCGACGTATAAGAGTAACACTGTTTCCGTAAAACATTGCTTGCTTGTTTACGAGCACCTTTCAGTTAAAATTTAGCTTCGGTGAGTTCAAGTTTGATGTAGGGCAGACAATTAATTGACATAACATGTCATTAACAGCCTCTGAACTTTAACAAAAGCTAGTGCGTAACTTATGTTAAGTGACATGACATAAGTTCAGTAAATAATAAATAATAATAAATATTGCTGGACATTTGACACAGCGCTATCTAGCCCCAAACTAAGCAGAGCTTGTACAATGGGAACCAGATAACTGATAGAATACTTATATACATTTTTTTTAAATATATACTTATAATATATAGAGAAACAACCAGACCCGGAACAAATATCTGTAGATGATGCAAACATTTGTTCCGCGGCGGGAATTGAACCCGCTACCTCCTGCGTCTCAGCCGGCTAACCGCCCACTGCACCACGGAGGTCGTCAGTGTGAAGTAACTTATGAAAACTTCTCGATTAAACTGCTTCATCGCCTTCAGAGTTAGCTAGATTTTCAGAAATTTTTACAATACCTTTAGAGTATAAAAATAACTAGGTATTCCGTAAATTTCCGTAAATAATCGTCAGAATGAGAGGTACAAAAATACGCATTTTTCTACTTCTTGTCCACTCAACACTATTTAATTAATCTAAGATTTTGAAGCTTGTCCGTAAATCCTTCCTCATTTGTCAACTCGTCTCCCGAACGGGCGAACTCGGGCGAAATCCAACGTCACCTATAGACCGAGGGGCACTAGTTAAAATCCTACCAGATTGAGTACAAGAATAAATAATCAAGTGATAGCTTTTGAGACGGAAAATAATAATAATAACAAGTCATCATCATCAACATCACCATGTCAGCCTCAGAACGGCTGAACATAGGCCTCTCCCATAGATTTCCATAGATAAAATATTTTATATGTATATCTGGCCCCAAACTAAGCAGAGCTTGTACTATGGGAACCAGATAACTGGTAGAATCCTTATATACTCTTTTTTTTGTAAATACATAGTTATAATTAATAGAAAAACAACCAGACCCGGAACAAATGTCAGCAGATCATGCAAACATTAGTCCCGCGGCGGGAATCGAACCTACTACCTCCTGCGTCTCAGCCGGCTGTTCGCCCCCTGCGCCACGGAGGTCGTCTCTTACTTAATTGTTTACTTATTTAATTTTTGTCTTAGTACTCAATAAGACAGGGTTATAGACAATTCACTCGCGATCTACTTCATCAACGAAGGCTTTACAAGCGGTTCTCTTTAATTGCGTTACACTTGAAAGTTTAACAGGATTTTACAAGATGGTGTCCTAGGAATGTAAATGTTTATTTCGCAATTACGTGTGAAATGCGTTTGAAAACAGCGTTAAAGTATCAAATAAAGAGTGTACCGTCCCGTAAGAGTGTAAGTTTTAAGCGTTCGGCCGAAAATTCTTAAAAAACAAAAAAAAATAACATAACTACTAAACTCCGGAATCTACGGTAAAGTATACATTTTTTACGTTTGGACCAGCCCTATTTATTTTTAATGTGACCTATTTTTACTTAAGCTATATGGAGATGGAACAAGCTTACGGCCCACCTGATGTTAAGTGGTAACCATCGCCTATAACATAAGTGTCTCGTAGGCAAAAAAACTCTTTTGACCTCTAAAACTTAATGAAAAACACCTAAATTAAATTTTCATAGTAAATGTGATTTTAATAAATAAAAATATTTGAATTTGAATTTGAAATAGATCAAAGTCAAAATCTTTTATTTATTAAAATCACAAGGATCACTTTGAAACGTCAGTTTTACTGCCTGTTCCTTCGCGACCAAGCCAGGAAAGAAAGGCAAGAAACAAGGCTGGTTGTTTTTTTAATGATCCTTTTAGAATACATAACAATAAAGAAAATAAATTACGTCTAAATTGTAACATTTTTGAATGAGTTGGAGCAATTTCAATCCAAAGCTTCTCTGTCATCTAAATAATCCGATATTTTATAGTAGGCTTTTTATAATGATTTTGTTTAATTACGTTTTTAAATTTGTTAATTGTCAATTTTTGTACATCACTTGGGAGTTTGTTATAAAAGCGTACACCTTGCCCTTTAAACGATTTACTAACTTTATGGAGTCTACAAGTGGCAACAGCTAGTTTATCTTTATTCCTAGTATTAAAATTATGATTATCGCTATTTTTCTGAAACAATTTAATATATTTAGATAGACATAGCATTTATTTGTAATATCTAACATATATTATTAACAAAAAGACTCTTTAACAAACAATTTAGAAATATGCAAAAAAAGCACAAAACATACAAATGACATAAAAAAAGATAACTTATAAAAAATAGCATAATAAAAATGATGTGTGAGTTGCGGTATGACAAATTGATCATAGCTCCGCGAATAATTTTGCTCGAGGACCAAACACTGATTTTCAGTTATAACCTTCCGATAAAACAAGTGAAAAAAGATACAATACGACAAAACAAATTATGTGTATTTATCTGTGTTACAGTATTATTTTTGCTGTTCATCAGCGTATTGACAAGATGAGTTTGAAAAACCTAAGCTGGGATGCAGGTAACTACTAACTCCATAATACTAGTAAAACATTATCTGTTTCTATTAAGAGACTGTAGCACTTTGAATCAACAGTAACACTATACTGTTTTAAAGAGCTACAGCATCTGCCAATTGAAAATAATCAGTATTCCCTTGGAGATACCGCGTTTTTCCTTTTTATTAGCAGAGTACAAATCTAGCTTTGCGAATACTTTTCTCGGAAACTAATTATTCAATCTTTAAAAGCAGTTCCCTAGACATCGTTAGTTACCGAGTTCAAGATCCTTATCGACTATTCATTAAAATGTGCCACGGAGATAGAATACTGAGAACAGTTTTACCCGTTATAGACAACTGGAGAAAAAGTAGAACACAATTTAAATAACTTTTCCTCACTAATGCGAGGAAAAATAAAAAAGTAATTGTTTTATTTCATTTTTAAGCAACCGAACGTGGCTTCTTTCTTTTTCTCAAGGATTTGTCATGGAGGTTGTATTTCATTATAGAATAACTATGAATGTGACCTCTTTCATTTTTAAATAGAAATAAGGATTTGTCATTGACATAGTATTTCATTTTAGCTTATTGAATGCAATGAGCTGTATTCTATTTACAAATTTACTTACAGCCTTCAGGCCGTAATTCGCATTTACAAAGTATCGAGTTAACAATGAGCAACTCTCAGAGCATGTGTGATAAAAATATTATTTAGCATCAAATATAGACAGATATCAGGGACAAACTACTGCCATAACCTAAAGGATTAGCAAGCTGAAGTAGCAGTGGGCGCACAAATCGGTCGCTCTGGAAATCTATGGGGGAGGCCTATGTTCAGCAGTGGATGGCCTATGTTTGATGATGATGATAGACAGATAGAAAAATTAAGGATATAGTCGTCATTAGCATCATAACCTAATGCAGTCCTCTGCTGGACGTAGGTCTCTTCCTAAGCGAGCCACTGACTTGTCAGTTCTCCACCCGACCCCTGTAGTGCCCCCCCCCCCACTGTCACTTCAACTTGAAAATTTTATCAGTCTCCTGTTCGTAGAATATTCCATTTTCTCAATATCTTTGGTTTCATTCATCTTATCTTTGAATGTAAAAATAGCTTTGACTTTGTTCTTTTAAAAAAAGTAGCCTTAATCAATTCTGTACTACGTAATCCTCATTTATCAAACTAAATACTGCGCTTATCTGTTTTTTTAGTTACTATGTAATAAATTGGCTTTCCTTTGACTATAAAAGTTTCAAGAGCCATTGGGTCAGCCTAAACAAGGACAGAGTGGATACGACCCATACGAACCCACTTTTGGTATCATTTATGGTTGCACACGATTTGTTTTTTGATATGATTTTTTAAGTGAAAACTTCTTTAGGCGCGTTGGGCATTTTTAGGGTTCCGTACCTCAAAAGGTAAAAAAAGGAACCCTTATAAGATCACTCTCTTGTCCGTCTCTCCGTCTGTATGTCCGTGTGTCACTTTTACGTGTGTACGTTTTGGATTGAAAACCTATATGGTAGTTCCCTATACCCCTATTCCCTGGACCTAGAATCACAAAATTTGGAAAAAAGCAAGGTAAGCAGCACAAATAAAAGAAAAAATCCAAACAATATAAAAAAAATAATGTTAAAGGTGTCCCCATGCATACATAGTTGACGCCAATTAAGGTAGTCCTCTGCGTTGTATGGGCGCTCATACAATTTAGAGGACAGCTTAATCGACACTAACCTCAAATAAGGTAAATAAATAAAATTGTGCTATTATGTGAAAGAAAATAAAAGAAAATATTTATTGCAATATTATGCTCGTGTGCGCAGAATATTTTACAGTAAAGACTAAAGCGATCGTTACACTATGCACTTCCCAAATTGTTGATCCCGATTTTTATAGATAATGGTACGGAACCCTTCGTGCGCGAGTCCGACTCGCACTTGGCCGTTTTTTTTGCGATGGGAAAAAACATCATGTCATGTTTTCACTTCTGTTAACACTCCCGGAGTGCCAAATTTTTTTTTATATCATTTTTTGTGAATCACAAGATGTTACAAATACTTTGATGTAAAAGATTTTACACTCAATTTTTTTGTGTACATTTTTTTATTGATAAGTTTATGCCTATAAAAACTTAAAAGAATACGTATACTCGTATATAAGTATGTTAATTTATTATTGTTAATTTATCTAAACTGTTTTATGTTTTGGTATTTATATATCTAATGATAATTATATATGTACAGCTGCTAGATGTTAAAGACGGAACAAAGTGTGCGCTGTGCCCTCAGGTAAATTAATTATGTAATCATTAAAATCCCTATTTATACTAAACATTACATTAAAAATATTTTTATTAGTTAGGTCTGTGGATACCATCAAAGATGGTCAATATCATTACAATTCTATTACCTACTCTTTATTGACTAAGGCAACCTTGCAACTCCTAACCAAATTCTTACCTAAAGCACTTCCAAATTGCAATGTCCTAGCTCCACAGAGTCTCTGAAATCCTACAAATAGAACTGACTGAAACAAGGACATTCTAAAGCAGTAACTTAAGTGATTAGAGAAATTGCCGGCAAACTGAGAGGTAGAATTTCCTTACTGCAGGTGTGTGTGACATAAATTAGATCTGGGATTTCGAACATCGCAGTGCTGAAGCTTTAGTTTCTGTCTGGCGCTTACACAACGTCACGTCGCTGTCGTGGTATTGCACGATGTGGTTTTGCAAAATATTTTTCACCTGAAATTATTTGGAAGTACCTTTCTAATTGAATACTGTTTTATTGACATTATAATAATTTTAACATTCATAATCCTTGATTGATTGAAAATACTTTATTGGAAATATAAAAATAGTACAAAGGCGAACTTAAGACGATATGTAAAAAAAATTGAGCCGCTAAGTAATTGTCGTATTCAATAACGAAAAATGGTACTGATTTCATATATAAGCAATATTTACTTGAGGATTTAAACTACATAAATGAAAGTCAGAAACGCAATTGGTGAAACTTTTCACAATACAATTATTTGTCAAAAGTGGCTCTTTTAAAACACTAATATCGTTCATTCTCCGACCCTAGAAAAGATTTAAAGTGTTTTTTACACAGATATGTAGGAAATTATGGTATCTAAATTAGTGGAAAAGCATTTTTTTTAAATTTGTTGGTTCTCATGCAATTCGAGATTTTATCTTTTGTCGCTTAGGTAATTTGTCCTGCAACAATGCGGTGCGGCTATATATATATTATATATGTTTGTCTCGTTCTTCACCTAAGCAAGTAAATAGCACTGTCACTTTTTTGCGCGCGGGGCACAGATCTATATGCTCCGCCCAATCGTCACCGAAATTAAATTTGTATATCGTCTTAATGCTAAAGAGCATTCTCTTCCAGATAATTTTTGTGTATTGCGGATAAAGGTGTTTAGTTAGTTCACAGAAAAGTAACTAATGAAAATTCTACATTGTACTACATATAATGAAGACAAATAATATTTCTATTTTTATAGTGTTATTCGAACACTTACGGAAAATTCCATGATATTTAAAACCATCACAAAAATGACAAGAGCCTGTAGCTCAATTGGTAGTGCATCCTCATATCAAGAGGAATGTTGCGGGTTCAAGCCCCGTCTAGGCTTGAACATTTTTGAGATGGTTTTAAAAATCTTGGAATGAAGACATATATTATATGTATAGCTCTTAGACATATATAGCTCTTGAAGTCATCATATTATCGAACCATTATAAATTATAGAATTAAGTTTTAACATATTTCACTTTTCTATTGTTGCCTGAAATAAAGAATTATTATTATTTCATACATTTATTGCTTAACACAGGCTTTAGGCCTGGACCTTTACAAAGGCAATACCGGGGCCGAAGCCAACGAGTTAGAGGCCTGTTTGTTTTTATAAAAATACTATGACAAGATGTAGGTGAGACAGATGGTAGTATGTACTATAATAAATAAATAAATATGACTGAACATTTCACACAGCGCTATCTAGCCCCAAACTAAGCAGATCTTGTATTATGGGAACCAGATAACTGATAGAATACTTACATACTTTTTTTTTTTTTTATTTAATTGATCACAGAATCAACAGCACTTGATATCAATGTATACAAACTCTTATAACTAATGCTTAATGCCAATAACAGATTCACATTTTATAGACATTTAAGAAATTAGAAATTAGACGCTTAGAGAAAAAGATTAAAAAACACAATACAAAATAATAATTGATTTTCAAGGAATTTAGTAATTTAGTATGTACGCATTTGAAGAATGAAAGGGGAGGAGGGATGCTGTGTAAATGTGTATATATGAGGGAGTGAGGGAGAGAGTGTAGTGTTTTGTGTAGTGTTTTGTGTAGTGTAGCTCTTTGAGTTTCAGAATATTTTATGGAACGTGCTATATATGATTAAGAACAGATATAACTTGTTTCTTAAAAGATGCCTTGCTATTAGAGAAGATGTCTATATCCGAAAAAACCTTGTTGTAGCTATCTAGCGTGCGATAGATGATAGAGTTCTGGGCATAGTTGGTGTGACTGAAAGGAACATGAAAGAGGGTGGTGTGTCTAGTACGTTTAAAGGGCGTTTTGAATTGAAGAACTAGAGACGTTAATTCGGGACTATCAATTCTATTACTGCAAACGTCGTGTAAAAACAACATCTGCAGCAAAGAACGCCGATCCTTTAACGGCATGAGCTTATGAAACCTACACGATTCCTCGTAGGTCATGCCTCTTTTACAATGGGTGCGATAGTTTAATGTTTTAATAAATTGGGATTGAATGCGCTCAATGTCTTGCTCATATATTATGTATTGTGGGTTCCACATAGTGCAACAGCATTCCAAGACGCTACGGACATAAGAATAATAAAGAACTTTAATACATTCAGCGTCGGAGAACTGCCGACTAACACGTAAGACAAACCCTAGATTTCTGTAAGCTTTTGCAACCACTGCCGCGACTTGATCAGACATTAACATTTTCGAGTCAAAGATTACTCCAAGATCTCGTGTATTATTTTTATGTTCCAAAGGTATATTGTCTAATTCATATTGGTATGTTATTTTTTTTAATTTTACGAGTGAATGAAATTTGGAAACATTTTGAAGAATTTACTCCAATTCTATTATCACGATAGTAGTTACATAGCCGTTTAATATCATTTTGCAGCTTCTGAGAGTCTGCTTCAGTTTTTATAAAAGCGTAGATTTTGGTATCATCAGCGTACATGAGGAATTTGGCAAACTGAAAACAACTACCCACATCATACAGGTAGGCAGCGTAAAATAGGGGTCCCAAAATAGAGCCTTGAGGGACTCCAGAGGGAACATCTACAAGATCAGAACGGTGTCCAGCAACAACTACAGCCTGTGAACGATTACGTAGATAAGACTCTGTCCACCTCAGAAGATTACCACGAATTCCTAGCTCTTGGAGCTTACGAAGAAGGATCATGTGATCAACGCGATCAAACGCCTTCTCGAAATCAGTATATATTACGTCGATCTGAAAACCTTCATCCATTCCACGAAGAACGTCGTTGGCAAAAGTTGAGAGATTAGTATTAGTTGAGCGACCTTGCACAAAACCATGTTGTTCTGATGGAATGTGGCGAAATATGAGTGGGTATATATGGCTATAAAATACTACTACTAAAAATACTACTAAAAATACTTTTTTTTTCTAAATAAATACTTATAATATATAGAAAAACATCCAGACCCAGAACAAATACCTGTAGATCATACAAACATTTGTTCCGCGACGGGATTCGAACCCGCTACCTCCTGCGACTCAGCCGGCTATTCGCTCACTGCACCACGGAGGTCGTCACTATTGCAACACATGGATTGGAGTTCGGGCTATTGTTAGAGTAATGCTTACGAAATAGAGTATGGGTTATCAGTGAAATGAGATACGGCACCTGTCAATCCTGTAATATTAAGAATGATTGAGGCAGGTGGTGACTAGCCGTCCACTAATCGGGCCCCCATAAGTGCCGCCAATAGAAGGGAGCGTAAGGGGCAACGTTGGTGTGGGTGGTTAAAGGGTTTTGAGAGGTGTGCTGCAGTTTCTCTAGGCGCTACTCCCAGCTTTAAGCCTTTAACACTTCAACCCTTGGAGCATAGGTTCCGCTCTTGCGCCTCCACCTTTGACCGGCCAACTAAGGCAAACCAAGGGTCAGGGGTTTCTGTCAACCCCAGGGAGTATTGGGGCTCCGCGGTGTCGCCACGCACCGAACACTCGCCACAAGCGTGCCCTGCGTGCCCTGCCCCCCTTTATTATTATTATATAAAAAAACTAAAAATAGGTACTTATTATTTATAATAATAATAATTTACATTTATTAACATATATTCTAATTGCTTACTCAAACATTTTACATTTCAATACACTGTTTTTTACATCACTCATTTTACACGCCGCATCTACATTTTGCCGCATTTCGCATTCCAATATTTTGTCGAGTCGCGCCGATGCTGTGTCATGCTAGTGAGCGACAATCTTTACCACTAGATGCGATACCTTAGATACTTGCTACGTTACAAAATGACATAACGAACTTATGAGATATTAGCTGTCTGTCCGGTGTCATAGTTCCCAAACGAATTGTAACGAATGGACCGATTTGGACGCGGGTTTTTTTTATAGAAAGATATATACAAATACTTTGTACTTATAAAGGTATATAATATTAAAAATACAAAAAATTAGATTTTTTTTTCCTTTTAAAGTGAAACTTTTATTACATCGTCTCGAACTTTTTCGTCTGTGTGTTGCATGTCGCGTGACGGTCGGCCGTGGAGTAGGGATAAAGTGAAAGGCGCTCGTCAGAGCAGCCGAGGCCAATACGGCGGTGCCTATAGTTCGCATCAGCTGACCGTGTAGTTTATAGACTATTACTCATTTGTGCCAACGAAAATTTTTAGTTAAATGTCTATACTTAATGTGAAACAAAGTTTCACTTTTACCGTGGTTTCATAAAATCACACAATACTTTTTTTAAAGCATAATGCGCGCACGGAGGAGTGGTAGATGTTTAAATGGAGGGGTGAAAACCAAAAAATCATTATATCCTATTTTATTACACAAACCCCAACATTGGTGGCAAGATAAAATTTCGGTATGAAAACCTAATATATTTCTACGATTTTTGCTTCTCAATTAGCGCATCTGAAATCAACACATATGATTCGATTTTAAAAGGAAACTTGACACGTGCGACGGTTCACGGCACAATTACATAATTACGAAATTCGGAATTACCTCAGAAACTCCTTTGAATATTTTATACTTACGGAAGCTTTTAATTATCGTGTCTTCTTACACGTCCGCGATTATTTGCGACACACACAAAGCACTTTCAGTTTTTGCAGAATTTTCCAATTTTTCTTTCCATAAAATTCCTTAAAAAATTATATTATTATTGTGTTTTTAATCATTCTCTCTAGGTGACTAAATGAGAATCTGTTATTGGCATTTTATAGACCCCCTCTCCCACCTATCAAAACACATGTATAATTTTATCTTAAAAACTTTCAGAGATCTTTAAATAAAAGTATAATCTAATATAATTCTGGAAAATTAAGCACCATGATAAACATGTCCAGCCAGACAGACATTAAGGTTGCAAATCGCGCGTTCAACAAGAAAGTAAATACACGTGATATCTCACTACACCGCCTCCCTTGTGATATTTCGTGATTTTTTCCGAACCCCCCCCCCTTTCGAGCTTCAGGTGATTAATGGAGGATCCCTTACCTAAATCATCGTCTGAAGATTTTTTTATACCTACTACCTTGATTATAATATAGGTACTTACTTTCGTAAAATGGCGGCGAAAACTTTAAAAAAGTACCTATGTACCTACTATCGTCTAAATTCGTGACTTCCTGGTGCAGGATACTCAATCAATTCTAGCTAGCGGTATCAATCTGTGTTATTCCACACTAAAGACTACTTTCCACTTTCAAAACACCAAATTAGAACGTATTCCACTAAGATAGAGTGTAAATTCCAAGTTTGAAAACATACATCGCTTTTAACCGCGGAGCTTTTGTATTTACCTAAGCTGAATCAAACCATATTACTAGAGAGTAAGGTTAGGAGTTGAGTGAATTTTCTCGCAGATTAGTCTGGTTGGTAAAAGGTGTTGTCTCTCTGTTCTCTTTGATGCAAATTTCCGATTTGAATTGTTAAGCTTCGGAGCGGTGTTTTCGTTTTGTATGTTAAAGGTTTTGCCTTTCTCAGGGATACTTCTGTGATTTGAGGTTGCACGGATTGACATACACTTGTTTGAACGGGTTTTTAGAGAAAAAGTTTTCGTTGGTTAGCGTCGCCGCACACTAGCCACATGGCATAGCCACAAAACACCACCAGCGGGCTGCGGACTGCATTTTTCGTACATTTTATATGAACTCGCCGCACACGGTTGACGCCAGTGGTCGCTCAGTACATACGAGTGACCGCTTCTAGTTTCGTGTGGTCATGTGGCCGCCACCGACTGAAAGTGAAGGAATAAAGTAAAGTGGTTGTCACGCGTTTACGCTACTAATTGGCCGCTATCAGCTTCATGTGGCGGCTTTCTTGTTGGTTATACCTTGTTAAGTAATATAATCTAAAATAGTCATCGAATTATAACATCAAAATGAGCGTAAACAGGTTTTAAAAAAAGTCATTATTGACCTCCTCCCATCTCCATCATGAAATAATATAGCTCACGACTATACGAATCCGCATTATGGACATCATCAGATCTCTTACTCAGTACGTCTGCGTACTGACTACTTACTTGTGTCAGTACTTGTGGTATGACCTGTGTGACATACCACAAGGGGGTAGTCAGAGGCGAGTCCAAACATTACGTTTATACATGCCTATACTTTTGAACTCTTACAGAACTAGTTTATGCTAAATTTAGTACAACGCACGGACTTAACGCTGAAAGCCATTTCTTCCAGGAAACCTTTGAGTATAAAGTAATGAGCGAAGCAATAATGGACGGCGGTGCATTGAGTAAAATGTTAGAAGTAGAGAAATAAAATAATAATATAAAACTGTAGGTACTTATAATCATAATACATAAATAAATACCTAAATAATACTCATATACGTACAATAATATATACATATAAACCTATATTATTATGCAGACAAATATTCGAAAACGGAGACAATTCAAATAGATATTAAATAAATAGGTAACTCAAATGACAAGATGAATGAATGAATTAATGAAAACACTTTATTTTACACCATATAAACAAAAAAAAAATCAAAGAACATAGAAAACACACAGAAAATGACGCAATGGGCGGTCTTATCGCTTAGAATCGATCTCTTCCAGACAACCTTTGGATGGAGAGGAGTTCTTTATAACGAAGATAATGGTCGGGGTGTACATTTATGGCTGCACGATTTTCGGAGCTCATCTAATACCAAAATAAAAATATAAGTAATTAAACACCTATATACAATTTATATGAATAAATATGAATAGAACATGATGTGTAAATTCAGCCAATATAATAGTAAAAATCGTATCACGTCATCTACGTGGTGTTACATTTGGTTACTATTGGTGATTTCACTCATCTCCGCTTTGGTGAAATAGACAATAATAACGGAATATAACGGCGTAATAGAACTTGACGTACCTACATAAGAAAAATAAAACAGAAATGTGTCCTTCCGACTGTATTTCCGTAAGTAAACCAATTAATGAATTCAACAACGCCTCACATCCATCGTAATCTATCCAACCATCCATCTCAGACCACATCAACCCACTGGGTATAGGCCTCCTTGTTCTCACTTTTTGTAATGAAATCACAAAATTTGTTTAACTAATTTTGCAAGAGTACCCAGAGAGGGCGCTACACATAATTATGAAAGCCATCTATCGGCCGGTAGCACCGAAATCTAAACGAAACCGCAGCACAAACTGAAATACTTCCAGTGACAACACAGGACGTACTAGACAATTAAGCACGCTGGAACCAGCCGTTATTATAACATTATTTGACAACTCATTTTGAGAAAATACAACGACTAGTAAGATTAATATAATAACGAATAAAGGCGGAAAAATACAAACATGGACTATAATGTCACGACTAGAAGACCATTAAGAAGAGTAAAGTCAGCGGATTTATCAATGATGTCCATGGACGAGACGTTAAATAGTGCACATTCTGACTTGAACGATTTAGATGTATCGTCCAAAAGTGTGCCCACTTGCTCGGTTCTTAATTCCGCAGAGTTCCAGGAACTAAGACAGCAAATTAAACTACTTCAGTCAGAACTGGCCAGTGCCCACGACGAAATAGCAAACCTGTGTTGTGATTTGAACGGCCTTAAAAAAGATGCAGTGGACAAAGAAATTCAGATACAACTTTTAAAAAAGCTTTCATCAGAGTCAGCAACCGGCAGTCCCGCACTTACACCGAAAAATAATACCCGTACACCATCAATGACAAAGCTTACAAACATAAAGTTGAAAATTTCCCGTCTATCGCCACTGGTATCCGCCGCGAACCTTGTCGATACCCCAAAATCACTTCTTTTAAAAACTAGAAGACGCTCTATTCATTTAAATGAAGAAGAGGTAGAAATCGATGACTCTGTTTATAATCAGAACCGACTCACCAAAAAATCATCTCACTGGCCATTGCCAGTAGTTATTGACGATGAAAACTTTAGGAAGAAGAATTCAAAAATGATTTATATAATAGGTGACCGTCAAGCAGGTAATTTAGCATCCACAATGCTCAGTGACAGGAAAGACAAATGGAACGACGACTACGGCATCCTTGGAATAGTCAAACCTTCGGCGACGAGTTCAGAGTTCCTAAAAACATGTGAAAATTTATCTAAGACTTTAAGTAGTGAAGACATTGTCATATTATCATTCGGTCAAAGTGATAAAAACCCACATGAATTTCTAAGCAACGTGTGTAATGCTTTGTATTTATTGCAGAATTATAATGTTTTTATAACAGACGTACAATACAACAGACATCTAAATGAACAAACGCTAAATAATAATATTTACCTGCTCACAAAAAAATATAGCAAATGCAAATATATTCGGATAAATTATAAAAGTGCTTACCTATATAATTTTTCATATTTTATCAGACTGCTTAGTTTTAAGTTAAACATAGAAATAGATACCATAGCTTATAATGAATTGTATTTGATGAATATTGCTCATAAAACCAGATGTACCTCACAAGCGTGTAGGCTTCTAGAAACCAATCCTGCGCTCTTGCACCAGACAGAGATAGAGAAACGCAAGAAGGGAACCATTCCCTACTATTTTATTTCGAAAACTCGAGGTGAGTGCTCACCAGGTGAAGGCTCCAGTGCAAACTCTAGCAAAACTCGTACAGAGGAAACGAAACCGAAACCATTTTTTCGATCCTAATGTTAAGAAAAATCTAATAATTTTTCATCAAAATATTGCTGGTGCTATAAATAAATCTGAGATACTTACAGCTGCTCTACTTAACTTATCTCGAAATGGTAAAGATATTGACGTGATATGCTTAACCAAAACGAATATAAAGGAGAGACACGAATCATTGTTAAAGATTCCTGGTTATAAACTGGTCGCTTCATACTCAAGAAAATATAAAAGAGGAGGTTCTTGTATTCTAATCAAGAATCATATCAATTGCATACCCCTCGATGTTTCAGACTTGACATGTAACAATAATTTTGAAGGTTCGGCCATCGAGCTACCGTTACCGAAAATCATAATCATCTGTCTGTACAGAACTCCGAAAAGTGATGTGTATACATTTTTGAATAAAATGGACACATTACTTTCTAGAATTACCAAAAAGAACAAAAAAATTGTTATTTGTGGCGACTGGAACATAAACATATTAAACTCCGAAAAAAAAAGCTGTATGGAACTCAATACTTTATTAAAAAATTATAATATGCAAGTACACATTAAAACACCTACTAGAAAATTATCCTGTTTAGACCAATTTGCTAGTAACTTCAAACAAGCTAAAGGAGAGGTGCACCATCTTGCTCTTTCAGATCATGAGACAGGTCAAACGTTAACAATAAAGTCAATAGTTCAACAGAGCTTCACATGGTTCGAATTCAAAAGAGATTTTAGTGACGATAACGTTGACAAGTTTTGTCGCTGTATAGCTTCTTTGAAATTCACAGATGTTTACTCAAGTACAGACATGAATACATCTTTCAACGAGTTCCATACTCTATTTCAGCTATTCTTTAACCTTTGCTTTCCAATTCAGAGAATTAGGCGTAGCATAAATAAAAGGAATCATTCTTGGTTAACAAAAGGCTTAAAAAGGTCATGCGTACGAAAAAGAAGTCTTTATCTCAAGATACTACACAATAAATCAAAATTTCCGAAATCTAAATATCTAATATACAGTAACCTATTAAGAAAATGCATTCAGACGTCTAAACGATTACTGAGCAAAAAATACATAGACAATAACAAAAATAAGTGCAAAGCTGTATGGAAATTGATAAATAATAATATTGGTGACATCAGTAAAAATAATGAAATAGAAAAAGTAAAGTATGATAATAAAAGTTATAGTAATTCTAAGGACATTTCTGACATATTTAATGAATTTTATATTAATTTGACTAATAACGATTTTATCTATAATAATAATGCAATAAAGAAAACTATGAGTACTATTAATAACATTAAGACAATTTTTCTGAAACCAACAGATGCCCCAGAAATATTTAAAATAATTAGAAATTTAAGCAACACGAATTCTACTGGCATTGATGAAATCACAACCAAAATTATCAAAAGCTGTGCTACTTATATATGTGAGCCATTGTGCCACATAATAAATTTGTCATTTGATGAAGGTACTTTCCCTACAATTTTGAAAAAGTCTATTGTGAAACCTGTGTTTAAGAAAGGGGATAAGTGTGAAATGAATAATTATAGACCGGTAACCTTGATACCTGTTCTATCAAAGATTTTTGAAAAGGCAATGTTACATAGACTATATAACTTTGTTACAACGCACGATCTACTTAAACATGAACAATTTGGGTTCAGAAAAAATAGTACCACATCGCTGGCATGTTTCAATCTGATCAAATATGTTACAGAGGCTTAAAATAACAATGAATCCGTGACTGCTCTTTTTTTAGATATGAGTAAAGCTTTTGACTTTGTGGACCATAAGTTACTTTTATATAAATTGGATAGGTATGGAATCCGAGGAAAAGCTAATGACTGGCTTCGATGCTACCTATATGACAGACAACAATGTGTTGAAATCTCAAAAATAGAATCAAATGAAAAAGCAATATGCAGATCAAAATTCAAAATAAATCGTTCTGGCGTCCCGCAAGGTAGCGTTTTAGGTCCATTTTTATTTCTAGTTTACATTAATGACCTTCCCAACGTTACTAGTCATAAAACAATCTTGTTTGCGGATGACACGACACTAATTATAAAATGTAAAGACAAAGATACATACGAATCCGATATCAATGTCACATTTAATAAGGTAATAACGTGGTTGAAAGACAATAATCTTAATGTAAATCTTAAAAAAACTAACATTATTCAATTTCACAATTACAAACGTAAAAAACATGACATGAATATAAAATTTAATAACATTCACATAGAACAAGTAGAATCTACCAAATTTCTAGGTATCATAGTTGACCAGCATTGTGACTGGAAGGAGCACATATCCTACGTTTGCGATAAATTAGACAAATTTGTTTATGCCATTAGGCGTTTACGTGAAACTGTTTCTAGGGAAGCAGCTATTACCGCATATCACGGATATGTTTCTTATGTGTTATCGTATGGTTTATTACTGTGGGGTAACTCTGTAGAGGTGAGTAGAGCTTTCAGAGTCCAGAAAAAATGCGTGAGAGCTGTCTTTGGTGCATGGTTCATGGATAGTTGTAAACCACTTTTTAAACAGCTCAATATTTTGCCCTTGGCTTGCATGTACATCAGGGAATTGTGCATTCTTGTTAAAAGATACCCTGGATATTTCAAGAAGCAATCAGAAGTAGTTAAAAAAAAAGCTGCCTCCAGAAATCCACATAAATTATACTTACCTAAAGTCAGACTGGACATTTATAAAAGAAATGTTCATGTGAGTGCCATAAAGGTATATAATAAATTGCCAAATGCATTTAAGGAATTACCATTCAATATCTTCAAAACAAAATTGACAAAATGGTTGGCACACTATTGTTTTTATGACATTAATGAATATTTAACCCATTCCGTTAACTTTTAAATGACTATAACTATGACATTTGTTCTTTTTTTATATTGGATTGTTTGATATTACTAATTTTATTGACATTCGCTTAGTTTAAATTTGATTTATATATTTATATTTGCACACCATCTGTATGGTAGAATATATAAGGATTAACAAATTGTAACATCGAAACATTTACCTATATTCGAGCAAATAAACGTTCTGATTTCTGATTTCTGATTTCACACCACTCTCTTCGGTCATAATCATAATCATTTATTGCCAGAATATAAGTTATACAGAAAGATGTAACATTTAATATAAAATAGTTTCACTATACTCTACCCCACTCAGGGGCGTGCAATAAGCTTGTAAAGCTTTCATATTTGTATTCTTATAAATATATTGTTAGTAACATTACACTATTTATGTCAAACATTTAGTATTCAATTATAATTATTCCCTGTCAAATTAATCATGTCATTATTTATTAAAGTATTCCTCTAATGTATAAAAGGTCTTATCTAAAAGCCATCATTTTAATTTGTGCCTAAATTTAAAAAGTGGCAGCTCTTGAATGTTCTTTGGTAAATTATTAAATATTTTTACAGCCATTACATATACATTCATTTTATAAATATCAAGTTTACAATGTGGTCCTGTGCCAAGCGCATCCACGGACGGACTTTCGAAATTCAATGTTTTCACTGAAGGATCACTTGGTAAAACCAGCAGATAAATAGCTGTTTTAGGTGAATAACTATAAGTCAAATAATGTTTCTTATAAGGTAAGTTCTATAGACAGTGGGCGCTAAGTCAAAAAACAGCTGATTTGAAGTAAGAATATCTATACTAACATTTTATTTAAATCAAAAGACTCATTAACTGTTGATGAAATGTTTTAATTTATGATTTTTAATTTTTTAATTAATGACTGTTTGATTATTTTAATTAGTTACCCGAATCGCCCTAATTCGGGTTAGCATACATATTTACGCTCATTCAATAGGTTTATTTTCACGGAACACCACGTAAGTATAATTCAAGACGAACTGACATTGTCTACGCTGACCGCACAGGCAGCATAGTTCGTCATGCGCCAACAGCGCAACCGGCCTTCGCTTGGTAATTAGCAAATTTCTGAACACCTTATAGAGACGGATTTTACTCGTAGGGAATGCGCCGTGTAATCTAATACCTTAGGGCTCGTGCACTGGCTGCGTTGGCTGCCGTGCAATCAAGCGTGTATATTTGTCTGCCGCAGCCAGAAACGCAGATTCCAATAAGTCGTCGTAATATTCGGTTCGCTGCCCAATCAGCGGTATTCAGCATCAAAACATTCATCATCATTATATCAGCCTTAGGATATCAACTACTGAACATATGCCTCTAGATTTTCAAAGCTTCAGACTTTCCGACTTTTCCGACCTGCACCCAACGGCTCCCAGCAACCTTTATTAGCCCGAGTTTCCATCTAGAGCTGCCCTATGCGTTTTTCTCTACGTGGTCTCCACTCGATAACCTTTCTGTCCCAACGGCCGTCAGTTCTTCGAGCTATGTGCCCCGCCCACTGACACTCCACTTTGCCAATTCTGAATAAAATATTGTTTGTTTCACTCTCATTAATTGCCATCCTCTTCATTTAAAGATTGTTAGATGAAATATATTCAAAGCGATAAGATCACCCATTGTACTATTTGTTTAGTCTCTTCTATATTTTTTTATTTTTATTGTTATGGTGCACAAAAACTATTATCATTTTTATAATCATAACCAATACATTTGTTCTCAGATACTCATATTTCGTAATGGACACACGTCTACGATTTCTTTGTGTTTTTTGAAGAAATTGTTCCATTAATATCACAGAATAAGTAACATCGTGTCATTGTAATGTCACTTCTGTTGTACTTGCACTGTGCCAAAATCATCCAGTTAGAATCAGGGTGAATCAGGGCCGGATTTGAAATTCAGTGCAATTAAACCTCGTTGAATTCTTATGAGCTCCAGGATAATTTAATTTCCCCCGAGGCGAACGCCGCTCGTGTCATCATTACCGCAATCTTGGCGTTACATTGAAGGGGGTAATCTCATTGCCTTGTAGGTACCTGAGACACTGGCATGGGTTTTTCTAATTATCTAACTAGCTGACCCGGCGACCTTCGTATCGCTTTGACATGCATATGACGCGGGCTGCCACACGTCGCCGGTATAATTGTCAATCGGCCATCATTAGCTGCATCTATGAATGAGAAAATGAATTTTCTTCATAATTTATTTTTTGCGTGAATACTTCCGGTATTTTAATAGTTATTCTGCTATTCGGGGCGAAGACAAATCAAACAAACTAACCCGATATTTTGTTTTATACATTTCGATTCTATTTTTAAGAATTGTTTAATTAAAATAAAACTTAAAATCATTATTATACACACGGGATTTATCACATACCGTTTTATCGGTGTTTCGACAGTAAATGTTTCGGTTCAATCCGTGAACCTTCATCAGGGTGAGTGCAATCCGCTTCGTACTGCGTCTCACCTCGCACTACGCGCCGCAGCCCTCTGCGCACGAGTAGACGGGTAAAATCTATACTAATTATTATTGATCGAGTCTCTATCTCAAAGTCAACTTGGGCAAATCGGCGTTGTATGTATGTATGTTTGTTTGTCCGAGGATAACTTTCGAAGCGTTTATTCGATCATTGTGAAATATGGTATATAGGTAGACAGTGATGGCACAATTTTGGTGTGACTAAATGAGCTAAAAATGTTGGGGGGGTTGTTGAGATATTGGGGTTCAAGAGAATAGTAATAAGCGCTGTCATTATTTTTAGTTTAATCTTTGTAGTTTTTGAGTTATTAGCAATAATAAAAACAAAACTTTGACAAAATTCACAGGGTACACAAGTGATCCCACAGTGCTATAATTTGGTATGCGTATATGTAGCTTAAGTGACACAAATATAGGCAAAAACCTGAAATCCAGAATAACTGTAATTTATTCCCCAAAAAAGCGTAACCAGAAAACATGAACTCCCGGTACCTGTAATTTGAATGAAACTGTAGGTCAAGTAATTTAGTTATTATTTCGTGGCATTATTTTGATAGTCAAAGATTATACATAATATTTTTTGATTATAACCGAAGACTCGCGAGATCTCAGTTCGGGGCGAACCACTAGTTAATTCGTAGGTACCTAAGTAACTCTTGTTTTCAAGACTAAACATCTGGACTGATTTCGATGAAATTTGGTATTTAGTTATAGGATACTTTTTATTCGACTGTTTAAAAGAAGGGTAATGTTTTTATTGGCAAACCACGTGTGCGAAGCCGCGGGCAGAAGGTTGTGAGTTAATAAATTAGGTCGTGATGGATAGTGCAAATGGAGGCATATGCAGAGCAGTTGGGCAGTAGATGATAATTATGATAAAGTAAAAGGTTTGTATGCCAGCAACACTCAAAACTCTGGAAAGCTACAGCCGTAACTCCAAGCTTGTTTACGAATGCCACTTAGTCCTAGAAAGAATCGCCACGTAAAACAAGGTAATCTTACAATGGATCAAGGGGCATAGCGGATCACTAGGCAACAATGCTGCAGATCGAGAGGTAGAGCGCAGACTGGCCTTCGCCGAAATCCAGCATCCGGCAAAGCATATGCGCCTCGACTTCGTAAGTCTGGTAGACCAAGAAGAGGTGAACTCTCACGTAAATCAAGCAGTCCACATTTATACCGATGGCAGCAAGATTGAGGGCAAGGTTGGAGCGGCATTGTCTCTTTGGAGCAATGAAGCTGAGACCAAAACCCTCAAACTTAAGCTGTCATCGTACTGCACCGTCTACCAGGCAGAACTCTTGGCCATATGTCACGCCACAAAAATCATACTGCAACGAGGCGAGGCCAGTTTTGCTATTATTAGCGATTCGCGCTCGGCCCTGGAAACGATCCTTAACCCATATTCCCTCCACCCCCTGGCTGTTGAAACCAGAAACAACATCAAGAACAGCAGACTCCAGAACAAGGAAATCTCCTTGTTCTGGATCAAAGCACATGCAGGGCTGGAGGGAAAAGAGCGCGCAGACCAGCTGGCAAAGGAGGCCGCGCTAAAATCTAGGAGGAAACCCGACTATGATAGCTGCCCAGTTTCATTCGTCAAGAGACACATACGTTTGTGTTCTCTTGACGAATGGAACACACGTTACCAGTCGGGGCAAACAGCAGCCGTCACAAAAATGTTCTTCCCGGATGTAGTGAAGGGACACAGGACGGTGAGGAAAATCCGGCCAACAAACCTGACGACTCAGGTGACGACGGGGCACGGTGGGTTCTCAGAATACTTGTATCGTTTCAAGTGTAAGGAGGATCCATCGTGCATCTGCGAACCAGGCGTCGACGAGTCTGTGCCACACCTCCTGTTTAAATGCCCGGTCTTCGGAAAGCTCAGGTTTGAGACTGAGCAAATACTCATCACGAAATTAAACCTGAAAATATACACAAAATTATAGAGGATACATACTTAAGGCAACAATTTTTAGATTACTGCGTGCAAATAGTTAAGATAGTATTAGTTAATAGAAATAGATAAATAAGTTACGTTTATTATATACTTTGTGAGTTATATACCATAAACATAAAATAGGATAGTAGTAAATAAACATAAGATAAGTGCGCAAGTAATATATAGAAATATAGAATAAATGTAAATAAAATGGCTAGTAAGTAATGTTAGATGTATATTATAAAATATATATACAGATACATTAGTGATAAGAAAGCAGGAAATATGTAAAATTAGTATAAGTTTACTGGAAAAATGTATAATTAAATAAATAAAACACCCCCTTAAAATAAGACCCCGAAACAATAGAAAATAAGCAAGTAGCATAAGTTTGTTGGGAAATCTATTTAATAATAAATAAATAAAACCCTAAATAAGTCCCCGAAAACAAGGACTCTGATCACGTCAGAGGAAACAACATGTAGGATAGCTCGCGGGCCGGGCCTCTGCGCCCGGACAGGAAAAAAAAAAAATGCTGCAGATGAACTAGCTAGAAGAGGATCGGAAACCACGGCTATAGGCCCACCTCCATTCCTCCCTCTACCTTTCACTCAGCTACGAGCATGGATACGGAATCGTGCTCTAAGCCTACACAACGAACGCTGGGCACAGATCATGGACTGCAGACAGTTGAGGACGGCTCTGCCGGCCGTCTCGCCACGACTGACACGTCGACTGCTCAACCTTCAAAGACTGGACCATCAAATCATCGTGGGGAACCTTACAGGCCATGGCCCCCTCAACAACCTCAACAACACCAACAAGCTCCGATGATGTAGACATCATCGGAGCAATAGACAGCCCACTCTGCAGGGAATGTCTCACCGAAGAAGAATCAGCTGACCACGTAGTCCTGGAATGCGTGGGGGTAACAGCACAACGTGCAGAAATCCTGGACAACCCAAGGTCACTCCGTGAAGCCTGCGAAGACCACAGGAAACTTCTGCGCTTCTGGTCGGAGCTGGCTATTCATATAGTCAACTCTCTCACGCATAATGGACCACATACACCAACATAACCAACAACCAACATAAGGTTTGTATGCGCTAGCGTCGATTTTTTTTCACAAGATAACCCTCCCAGTCATTTAGGTACAAACTACAAATAATAAAAAGTATAACATATTGCCTAATCGTATTTAATGCCGAAATATGATTTAGAGAGTTGTCAAATCATACAAATATAAACATGTTTAGTCGCTAAATACGTTTAGGGATTGTTATGCAAGCCGGGCTTACATAGAAACAACTTTCCTTATTCGGGATAAAAACTAGAAAAAGTGCTGAAACACAGGTTTTTTAAAGTTGGTTCTCGTTTTCAAAAACCTTCTCACAAACTAACGTTGCGCTTTCATTTACCGAAGTGAGCATCAAAAAACAACTGACAATCAGGCTAAATGAATCTCCCCCGGAAGTTTCCAACTGTTGATACAGATTATACAATAGTAGAGCTTAAAGAGTTTCTCTTTAAGCAAAATTAATGCTGGACATTTCACAAAGCGCTATCTTGCCTCAAACTAAGCAAAACTTGTACTAAGGAAATTAGATAACTGATACAATACATAGGTATTTTTTATTTGTTAATACAAAATTATAATAAATAAAAAAATAACTAAACCCAGAACAAGTATATAAATTAATAAGCTATGAAGCGAAAGTAACTATGTCTATCTGGCTGTGTTTGTAATGATTTCACGAATAAACGGCAGTACTGATTTGGATTAAATTTGGTATAAAAATACATTATCACCATCATGTTTTTACGGACAAAGCACGCGTGTAAAGCCGCGGGTGGGTAAGCTAGTGTGTAATAAACGGAGCTTCGTAAACATGGTTTATTACGAAAAAAAGTAGCATCCGTCTCAATCCAGTTCATTATCTATCAGTTGCCGTAGTATGTAGAATAGGAGGCATAAAGTAGAATAGATCTCGGTGTCGTATGGGTGTGCTCTATATAATAATGACATCGACTTTTCTCATTCCGAAGATAAAGTGAGGGTAGTTTCCTGCAGCTGCTATCACTTCTAGAAGTTAACTCAGAGTACTCCAGTCTGCCCGTGACCACGAGTATAATATTGTAACACAATCGAAGCGTCATTGGGATATTCAAATATAAAAGTGTTCATACGCGATTGAGTATCTACAAGTATCTACGTAACTATCTAATTATTTGGGTGTTGGGTTTTACCAAGGTCCTCATTGTTTTTCAGAGGTATACAAAGAATCCTAGTGTGATGTTAACAAACACTACAAATATAAATACAAAAATTACTTAGTAACGTACTTAGTAATCGGCCCAGCCGTTTAATCGTGAAACCGTAACAAATATACAGACGAAGGGACAGAATTACTTTCTAATTTATTATATTAGTATGCATGTTGTACCCCCGCCGGCTCCATCACCAAAAATACATAGATTACAAAATATGAACTATGTAACTAACGAATAAGCCATAATGAATTTAATCTCAGAGGTATAAAGCTCACTTCACAATAAACGTTAATCAAAGCGAAACAGTTGAAGGCGGCCGCACTTCCGCAAATAATAACTTGTGCCAAAGTTAATATTTTCTTAGCGGTCTCTTAAAGCTGGTATTCATTGCGACCAGACCAGCAATTGTTTGCTAGACTTGTCGTTTGTTAATTTCAGAGTTTCTACACAAATAATATGTTCGTTTTGGAAGAATACGAGATTTATTATAAATTGGTTCACGAATTGAACCGAAACATTGTCGGTCGAAACACCGATAACACGGTACGTGATTAATCCCGTATCTATAATAATGATTGAAATCAATCACGAAAGTATTCTAAGTCAAATAATTAAATCATTTTAATGATGGTTAAAATAAGCATGAAAGAAAAATAATACATAATAAGAGTATACATATGAATACATGGGTACATTTCCTAGGTACTTAGGTTCGGTGTGGTTCTATTTTAGTTGAAACCAATCAATTCCAATTACCAAAGTACAGATATCACTGAACCCTTCAGTGAAGGTTCGATTTAAATTAATGTATCCTTTCTATTAATCTTTAGTTGGTTTCACTGAGTACTTCAAACTATTGAATTGAAAACTTTTGTAGTCAGGGGGCCAATTCAAGTAAAAAAAAAAACATTACGCCAGTTGACTCAAACGAGGTTGGATTATGAATTGAATATATTTTGGCATTCTGCTCCACTAATATTACAATATCATCTTGATATATCTAAAGTATTTATTCGCATGTAAGTTAACTCATACCCGTTTTGTCAGTTACGTGACTACCTTTTATAACATTTAACATATCGACACTAGATCGAAGCTTGAATTTTACTATTTTAAGGAGGTACAATTCCTATACAAACATTCAGTGGCGATTCTCTAGATAACTGAACAGCAGAAATGTCCAAACATATTATTATGTATATCGAATTATTTACATCTTATTATTGTAAAATCAATAAAATTGCACAATATCATTCATAAATATTTAAAAATGTGTTATTTTTTCGAATTATTATGTCAGTAATAGATGCCGCCATCAGCCGATGTAAAATACGATAGAAAAGACAGCTAATGTCAAAAATGACAGAATCGATAGCCGTTGTGACAAATCACAAAAATCACAGCCGATGTCGGAAATGACGCTTCTGTTAATTGAACTACAGGGAATAGATCGGTATTTTCAATGTATTTATGATTTCGCAGCAACGGTCGAATAACGTAAAACATGCTTTCCATTTTTCTTCAAAAGGTGCAAAAACATTTACAACAGAACACAAATATTATATGTTTCTGCATAAAAACAACTCTAGCAATAAATATCAACGCTGTTACAGTTGTTATCAGAAGTAGCTTTACAACTGCAGTGACTAAAAATAGTCATAACTTGCTATACGACCCGTCCAATGACTTCCTTAAATAATAGCTTAAACAATAGTTATAGAGACCAACTAAGATGCAATTGGTTAGGTTAGATTGCTGAACAAATATTTGCATAATCTACAAATATTTGTTGAAGGTAGGCTCGCCTTAAGTTTGGAGTACCGTGGATTACCTGCTCATGTTTTTTTAAATCATTTATAGGCTCGCGTTTGTCCTCGATCTTGCGTGATGGTAAGCGATGATGCAGTTTACGATGGATGACGCTTGCCTAGAAGAAGCCTGTTCACTTGCGATGACATCCAGACTCTATTAAATACTATTATTTTAATTCGATCTATGATAATCACTGATGCGTGTTATATGTAACAGCCTAGGAGCGTATATTAAAAAAAATATGGCTACCACTTAGTTCAAATTATGCATGCCGTGTGAATGTAAAGATAGGCCTGTGATACTCCATAAATTTTTTTTAAATATACTTTCCCACTGCTGGGCAAAGGTCTCCCCCATTTTCCTCCATATCTCACGATCACTCGCCACGTCCCACCAGCCATCTTGGAATGCCAACGTTTCCTCGGCCTGCCACGGCTTCGACGCCCATCTGCAGGCACCCATTGTGTGACGACTGTTGCCCATTTGTCTGTGACCATACGACTGACGTGACCCGCCCAGTCCCACTTCAGCCTGGCAGTCTTGTCGCCAACATCTGCGATGCCGGTCTTCGCGCGCAGTGTGGTATTGCGGATCCTGTCGATTCTCTTTACCCCTAGCACGCTGCGTTCCATAGCTCTTTGGCAAACCTTGAGTTTAGACTTTTGAGATTCCGTCAATGACCAAGTTTGGGCACCATAGGTAAGGACGGGTAGAATACACATGTCGATGAGTTTACGCTTAAGTGACAATGGAAGGTCTCCCTTCATTAGCGTCTTCATGGACCAGAAGCAAACATAGAAATAAACTAGTAAAAATAAAATTAAATCAGTTCGTTTGTCTTTTATTTTAATACGTAAAATACATAATTCAATAAAATGTTGAACTTCTTTTCATAACTTTTAATAACCATCCACTCACAAAGACTACATCGATCGAAAGACTCGTGATCATGGCGCATGCAACTGTGTCGAGATATCGCGATACTCAAAAACTCACAAATATCCCGTTTTTAGTGCAAATTGTGTTCATAACCATGATAGTTTCAAAAGTTATAACTTTTAGGATGGCTTGCAAAACGATCCCTAAACGTATTTAGCGACTAAACATGTTTGAATTTGACGTATTTGTATGATTTGACTTCGTTGCTTCATAACTTACTCGTAGTACTTCTTATTAGTTTTATTTGGTCAAGGTGCAATTGAATCTAAACTAGTGTTGTGAAGGTACTTCTGCAGCGACCGTTACAATAGTTTTATAGCAATTGCTTTAGTAAAGCTCGAAATGTGCGATAAAAATGTCGCTCGCTATTCTACAAATCTGTTTTCATCCTCTTCAGCGTTTTATGTTTTTATTATTAAATGCATTTGTCTATATGCTGATGCTCCTCCAAGCTTGCCAAGGCATGCTTGACCAGCAAGCTGAAGTGGCAGAGGGCCGGTCATATCTTCCGCAGAACCAATAACCGTTAGGGTAAACGTGTTTTGGAATAGAGACCACGTCTAGGCAAGCGAAGTGTAGAACGCCCTCCGGCTAGATGGAGTGACGATTTGCGCGCTGTGGCTGGCAAAAAAATATAGAGGGTGTTTGGTAATTATACTGACGACTAGTGACGAATTCTCAAAACATAAAAAAGACTTCTAGAAAAAAACTACTAGTTATACCTATCATCACTTTTAAAGAAAATCGACTAAGTATAGGTGAATAATTCGATATAAAACTTATTGCCTACTCTTGCAATCGACATCCAAAAATAAAGGCCGATTTGATATCTCTTTCGGAAATGGCTGCGGATTTTGGGTTAGAAAGGGACAACAAGAGATATCTCGAGACGACACCAATACAGTATCTGGCTGGTTAAATGGCAAGCATTATGCAAGAGCACAACATAAGTTTAATAAAGTGTTTGTTTTTAGATGCCAAAATAAATTTCATATTTCTATGGAAACATTTCACAAATTTATTTAAGCTCATCAAAATAACCCCTTTAATTTTTGTGCGTATATTATCAAACACCCTATATATCGAAAGGAAATACAAGAATTAAATATACGAAAAAATATAAATAAAAAATATAAGAATAAAAGAAGCTGCTAAGTATAGTTTGAAGACCTCTTTTTTTAAAAATAGGTAAGGATTTAGCACCTTTGATGGAATCGGGTAAGTCACGTATATTGCAATGTTAAAAAAAAAATGTATATAAAAAAATTACATACGCGATAAATACCCATTTTAATCAATAATAATGTTAAAAAAGTTAAAAATCCTCTAAACACAGTTTGAAAAATCCTTAACTAAAATTAGTATGGTTGTTTTAAACACGCGTGTTAAAAAAGTTAAACTTCCTCTAAACATAGTTTCAAAAAATCCTAAACTAAAATTGGTATGGTTTTTTGAAACACGCGTTAACAAAAGTGTAACCATCTATGTAACCATCTGAAAACATGCAAAAAATATTCATTCGATTGTTATCAAAAAACAAATGGGTGTAAAGGCCGGCGACAGTAACAAGTGGCCCTAATTTAACTTTTGGGAATCTTTACGAGTTGCCAACATTTCGGCCTGAATCCCAATGAGGTGTGCCAACCGTAAGGTTGTTCTCACAAACAAAACGACCGGACCATTTTTAAATGATCGCGATTTTAACCACTAAATTTTAGGTGTATAGTATGTAGATATGTTTTTATTATTATATATCATGTTGATACACCGCTGTCATGTGATCAATTATTATCCTGTCCATACAAAGGTTGTCTGGAAGAGATTGATTTCAGCGATAAGACCGCCCATCGTACTAAATCTATTTGTAAAACTTATGTTCTGTATGTTATTCTGGTAGATAATAAAGAGTTATCTATCTTATCTTATATTGATGCATTGGTAATCCAAAGAACAGAGACAAATAACATAATTTCCTATAAAATACATTTTAATGTTATAAATTCGAAAGTAACTCTGTCTATCTGTCTGTTATATTTCACGACTAACCAGGTGAACCAAGTTTGTTGACTTGTTATTTATATTCTTTGATACTTATATGACCTCGTGTTTCTTGCACCCAACCGCTCCCAGCATTCTTTATCAGGTCATTTTTCCATCTAGGGGCTGGCTTACGTTGCGCTTTCCAGTTTCCTTGGATACTTTTAATGTATTTAAGCTTTTTACTTAAAACACACGCTGCCAGTAACCACCCGGCCACCACAAAGCTTAACCTATGGAAGGAAAAATACCGACCGCCACATGACTTTATCGCGCCACAATAACATCTTCCTCCAGGACACGACCTTCCGTGTCCAGTTTGGAAGTCCATGAACCGACTCCGAACCCAAGTCGGCCGATGCAGGAAGAATCTGTGTAGATGGGGAATGCTACATTAACCAGCTGCGACTGCGGGGAACCCATTCAAAGCATGGCCCACATGCTTTGTGCCCTACCTGCACAAAGGACGACATAAACTTAGCTACTGACAACGCAATAGAAGTGGCAATCTTTTATGCATCCTTATTGTGATTGAGAAGTGAATCGTTGACTTCAAAAAGAAGAAGAAACTCATTATTCAGCACTCTTTTAAGCTGAGATTAAAGCAGCATTACCTTAATGCCTAGCTTTCTTGTCATTTGTGTTACCTATTTATTTATTCATTGACTCCATTTTAGAAGATTTGTAAGCATAATGATATAGGTTTATTAGTTGGGTAGATATTAGTTTATTTTTAGGTATATATTTATTATTAGGGTTTTATGTACAATTTTTTATTAGTATTTTTATTACTCTTCATTTGTAATTATACTTTGTGCACCGCTGTCCATTACTGCTTCGGTAATTACTTTCCATCCAAAGGTTGCCTGGAAGAAATCACTTTCAGCGATAAGGCCGCCCATTGTACTATGTTTAGAATCAATTAATTTTTTTAAGTATTCCTGGTGTACAACAAGGCATTATTCTATTCTAAATACGGGATTTATCACGTACCGTCTTTTCGGTGTTTCGACCGACAATGTTTCGGTTCAATTCGTGAACCTTCATCAGGATGAGTGCGATCCGCTCCAAAGAACGTCTCGCCTCGCACTGCGCGCCGCAGCCCTCTGCGCGCGGGTTGACGGGCGCGAAGGTGGGGATTGCGTCAACAAAGACCCAGCGTGTTGACAGGCTACGTCATCATCATTATCATCACTGCTGCTCTCTTCGGTAGTTCTCGGTCCAGGCAAACTCACAACACCGATAAGACGGTACGTGATAATCCTGTATACCTATATAATAATGATTGAAACCAATACGAAAGTTTTTTAAGTGAGAAGAAGAATATATTTAAATTAAATCCAAAGTTACGAAATTGAACCCGCAACCTTCTCCTCGATTCGGAGACGCCATACCAAGTTTGCCACGGACTCATTGCTCATCTACTGTGAAATTATTAAGATGTTTCTTAACGGCTTCAAGAGCCGTTAGCCGTTCTTCCTTTGAAAAGTTTTAGCCGGAGAGGGAAACACCCGGGCATGTCTATGGCTGCCGGAACCTTCCAAACCTGAATTGTGCGGACCTGATAATATTGCCACTACATTTATATCTATAGCAGGAAACTTTTTATGTGAGGAGGATCTACGCCGTAGACCTTACTGAAACTCCGGACGTGATTTTATCTATTGCTCGACTCTGATTACGAAACGTGCTTATTGTTTTATGCAAGGGGCTTAAAAAGCATTGTAGAATGTTATGAGGCTTTTTTGGAAAAATAACAGTATTTATTATTTTTCAAACTTTCACGATCACTGTACATAATTACTGATTTAAATAAAATAGGTACATACAAGATAAATACCCGTTTAAATCAGTAATTAATAACAGCATTATCTTTTAGTAAAGGATAATTAGAAAGATTATTTGTTCTAAGAACAGGACATTTATCATGTTTTGTGAGATTTTGAGTTAACTGAGCCGAAATATTGGGAAATATTCTTTTAATCGAACAAAGGTTGGCATGATCAACAGATATTTGTTCTTGGTCTCGAAGTTTCTGTAATATTTTAAGTTGTATTTACAAAAAGTTGTATTATAGACATTCCATCAATTATCCGGTGTCGATAGTACAAGCCTTGCTTAGTTCGAGGCTAGATAGCGCTGTGTGAAATGTCCAGCATTATTTATTTATTTAATTTAATATTGGGACATCTTCTTTTAATTAAACAATCGGTCTTGATGTCCCTCCATATGTTTTAAGTATGCATTTAAAAAAAATGTATATAAACATTCCATTAGTTATCTGGTTCCCATAGTACAAGCTTTGCTTAGTTTAGGGCTAGATCGCACTGTGTGAAATGTTCAGCAATATTAATTTATTATCTGGATTATTTTAAAATTGATTGCTAAACAATCGAATAGGGTTGTATGCTTAATAGAGTTGCTATTCTTGAAACAACAAATAAATTCCCATCAGTTTACTTCCAGATAATTTAATTCGAACCGTCTATATTTCCCATTCCGCACACAACTGGGGAAGTTTAACGCCATTGAATAACGTGAAAACCGCTTCCCATAACATAAAATTCATCCGAGTATACAATACGTGCCGCATTCAAATATGCCGAATAGATATAGTTTATGTGATAAATGTAGGTTTCACTACCTTATCTAGTACAGATAGAGTTATCAGTTTTTAACACTATTACTATTGTAACCGAAACTCCACATCTAGATTAATTCACATTTATTTAAAATATAAAGACGGCGTTAGCAGTTATAAGTATTCTGTCGGTAATAACTAGGTACTTTAGAGTTTACTTATGAGGTGGCTAATACAAAATATCTCAAAAACAAAATAAAATATTCTGCTGTGAAATGGTAGTTGGCTTAAAACTTATAAAAAATTAAATTATTTAAATTTTTAAAATTATTTAAAAAATAGTGGCACTCCGGAAGTGCTGACAGAATTGAAAAATTAAGCACTCAATGTTCGTGTATACAAAATTTAAAGCAGACTACACATACTTAATATACAGAGGTGTCGGTAACGGGAGTTCAAGGGTTTTTTCCCCATTTCAAAAAATGCCCAACACGCCTAAAGAAGTTTTCACTTCAAAAATGTGCTACCTAGGTATTTAAAAGTAAGGTTTTAAAGTATTTAAATAGTTGGCTTATTCATGTTAGTGTGGTATTCAATGATGTAGGTTACCCGCAGTGGTTGCCAGTCTAAAAACGATTCTCAAAGCTTCTGTGTGACACGAAGAAAATCTCGAGGAGCGTTTTCGGAATTGCCTGTTTGTTTACGTATACTTATAGAAAATATTGTTTTGTTTGTTTGTAGTTTTTTCAACCTTCGGGAAACATTTCCTTGAATAGTTGCTGTTATGTTTGTATGTTCTATATTTTGAAATAGATCGAATAAAAATAGGTTATTCCATTTCTCGTTGTTGTCTTCATTATGTAAGATATTTGACATTATTAATTATCATAATGATATGGCGCTATTTGTAATTTAATCAATCTGTACATATTTTTCTTTAAATTTAATATTTGACGAGACCTGTTCAGCCTCAATAACAGCCTTTGTATTTTATACCTATATATTTATTATACAATGTTTTTTTTGACATTGAATCCTTATTTACGATTTTGCATAGACATTGACTTAAGACATACTAGCTTCTGCCCGCGGCTTCGCACGCGTGGTTTGTCAATGAAAAGTAGCCTGTGTCAAACCAGATCATAGTCTATCGACACACAAAATTTAATTGAAATTGGTTTAGCCGTTATGATGCGATTGAGTAACAAACAAACATTTATAATATTAGTTACGTTCCTCTGAAACCCTTCAATTAAAAACTCCCCCATCATACCTCAGTATTTTATAGTACCTTTTATACTCTGCAGGCTACCAGGCTCTGGAATTCCCTACCTGTCTCTATTCGTCACGCTAAATCTCTCCCTATCTTTAAAAATTTGGTCAGACAACACTATCTGTCATCCATCGCTCACTAGGCCACTTATTAATTTATACATTTTTATAATTTATATATGTAGGTATGACAATATATATTTTTTATAAATATACTTGTTCTAATAATATCGGATTTACGCCGCCGTCCTTATTTGTTCACATAGATCCTGTCCATCCAAAGGTTGCCTGGAAGAGATCGATTTTAGCAATAAGGCCGCCCATTGTACCTATGATTTAAAAGTGTATTTTTTATATGTTTGTATTTAATGGTGTGTAATAAAGGAATTATCTAATCTAATTAGTGTGATACTGTGGTCTTACATTGTTTTGTTTTGTTCTGTTCATTCTCTGATTTTAATGTTGATGTGTAATGCTAATTTTTGATATAATTTTCTTATTTTTAGCTAACATTCTTGATACTTATGATACTTATTAACATAATTAGTTCTGATACCGTCTGTTTGAGCTACTTTATTTTTAATTTTATTAACATTGTTAATGTTATTTTGGATCTTACGTACTGTTCTATATAATATATATTTTTAAACTGGATAGATCTTCGTTTGACCACAATCTCACCTGATGGTAAGCGATGATGTGGTCTAAGATAAAACACGAAGATCTAGAAGAAACCTATTCGCGCTTACCTTAAAGGGGCCCAGATTGTATTCTTTAAGAAAAACAGACGACGGCAAATTGTTCCATACCTTAGCTGTACACTGTGTGTGTATATCAACTAGGTACGGATTGTTAGCTTGCCTAAAAATTATGTCTTTGATTTATATAAATATTTAATGGTATTGTTTATTATTTGGTTGCAATTTATTAATTTAGTAGTTCATAATCAATGCAATGTTGACGGAAGTAAGTTATAATTAAATTTGTCATTTATAGTATTTAAAATAAATGGACTATTTATTTATATTATTACTATAAATATTACTGGACATTTCACACAACGCTATCTAGCCCCAAACTAAGACCCAGACATGGAACAAATATCTGTAGATCATGCAAACATTTGTTCCGCGGCGGGAATCGAACCCGCTACCTCCTGCGTCTCAGCCGGCTATACGCCCACTGCGCCACGGAGGCAGTCAAAATATATTATATTGTGTTAATTATATAATACAATAATTTATTGATTTATAAATTGTTATTGAGTAGCTCAACGGAAGTCGTGGCTGTCGTTAAAAAAACTCGTTTAAAAGAAACTTGGAATAACATTTTTGAACTGGTAACGTTTTCTTGCTTGTGGATTTGAAAGTGGTCACCTAAAAGTGTAATGATTGAAGTATTTGTCATAACTAATGAATAAATTAAGACTTGTAAAGCATCGAGGTGTTTTTCTACTAAACTCGCTTTCAGGATGGTACTGAGCCGTGCGCCTGCTTGTTCTTTGATGGAAGGGAGATGGCGGGATCAGATCGTAGTTTCTTATATATATACCTACAGTGGAAAATATATGAAAGGAAATGAAATATATACTTTTACAACGAGTATATTTTTGTTATCCTTAAATTTTTTTAAATTATAAAACACATGTTATTCTATTGATTGAAAAACTACGTTCAACAGTACAATAGAACTAGCGGACCTCCACGTCTTCGCAATGTTTTGTATTAAAATAAAATACACTGCTTTGACCTTGACACTTAACATTAATCTTGACCAATAAAATTAACCTAATTTAACAACAAATAGTTGGAAACTCCCGAAATTTCCAAAGCTTAAGCTAATCGCGTCAATAACAATAACAGCCAACGGCCATACCATTGACCGTTTAGGCAATTACAAAGGATCGTTAAAATTTCCCGCCATTAGAAACAGAAGGGGCACTGCCCACTGAAGCATTGCTAAGGCGTTATCATTGTAAGGGTTATTATCCAATCAACAATGAGCTGGGCTGCGTTGTGCTATGCTAAGCTCTATTTTCTTTTACCTAGGGGGCAAACCTTGAGACGTATATCTCTCGACCAGTCTAAGCAGTAAAATAATATGTACTCATTATTTCTTGGCAAATCAACCTGAACCCCACTATTCCGCTGCGACTGTAGTGGTAGAGCTTGTAGTGCATCGTTGGACACGTATCTAAGGAGCGTGACCTACGAAGCAATAATTTGTTATAGGCAATGGTTACCACTTAACAGCAGGTAGGCAAGTATTCTTGTTCCTCCTCCAGGTGGTATAAACAAAAAGTATGAGGTAATTAAATCAGTTCGTTTCTATTTATTATCAGGGCCTCGTTTTGCTATCAGTTTTTTTTAACTGGTTATATTTTTGTTTGACCACAATCTCACCTGATGGTAAGCGATGATGTGGTCTAAGATGAAGCACGAAGATCTAGAAGAAACCTACTTACCATAAAGAGGCTAGTTAACTGCCAATGGACCGTTTTAGACATTTACTGCTGGAAATAGGCCTGCCTCGTAGAAAGTCATGTATGGAGTACTGCTGCCATCTTTGAGATGGCTTGGGATGGGATGGCTTCATGACCTTGTCCCTCCTTCCCCCTTCCACCACTGGACAAGCAGACGTACCGAGAAGTACTATCCATACCTGGTAGGCATACCACCTTGCCATACCAAACGATTTGCTTCAACTTTTCTTGTTAGCGCAAGTAAGGAGTGGACATCACTTTCGGCATATGTTTTTCCGAACCAGTATTATCTTGGAGTCTTCAAGTCCAGTGTGAATAGGTTCTTTCTAAGCAAGCGTGCTCTATCTTCAATCACACCTACACTTACCACCAGGTGAGGTAGTGGGCAAGTGCTTGGCTATCATCAATTAAAAAAATAGAGTCACAACATACGGTTCTGACCCATCTCCATCCACTGGTATTACTCCGCACTCCGTATCTTTGTAAAGTTCCCCCGATACAACAAAGCCTGGATGCAGCGATAGGGTCACCCATTGTTATTGTCTTTATTTATTCTACCTAAGTATTTATTTTTTGTATTATTTCGGTGTGTGTGGTAATTTAATAAAGAGTTATCTATATTGTTCCAACTGCCACCCCCATCGTCATTGTATACATATTTGTGTTATTTTTCCCCCTACATAAGTAGCAATTGGGCATCTATTACTGACCTCTTAATTAATAATTAATTACATCAGCGCGTTCTGATCGCAGAACAGAAATGGACACCGCTATTCAAGCGATCCTTTAAATTCTTAAGCAAACGGTTCATTAGACAGGTCTCAGTTTTCTTAGTTATTTAAAGGAAATGCAGCCATTTCTATTAGTCTGCGCTCTGATTGTTTTTGTAAACAATATTCTATTGCTTCGTGTACGGATTATTAAAGCATTTTTTGTGATTTACACAATATGTACTACATTTAGATATGTACTGATTTTGTTTTAAATTATGATTTGTCATCACGGTATTAAAATTGCTGATGGTCTGAAAGACAGTACAAGGAATTGGAGACCTTGATTTATTTTGTTAATTTTTATACTTTTGTTTAGATCTTGGTTAAAATTTCCTGTTACTTACCATGAAACATGGTTCATGTGGGCAATGCCCCTAACTGTTGCACAGTCGCTATTCCAAGGGTTGCCATTGTGCCCAATAAGCTAAGTAGTAATTTTAATACGTACCTCGAGAGAAATATGAGAGAACTTGGCCAGTTCCGAACGGGAATTAGCGTTCCAGGGACGAACTAGGGATCTTAATCTACCGGTGAATAATGTTTGAATTTTGTAACATATTGAATTTACGCAAAATGAAGTTATACCTGCATATATATTATGTACAGTGTTCGCGAAAGTTTGAAAAATACTATTATACCTGCAGATTTAGAATCACCACAAATATGATAATTGACGAAAAATAGACACAAATTACACCATGGCGTTACTTTTTGTTCGGTGATGCATAATACACCCCAAAACGGGACGTCAGTGCAGATCTTTTATTCCCCCACCCTAGAATTAGAATAAGAAGTGTCTAGATCTTTTTGCTCTATCTTAAACCATGATCGCTTACCATCATGTAAAGTTATGGTCAAATGAAGATCTATTGGTATAAAAACAAGTTCCTTTCCTTTCGTACAATTTTCCATAAAAGAAGGTAAATTCTAGCTACATCCCTGCTCCTGTAATCTTCAGAGAGGGGACCTGTTCATTAATCAAAGGAAACTCATGACCAGTGATTGATGGAAGAAAGATTGTAGGTTTGCAGCCTGAGATGGTAGGTAAGTAATTAATTACGCCTGTACAGATTATGATAAGGTTGTCAGAAAAAGATACCGTATAAACATCGACTTATTCAGTATAATTTTTATTTTTTTATCAACGCGAATTGACTATGATTGGCAACTCGCAGTGGGTACTGCAATGTTATTTTACTAGTGGTTCGCCCCGAACTGAGATCTCGCGAGTCTACCATAAAAACAAAAAAAAAATTATAATTTCGACTATCAAAATAGTGCCACGAAATAAAAACCAACTTACTTGACCTACAGTTTCATTCAAATTACAGGTAACGGGAGTTCATGTGAATTTATTACCCTTTTTTGGGGTACAAATTGCAGTTATTCTAGATTTCAGACTTTTGCCTATATTTGTGATACATAAGCTACACGCATACCAAATTACAGCACTGTGGGGTCATTGGTGTACCCTGTGAATTTGGTCAAAGTTTAGTTTTTATCATGGCTAACAACTCAAAAACTACAAAAACTTTACTCAAAGTAAAAACGGAGTCGAAATGTACTAATGTAGATCTTTCATTTGACGTCTCACTTGACCTAATAGTCTCATTTTCTTTTTTTTTACCCCTCTTGAACTCAATATCTCAACAACCCCCCCAAATTTTTAGCTCATTGAATCACACGAAAATTGTGCCATCATTACCTACCTACATACCAAATTTCACGATGATCGGATAAACGCTTCGAAAGTTATCCTCGGACAAACAAACATACATACATAATACACATACAACGTCGATTTGCCCAAGTTGATGTGGAGATTTCGCTTCGCTCGATCAATTATATTTAACTGGTACGTTTTATGTGTATAAATTGAGATCAAGCGCGTTCGAAATCATGTGATGATGTATTCGTTTTTTTATACCTCACAACACAAAGTCGCATTTCAACTTTACTTAATTATGATACCCATATTTTTGTTTCTAAGATTGAAACTAAAATCTCTGAATAAAACTACCCTTTTCTTCTCTGAATACAGCTAAAAACCACCCATAACACACTTCCACATTTGAAATCCCCGTAAAACCAGTCATTTATAACAATAAGAGAGATGTAGTGTGTCACCATTCCACAGGGCGATAAAAGTCGAGCGCAGGGCAGGCCGCAAGTTATAGATGCCATGAGTCGCGTTCGCAAACATACTGGATACCCAACTTAAAAGATTGCAGTTGTTCAAAATAGCTATTAACAATAATTCACGCAAAAACCCCTTACATACTTAAACACTGAAATCCATAGCACGAATATTGACTGATATATTTGGTTTACCTCTAATTTTATTAAGGAAATATTACTAATAAACAATTTAGTGTCTATATATTGTTTTAATACACTGCTGTAGTATTCCCAATAAGAAATTTTTGAATATAAAATGCAAAGTTAATTCTCTCCATTTTATTAATCCCATTTATAAACATAAAAAATATGTTGATCAGAATATTACGGCCTGGTAATATTATGCATTAAAAAGTCTACCATTTAATGAACCCTACATAATGACCATCAATACATTCTGACAGCCAAACTGTCTTTTACGTTATGAGTATTAACACACATACGACGTGAAAACAGACGGCGCCGAAATGACAGCGTATTTTATACAAAATTTCGACGTTTTGCTGAAGTTTCGCTGCGATTTCGTGGTTCGCGGCGGGCCCTATGCGTCTGTCCAGACTGCCTACAACCACACCATAGCGACAAGAATGTGGCCGGGCAGTAGGTAGTGTGTACATATTAGATCACACGTTCGCAACACAGTTGAACGCGGCAAAATGGAATTCTACTTTTTCATACAATTTTGTGCTGGCCACATTTTTGTCGCCATGGTCTAGTTGACGTGCATCTGAACGGACGCTAAGGGTCCCTGAAACGGTAATGGAGGCCATATACGTAAGGATTTCCCTGCGCAAGCTTCTGTGCGAAGAATTTGAACATATTCCGAGGCTTATGTAAGGATTATGCAAACCTCTGTGGAAAGAATTTGTTCAAATTTCGGGGCTTGTGCAAGGCAAATTGTTGACGAGTGTGGGGCCCATAATTTATTATTGTCGATGTTGACGTGATTGACATTCATGATACGAAGAGCCAAAAAAATATAATTTACTTATTTAATCTTCTTTTTTATTCTACTGGAGTTGTAACAAGCCTATGACAGTGGTAGCCATCGCCTATAATAAAAGTTATGCCTCGTAGGTCACGCTCCCTAGAAATGTGAAATACGATGCACTTCTCTGCGTCCATCAACTTGAGCCATACAAATGTAAAGTTTCATGTGCCATTGATGCAATTGAAGTGTCTGTCAATATTCATTGACAGCCTATATCACCCTTGATTCAGACGATTTCATTAATATCACCTTTATCAAAATCCGTCATGCCGTTTCGCCTTTACGGTGCGCCAAATTAACAACCATACATACACACCTGAAACATTACCCTTCTTCTATGCAGTCGGGTAAAAATATGTATAATACTGGCAAAAAAAAAAAAAGTTATTCATACTTGAATTAAATTTAACTTGTACGATTCTTCAGAAGCAGTCTTATTGAGATCAGATAGAAATGATTATTTTGGAGCAGAGAGCAAGAACAGTTTTATCACTTATAGAGATTACCTAGACTTATTTTCATACTATCTAAAGTTACGGTCAGCAACACAAGTCGGTATAGGTATATGGTTTGAGTTTTAAAAATCGAAATAAATCTGGAACTAGGCATTTTTTCAACATAATGTTCAGACTATTTAAACATACACCTTAGCCCGTTACAAATTTTATTGATTTATACAATTTACAATTACATTTTTACAATATATACAATTTTGTGTAAAAACATAAAAAACACTTACTGACACACACTGAATATTATAAAATGTCAAACTGATAATCAACTTATGTCGCTCACTGTACAAGTCCATGACCCACCTGACATTAAACGGGTATCACTGTCTTTATTGTATAACTCGCAGGTTACATGTTACGGAGACTAGATATAATAGGCCCCAGTAATAAAATAATAGTATATCCTTTTTATTTCCTTAATAAAATCATAAAATTCATTTAGTTAAGTTATTTATGTAATTGATTGAAATTAAAATAAAATTCATGTGTATTAAAAAATACCAATTTAATTAAATGTATAATGGGTTTGTTAATAAATTTATTAGGGATCCCTTAAAAAATAAGCCTGCTCAGTTTTGCTCCAAGTTTCTTTATTTTTCAAGTCCAGTATCTCAGTGATAATAAACAATTTAAATAATGCTGGATATCTTACCCTAAATTAAACAAAGTTTAGGTTTTCCAACAAGCTGAAAATCAGCTTCAAGGTGGAAAATGAGACTGAGAAATTCTAAATCTCATAAATTGAGAGGATTTCGTATGGGACTAACTCGTCTCTACCTAGGCGCAACATGAGTGCCTTGTGGTATCCAGACACCAAATTTAACAGTAATACCCATTTTGTTTCTAATTCCAAATGACATTCAAGTCGACTCGACTTTCAGACGATTAAGTACTTAATTTAAATACATTTTAGACACATTATACTATGAGCAGATACAGTCGACATTAAAATTATTAGAATTGTAAATTGTAAGCATCATCATCTTGGCCGAATTCACTCACTGATAATAATACAGGGCGTAATACAACTAAGTAGTATTGATTTATTTTATCTATGTATTTCGCACCAACCGTCCGGCCGCGGCTTACCTAAAACTTGGTGGTGTCAACATTACAAAGTGTGCATTGAAAAATTTGCCTTAACATTTTAGTATAGAGAGTTAACAAGATGTTTTAGCTGACTGTACTTAAATTAAGGGTAATAGTTCCAAACCTTACAATCTCAAGGGAGATGTCTCTTCACTATTATTTACGTTAAGAAGACGTTTTATGCAATCTTTATTTTTAGTGTCCTCAACCATGTTGAAATATCGAGACACTGAAAAAAATCGCAAATCATGGTATATATTTTTAATGAAAATAGTGTCTGTTTGGGGTAGCGCAGGTAAATCCTACCTTATTCAGTTGGAGAGAGCTCAGAGGGCGCTTATTAAAGTGACTCTGCAGAAACCCCTTCCGCTATCCAACAGACAAACTTTATAAGGAGTTCCAAGTACTGCGTGTCCGACAGCTCTTCCTTTTAAGCGCCACTGTTAAAACGCATAGAAGCGTTGGGTCCCGGTCTGACTATGAGGAAGTTATGGAAAAGCGTGTATACCGCATCCCGCTTCCCTGCATTAGGTCTGTGATGGCTGGTTGTAGCCCATACTTTTACTTGCCTCACACGTATAATAACGTCTGCAGGCTATGTGAAATTAAGCACTGCAGTGTTTACACTTGCAAGCGCATGGTAAAAGAACTGTTACTCAATCTCTCCTACTGTGATACCGAGAATTTAATTGATTCCATATTTCCCATTCTGCGCAATCTTGTTCACACACATGCATACACACACACCCTCAAACACACGACACAATACACACATATACACGCACACACACCCTCAAACACCCACACACACACTCACCCACTCACCGCTAATATCATAAACATAATTAAGCCCTGTAAGATTTTACCTAAATTTTTTATTATTATTCTATTTTGTTTTATTTTATTAAGTAATTATAACGTAATGCATGCTCTTGATAATATTATTAATATATATATATATATTTTTTTTCTCAATTATATTGCTGTTCGAGCAATTCTGTAGTTTGTGGTTTTGTAATTGAATTCATACTCTGAGCCTCAAAACACAAGCTTATTCTTTAAGCTTAGCTTGAGGCTCTCTGTAAGCAATGTTTATAACCAACCAAATTTGTGAACTAGCACTGTATCATAAACAGCATTGTCAGCTCTGTAAATAGTGATGGAATAAATGATTTGATTTTTATTTGAATGTAATATCTATGCAGTTTTCTAAAGTTCTAATAATGTTTATGCCAGCGAGACTCAAATCTAAAGATCATTGAAACGGCGCTTAAGTTTATGCTGAAATCTTTAGATGAACTGGACCACGTCGTCAGCCATAATCTGGCACGATGCCTAAGAAGGAAAGGAGTTTACTTCTTGCATATATTCTTTAGTATCTATACGATCCAGAATACTACCTCCAAGATAACTTTGACCACGGGGTAAAACCGAATGGTGGCGAGTCCAGGGGGAAGGAAATTCTGAAGGAATTGAAAGTATTGAGGAGACTGATGAAGCCAAAAATGTGAAGGCGGGTACGCGAACTGATGATGGACATCAGACTAATATTATAAATGCGAAAGTCTGGTTATTTGTTTATTTGTTACTACTACTGTCATCTCTGTATATGTATTTCATACAATAAATATTATATGATTTGCGCATTGAACCCATTGCGATGAAATATGGTATGAAGATAGATTATGATCTGGATTAAAACATAGGCAACATTTTATTGACAAACCACGTGTGCAAAGCTGCGGGAGGAAGCTAGTTTATTGTTATATTATTATGAAAATCGAAACTCTTTTTTGTTACGACAACTCCAGCTTTATAAACGATGCTGTAAACTTTCAAAACTGCGGAGTTGCACCAAAACTGGAGTTCCGGATTCCAAGCCCTAGTCTAGATCAGGTTTTAACACCCATAATTTTATTTTAAATTGAATAATTTTGGAAAACTGCAAAACTGTACGCAGACAGGTGGAATCGAGTTGAAATTATTCCGCTGTCAGAGTGACTTATGTGATCCTCGCGTCAATGCGAAGATAAATGCGCTTCTCATTGCCTGAGCAGAGACGCTCAAATCTTTACACAAACTTTTTTTAATATTCCACCTGGAGATGAAACAGTCCTATAGCCCTCCTGATGTTATGTAACGACCTTAGAAATGTGCCCAACGATACACTGTCCTGCGTCCATCAACTTGAGGTATTCAGATGTAAAGCCTCATCTGCCTGTAATTTCACCGACAACCATACGCTCACAAACCGGGACACAGCAATACTACGTGGTGGCAAAAATAGATATGGTGGTTGTACTTCCCCGGGTGAGCCCTTTCACAAGGATCTCTCAACTCTTGGTTCTCGCATAAAAAAGTATAAATTATTGATTTAAGAAACCCCCGACCCCCTTCCGACTGACTATTTTGCGTCAAGATATCCATGTTATTTAACAGTGTACCAGTTATTTTATTTTATTTTATATATTTTGTAGGTCAGACGTAGTGACCACACGTGGACTAAGACACTATATGAGAACTGGGAATCGAAATAGGGGACGTCCACCAGCGAGATGGGTCGACGACATAGTCCGTCGTACAATAAGTCCATGGGTCGTAGGTACGTGGTTCAGACTAGCACACGTTCGCGAATAATGGTAGAAACGAAGAGAGTTCTATGCCCAGCAGTGGGTCAACACGGGCTGAGAATGATGATGCTGACGATATTTTAAAGAATATTAATTTTGTTCCGCGGTAGAAATCTAATCCGCAAACTCGTACGCCTATTTGCACACTGCACCACGGAGACCGTCTTGCAAATAAAAGATAAGTATATGAACAGCAGGTCTAAGTACAGAAAGAAAACCTTGTAAAGGTTGGGATCCTCTGCCCCAGTCATCGAGCTGCGAAAACTTTCTCACTTAGGTCCGGGCTTTGCACATGTCGTAGGCCTTCGGGGCGCCCGAACTTTCCACCATTAATATATATTTCAGGCAGATACTCTCCTAATGGGTACTTGCAGCTTTTTCATAGCAACTCTGTCTGTTACAGGCTACTTTACGCTTTTCAGTAAGTTGTTAAGAAACTTGTTACTATTGTCTTGAACAGGCTTTATGAGATGATTTCAAGAAAGTATTCATATTTTATGAAACTAATTCTATAGTTTTTTTGGTTTTTACGATTCTAAGCCAAGTGAAAACGGTGCCTTATATGTGTCTGTATGTCCATAATTTTGCGTTTGTATTGTCATTTGACAAGGTTGTATGTTGCAACGACTTATTCGCATTATGGGAAATTAGCTTCCGCCAGCGGCTTCGCATGCGTTTTTTGTCAACAAAAAGTAGCCAATGTGTTAATACCTGGATTAACACATATATATGACGTACAAGGGGGGTACAATGTATTCTCGCTATCGGGGTAATATACTAATGATGAGGGTAATTAAATTATCTCATTCAATCATCCACCCTACAGCCCGAACCTAGCCCCTATTGATTACTTTCTGTTCCCAAATCTTAAAAAAGAACTTCGAGGCAAGCATTTTTCCGACGATGAAGAGTTAAAGGCAGCAACTAACGATCATTTTTCAGACCAGGAAGATAAATATTTTTAGGAGGGAATTCAAAAGTTATTTTCCAGGACAAATAAATGTGTTCAGATCCTAGGGCACTACATTGAAAAATAAATTTTATTCAGAATTTTCTGCTTATTCTTTCATGTCTATACCGAGAATACATTGAACCCCCGACGTATATACCAAATTTCATCGAAATTAGTTCAGCTGTTATGACGTGATTGAGTAACAAACAAATAAACAAACATGCAAACTTTTGCATTTATAATACTAGCTTTCACCAGCGGCTTCGCACGCATGGTTTGTTAACAAAAAGTAGTCTGTGTGTTAATCCAGGTTATAATCTACATACATACCAAATTTCATCGTAATCACATCACAATAAATACATCGTTCAGCCGTTACGACATGAAAGAGTAACAAACATCCACACACACATCCATACAAATTTTCGCGTTTATAATATTAGTGGGATGGGATGGGATGGGATTCGATTGGAAGTGGGATTAGTGTGATGCGATGGGTCGAAATCGGTTTGCAAGATTTATAAGTAAACAGAAAAAGCTTACGTCATGTGAGGAAATTAATGTTGAGACAGAAAGTTTTTAGAGTGGAGACCACGCAGTGGAAAGCACAGGGAAGGACGGCCCCAACTAGATGGAAAGACGATCTGATTGTTGCTGGGGACCCGTTGTAGCACAAGATCAGTCGTTCTGGAAATTAGTGGGGAAGGCCTGATGATGATGTCAGATGTTTTTTATCAATAATAATAAATGTATAAGGACTTCTGGTGGGTGACTAGCCTACTACGAAGGTTGGAGGTTCAATTTCCACCGCGGGATATGGTCGGTAATATGTTCTGGATCTGCGTAGCTTATGATACATTTATATCTAGTCCAGTCTCGCACAATGTCTAAATAGAGACACTATTTAGACATTGTGCGGTCAGGAGTTTCAGGATAATATGGTTGATCGATAAATATTATTTATTTATATTTCTTCGTCATTATATTTATTTAGGTCTTTATAAAAAGTTTAAACAACCAACTTATTCTAATTAATTCCTCCTTTAAATAATTATTTTTTATTATCTAGCTGACCCACCGAACTTTGTACCACCTCGACATGCATATGACGCGGGCTGCCAATGTACGTTGCCGGTAGAATTGTCAATCCGCCATCATTATGTATGAGAAAATGAATTTTGTTCATAATTTTTTTTGCGTGTATTTTTCCGATATTTTAATAGTTATTCTGCTGTTCGGGGTGGACACAAATCGAACAAATCAAACATGATCAAATTGGTCCAGCCGTTCTTGAGTTATAAATGGTGTAAATAACCCGACTTTCTTTTATATATATATATATATAGATGTGTGTAGTATTAATTGAGTGGATGATTTATAAATAAATAATTAAGTATATTTCTTTTAATAACAAACATTATTATAGAATGTACTAGCAAACATCTTCAAAGCCTCAGAAACTTTCTTACAAAATATCCCGTAATATAAACATAGCGCGATTAATCTGTCCGTTTTTTATGAGCTCAGTAAATCCTAGTCCATATTAATTATGTTGCTACATTATTATCATGTTACACAAAATGAAATACTATTTGCGATTTATCTTAATGTTTTCATAACAATTTTATGTATATATCGTGACCGAACGACCGAGTAAAAGACTTGAGATACATGACTTGAAGCGGTATGGGCACGTATACGAAAACTAAATTTAGATTTGAGGCAAGAATGGCTAGAATATTTACAGTTTTTTTTATTATTTTGACTTAAATGGGTTAAGAATTTTAAGTGTCATAATATTTCGGCGTAGTTGCATGCGTCAGGGTAAAACAAAAGTCGGCGGAGTGGTGATTTGTTGTGTCTCATCAAAAATTATGGTAAATACCCCGTTTTTAGTGAAATAAGTTCATAAGCTTCACAGTTTTAATAGAAATTAGGACTTCTTATATTGAAAATAGACACAAATCTACATTTAAGTCTCGATTAATACTTGATCGTAGGTTTTAGCATATGCCCTTTAAAGGCTTTTAAGGACCTTATAAAGATCATAGTTAGAGGCAATGATTAAGAAGCTTTTATAGATACCTACTTAGTTGGTCAGTATTGTTAAAGAAGCCTTATGAGGTACTCAGTTGGCCCCAAGCTGATGATTTTGCAAAAAGAGCATCTGAGATAGATATTTGTAAATATTATTTTTCAAACTTTCGCGATCACTGTACATAATTATTGATTAAAACGGGTATTTATCGCGTATGTACCTTTTTTATTTGTTATCCCGACGTTTCGGCTGTGTTGCAATGGGCGTGGTCACGGGTTGACAACCGTCAGTCAGGCGTCGGGAACTTTTCGGCTGTGTTGCAACAGGCGTGGTCACGAGTTGACAACCGTCAGTCAACCCGTGACCACGCCTATTGCAACACAGCCGAAACGTCGGGATAACAAATAAAAAAGGTACATACGTGATAAATACCCATTTTAATCAATAATTTTGTAAATTTTATGCACGTAACTTGGATAAATTATTGATGCAAAGTAGCAATATGAGAACCTCACTACTCTAACAATAAACCATGCCCTGTAGATCAGATTAGATAATACTTTATTGCACACCATACAAATCAAAACAATTCAGTAACAGCATTCAAAATAATGTATAGAACTGGCGCTCTTATGGCTAAGTAGTGACCTCTACTTAATAAGCTGGTCAAATGTTGATCACTGTGCAATTGCAACTAGATATAACAAGTTCTTTATTATCAGACAACGAGATTCACAGTTCTTATACAATTACACATAAGGTAGGTCGGTACATACATATTATAAGATAGGTACAAATGATAGGAAAACAAGAAAATTAAAATTAATTAATATTAACTTACAGTTTGTACTTGACATAAACCAAGACCAACGACAACGATGTCTGCACATGCTCAATTTTTTTATCGATCTCTTTGTTCTCCATATACATATCCCTCCATCGGTAGTCGAGTAAAAAGAGAAGCAATATTACGTCACTTCCTACTGCACACCCGCATACAACATATACGTTCCGTAATGCGTCCATTACGTAAGCCTTTGTGCCAGGTTTAAAGAAAACGCAGAATGCAGATTAATCTAGCTAATACTTTTAATGGGCGCAGCTCTGTTTGTTTTGTCTAGATTTTTTTGTAATGGAGTAGTACTCCTTTGTTTCCTTTGAGAGAACCCGATAAAATTCAAACGGGTTTTTGTAGACTATTTAGGAAATATATAGCTATACTAGATTTTGCTCCGTGCGTAGCACTGCTACGCTATTGTAGAGTTATGTCTACACATCAGCTTACATAGTTTACGCGCGGTCATTAGGTACTTGGAACGGTAACTGGTAGTGGTATTTTTTACTTACCGCTTCCATGCTTTGAAGGGCACAAATTTTGAATTTTATATATTTTGATATCGACCAAGCTATAATCATTAAGCGATATAAACTTCGCCACCCCTAGCCCACTAACTAGCTCATACGTACTCAGATATGTAATGTTTAGGGTTCCATTCATCAAAATTATAATTTATTATTAACAAATTTTAAAAAAGTGGCACTCCGGAAATGCCAACAGAAGTGAAAACTTGAATAAAAGCAGACTACACTACAGATATTTATATACAGAGGTGTCAGTAGTCAGTGACAGGTGTCGGTAACAGTGTCGCGAGTTCAATGGTTTTTTATCATCTCAAAAAGTGCTCAACAAGCCTAAAAAATTTTCACTTCAAAAATAAACCAAATAAATTTTCATTGCTGAATCATGACTATTGCTGAAAATAGGCTCTGCATTGTTCTCCTGAACGAGGAATCTTGTGCGGCCTGCATATAGTACTATCAAAGATATACGTTTATACATTACATATACGTTTATTAATATAAATAAGGTACAACTGTTTACATGACTATAAAATACAAAGGAAATAGTTGAATCATCTCCGATGCTAGGCGGAAGTGTCCCCAAGACACTGGCTGTATTGCCCCGCTGAATTGTAATGTTTTTGCATTGACCCAGATAGCTGACCGACCGAACTACGTACCGCCTTGATATGCATATGACGCGGGCTGCCAATGTACGTCGCCCTGGTAGAGTTGTCAATCGGCCATCATTAGCTGCATGCAAGTATGAGATAATAAATTTTCTAAATAATTTTGTATTCCGTGAATTTTTCCGATATTTCCATAGTTATTAAGCTATTCGGAGAGGAGACAAATCCAACAAACCAAGTGTTATCAAAATCGGTCCCGCCGTTCTTGAGAATGGTGTAACTAACCCGTCTTTTTTATATATATAGATAATTTGTAGTGTTAATTGCTTGGGTGATTTATAAATAAATAATTAAATATCTTTAGAGACATGATAGATAAGCGCTCTCGGATCACACTCGCTTCGAACAGACGACGCCCATAAACGACGGGCCCCGGTACCCCTCGACCCCAAATGGCTCAAACACGGAGATATATTCAATTTCAAACCAAAACATTCCGCCTCAATTCGACCACAGCCACTGACAGACTCATCTTGTATCTAATTGTGTTAGAGTGCCCACGACCGACGCTCTATTGACATTGTTCATTGTTCTTGTTACTATGGCAGAAACAAGCTCTCCCCAAATTAACTGAATTTCATAGGTTGAATAAGTTTCAATATAAAACCGTACTAGACGATCTAATACAGGTTCTGGGAGCCGTTAGGTGCAGGCCGCACAGGATAGATCACTCCGGAAATCTATGGGGTAAGTCTATGTTTGGCAATAGACGCTCCAACGCTGATATGAAAATGATAATGATAATAACGTACAGCACTGTGTAAAATGCATTTGTTCAAAGCTAAATTTCAATGGTAGGTAGTTGAATATGAATTTGTAGTTTTCAAATCAAATCGTTATAAAGCTACGTAATAAATACGTAATAAAGCTCATCCACACATTATCGATAATTGGGTATCGCGCACCACACGCTTCACGCGATCTTTTCTACCCCATACTTGGAAGATGTAGAATGAGCTACCATCTGAGGTTTTCCCGTTAGGCTACGACATGGCACGCTTCAAAATAAATGTTAAAAGGTTTCTACAGGATAGGGAACATATCGACAATACCCCAGGTGTTTCCTTTGTCAATAGGCGACGGTGACCGCTTACCATCAGGTGTGCCGTAAGACTGATTCCCCACAATATTATTAAAAAAAAATCCAAGCACGTAACATAAATTCAGTTTTGGACACGATAAAAGTAAAGAATTACTGATTCAAAAAATATTTTTGATTGATTGCTTTCGTTTGAATTATTTACTGCTTGACACAATAAAAACCAAATCATCCAAATTGTATCTAGAAGAAATAGCTTTTTAATGATACTCGTAAGACCGCCCATTGTACGTTTTGCTATGTGTATTATATATTTATTTTTGTTTATTTTGTGGTGTGCAGTAAAGTGTTCCTTCATTTATTCAGAAATTATATTTTCACAATTAGTGTACAGTTATATATTAGGTTGGAAAAAAGTTTCTTCGCATTTTTAAGAAAATTCAAAACATTTTTTAATATAGTTTATTTACATTTAAGTTTTTTTTTAATTACATACGGTTTTGGCAGTCCTCTCGTTATGTTAACCTGACACTGCCTAAAGAATTCTGAAGAGACCGAAACAGGTGGAAATCTGAAGATCAGGACTATACGGTGGATGCATTAACACCTCCCAGCCAAACTCTCTTAATTTTTGCTGAGTGGCTAAAGATGTGTGAGGTCTAGCGTTATCATGATGAAAAACCACACCCCTTCTGTTGATTAATTCCGGCCGCTTTCTTTCAACTTCTTGCTTTAATCTCATCAGTTTTTCGCAGTAGAGTTCAGAATCGATGGTCCTGCCTGGTAGTAACAGCTCATAATGAATAATGCCCTTCCAATCCCACCACACATACAGCATCACCTTGTTGCGAGTTAACCCGGGTTTCGCCACAGTCTGTGAAGCCTGACCGGCCTTTGACCACGGCCTTTTTCGCACGTTCTTGTCGTACGTGATCCACTTTTCATCATCAGTTATCAGCTTCTTCAAAAATGGTTCGGTTTCATTACGTCGTAATAAAGAATCACAAATGAGTACACGGTTCATTAGGTTTTTTTCAGTGAGCTCGTGGGGTACCCAAATATCGAGCTTTTTTGTGTACCCAGTTTTTTTCAAATGCGCCAAAACTGTTTTGTGGTAATTCCCAGTTCTTCAGCTACGTCATAACTACTGATATGCTGATCTTGCTCCACTTTTTCAAAAATGGCATCATTTTTATCCATAATAGGGCGAGCAGAGCGACGTGCATCTTTGACATCAAAATTTTCGGATTAAAAACGCTTAAACCAAATTTGTGCTACTCTCACAGACACTGCACTAGGTCCATAAACATCGCAAATTTTTTTCGCGGCTTGCGTTGCATTTTTACCTTTTTTGTAGTAAAATTTTAAAATGTATCGAATTTTTTCATTAGATTCACTCTAATGACAAATACAAATAGTATAGCCAAAGATACCAAAACCAGCCAGATACAAATAGATACAAATAGCCAAAGATATTTTATTACAAGTTCATACATACTACTATAATGCGAAAAGACATTTTCCCCTACCTATTGTTAAATAATATATTAACCTATTTACAGAAATAATATAATTATTTCCATGACTAATACATAAGATACAGTTAACTTATATAGAGACCGTTGAAGTTATTAATAATTGTTATAAAAATATCATTACAAGATATTTTTCTTTAAAACTGAGTATTTAGTTATTTTTTCTAATTTTTGTTGATAGCATTGCAACTTTGTGATTTATATGTTTAACTTAATTATGTAACAAGTACAGCTCAGTAAAACGAATTATTTGTCACTAGCATCTATTAATAAGCACGATAAATATACTTAGGTTTTACTTATGTATTATAAAACTTCTCATGTAAGTGAACTGTTCTGTTGAGAATCTTTAAACCGAAATGTTAGGGCACTATGATCTAACTATTGCTTGAATCTCACCCGCTTCACAGTGATCTCCATTGAGGTACCAGGTAATAATCCTATATATAATCCCATTTAACTTATTCTGTTTGCCATTTCAGGTGATGTCAGGGGAATGAACAGTTGCAGATGTAGAATGCTTCAATCCGCGATTGGAGCGAACGCAGGTTTCAAAGCAAGCAATTATACGGCGGTATCGGATGTAGTCAGAGCAATGGCGCAGAGTAGAGATTACAGAATACTGGCTTGTATTGTTTTACTTTTGATATATTTCGTCCTACTCCTGGACAAGGTCCCGAATGATTATTGATGTACTACTTGACCATTTTCATATAATAAATGACGGAGATTTAATTATTTTACGTCTCCGAGCAACCTTTGTCAGGTTATCTTATAATACTTAGAAATACTAGAATTCTAGAATTCGCTGTTGCCACACTTGTAGTTATTAAATCGTTTAAAAGGCAAGGTAAACGCTTTTATAACAAACTCCCTAGTGATATACTTAAATTGACAATTAACAAATTTAAAAACGTAATTAAACAAAATCTTTATAAAAAGCCTACTACAACAATTCGTATTATATAGATGATAGAGATGCTTGGGATTGAAATTGCTCCAACTCCGTCAAAAATGTTACAATTTAGATGTTTTTTTTTATTATTATGTCTTATAAAAGGATCATTAAAACGAACAAACAGCCTTGTTTCTTACATTTCTTTCCTGGCTTGGTTGCAAAGGAGCAGGCCGTAAAATTCACGTTTCAAAGTGATCCTTGCAATAAATAAAACATTTTGAATTTAAATCTTTCCATCCAGGTTGGACCCATTCTACGCTGCACTTTCCAGTGCGTGGTCTTCACTCTAGAACCTTTCTGCCCCAACGGTCGTCAGTTCCTCGAGCTATGTGCCCCGCCGACTGCCACTTCAGCTTGCTAATCCTCTGTAAAATAAACTTTAATTACTATGCTCTTATTTGTAGCGACACCTTAAGGTTATCAACCTCTCATCGATTCGTCCTAAGTTTTCCAAATGCATTTCCTTTACAAATATAAACCCTATCAGAAGCAAATAAGGTTCAGAATGCTTCTTTTGGATCATTTTCACGGCTAAGCAAACGGCCAGTGCTTGAAATTATTGAAATGAATTCAATTTTATCGGGCGGTTCTCCTATTTTATGTTTTCACAGGTAACTATGGTATATAGTTCAGAGCTTAGTCATAATAATAAATAAAAAAATAATGCTGGACATTTTACACAGCGCCATCTAGCCCCAAACTGCAAAGCTTGTACTATGGGAATCAGATAAGGAATATAATACTTATATACGTTTATTTTTGTAAACTCATACCTATAATATATAGAGAATGAACCAGACCCGGAACAAATATCTGTAAATCATGAAAACACTTGTTCCGCGGTGGGAATCGAACCCGCAACCTCCTGCGTCTCAAGCGGCTATTCACCCACTGCCCCAAGGAAGTCGAAATGTGCACCCTCAACCATTATCTTAGTCATAACAAAAATCCTATGCATTCAAAGATTGTCTGGAAGAAATCCCTGCAAAGCGATAAAACTGCTCATTATTATATTTGCTTTGTGTCCTTTATTTTGTTTGTAAGCTTTTTTTATGAAGATATTATAATGACCACCTAGAATAATTTGTTTCTACGGAAGTTCGTAGAGTAGAATTGAGTAACATGTAATTTACATTATATACCATCGTTGTATGATTAAGTATAATCATGCCCATCCAAAGTTGGTCTTGAAAAGTATTTTTAACGACAATACAGCCCATTATAATAAATCAATTTGTAATAAAATTTGTATGAATATAAGCCAATTTACAAAATCTAGAGCACAGACGCCGAGTAGTCAGACTTTCATTTTTTTACATGATTCATTTTGGTGAATGTGCGAAAGATATTCATGACCGGGAAGGTCCTTCCCCTTCCCCCTTCCACCACCAGACAAGCAGACGTACCGAAACATACCACCTACACAGGCGTACCACCATGCCGTACCAAACGATTTGCTTCAACATTCCTTATTAGCACGAGTAAGGAGTTGAACTCACTTCCTAAGTTTTTCGGACCATTATAATCGCCAGTCTTCAAGTCCAGAGTGAACATGTTCTTTTTAAGCAAGCGTGCTCCATCTTTAATCACACCATCAGGTGAGGTAGCGGTCAAGCTCATGGCTATAACCAATAAAATAAAAAACAAAAGCATGTTCAACAAAAATAAGAAGTTATCTAATCTAATCTATATCTAGCAGCGAGTGACGTCAGGCTAAAAATGATGGTGACGTAGGCATCTACCATGCATAGTTATCTAACAAGGTCCGGTTATGGTAACTTTAATGTATAACCCAGTAAATGCCCGGATATTTCAAACACCGCTTATAATCCATTGGGTAATGCACGACGCAACCAAACCAGTAAAGTTTGTATACCTAAAACTTCTTCTGAAAAATTGTAGCTAAAATTGTCATAAGATGGAAATTCATCCAGTCTCCAACCGGTTGCATTTACACAGAAAACATGCTGCTGGCTCAAAGCCACACATCACACACACACATCAGTTTTTAATAGTTCAGAGATTGAGTGCGAAACGCAGCGCGGTGAGGATCGCACTCACCTTGACTTTTTTGATTTTTTTTATAATATGCAGTGACAAGACCAACCGATGGATGGCTCACCTGATGCGAAGTGGCTACCTCTACCTATGAAATTGTAAAAAAAAACCTTAAAGATACCTTTCTTTATTCTTTATTTTACACAAGAAAATTCATTTAAAAATACTAGAAATAGAGGTAATGCGCAAAGGCGAGCTTAACCCTAAGAAGAGTTTTCTTCCAGCAAACCTTTGAGGCTAGAGAGAGAGATGATATTAAAGGTGAGTGTACAAAAACATAAATAAATATATTTATATACCCAAAACTAATATGAACTTCAAGTATGTTATAATAAATAAATTATATGGAATAATAATATATACCTATAATAATATAAATCTACAGAGAAAGAGAGTGCTCTTTAACTTTCTGTTTGAAAATGTTGAGTGTTGGGCTAGCGCGAACTTCATGAGGAAGGGCATTCCAAATTTTTACCGCATAAACGGTATAGGAGCCACCATAGCGGCTAGAAGTGTGTTGAGGTGTTTTGAGGAGAAGAGACTTGGAGGACCGGCATGGTACACTGCGAGGGGCAAGAAATTCAAAACGCTCACGGAGGTAAGAAGGATACCTGCTTCTGACCGGAATACAACAATGCGAGAAAAGTATTTTTACATCATCATCAGCCATAGGACAACCTCTGCTGAACACAGGCCTCCCCCATTAGTATTTTACGACCTGGCCGCATGCTTCTCGCCAACTATAATAGGTAGTCTTTCTACCTAGTGGAGAAGCGACCTACGCTGAGTTTTCCAGTTTATTCTCTCTACATGTGAACCTTTCCGGCCCAACGGACGTTGTTCTTTGAGCTAGTTTTTACAAATTTACAGCATATGTTTTATATTACATTTTTTGCTTTAATTTTTAGTTTAGGTTTTTTTTATGTACCACTTACTACCTGATTGGAACTCGTTGCTGTAAAGGAGGAGGGTGTTGGTGTCTGTCACACAGTTTTCGTATTAATACAGGCACTATCGTTTGACTGTACACATGATGTTTTATTTGTTGTTTCTCAATAAATGCTTTTTTATTTTATTTATTATATAATATGGTTTTCGTAAGTGGAAAAGAAATAATTTATTCAACCTGTTGTCTACGTAAATGCATTCTATGTCGCAGGGCGCCGGTATTGTGTGAAGTATCTCTCAAGGCAACCCTCTCCCCCTTACCATCCCCCTCTTGCCCGCTATTGTTCCCGCCGACCCGGTTCATGTTTATCATACCAACCAGATGTAAGAATTACAGGCAATTGACATTGTTAGCTAAGTTCGGGATTGTTGTTACTTGAACAATAAAAGTTGCACTTTTACATCTATATAAAATAATATTAATATTAATTAAGAAAAGCTACTATAGCATGACAGAAACTCTAAAAGATGACTTCATTTAACAGGAAATTAATTGATAGTAGATATGTATTATTTATTTTGAATTGAAAGAAAGAAAAAAATAAAATATTTTTAGTATGTCATCCACTAATAACAACAATTAACCACACAAAAATACAGTACAACAAAAGATTACACAAATATAAGTTATTAGTAGCCGCCACAAAAAGGTTCCAACTCAGCATTTTGCTATGTCATAGCAAGGTAACACAGCGCTGGTCTTCCGTTGGAACCTTTGTGAGTACCTACAAGGAAATCTGCAAACATATATAAATATAAAAACATATGAAAATAAACAAGTAGATGACTTGTATTAAGACTCAACTAGCATAATAAATTAAAATATATAAGTAACATGATTAAAATCAACTCGTGCGCTCAGTGCCAAAACTTACAAGTTTTACTATAAAACCCACAAATATTGTGAACAAGGAGGTATAGGACAAAGCTACATGCAAACTAAATTTCGGCACTGTGGGGTAAGTTCAGTTTTTATTAAGGCTATTATCATAAAAACGACAAGGTTTAAACTAAAAATAAAAACGGGATCAAAATGTACTCACAAAGAACTTTCATTAGACGTGCCACTTGACCGGATAGTCCCATTTCGTTTATTTTTACCCCTCTTGAACCCCAATATCTCAACCCCTCAACAATTTTAGCTCATTTAGTCACACCTAAATTGTGCCATCACTAACTACCTACATATCAAATTTCACGATGATCAGATAAACACTTCAAAAGTTATAATCGGACAAAGAAACATACATACAAACAACGCCGATTTGCCAAGTTGATTTAGAGATCTCGCTTCGCTCGATCAAAATTATAAAGACAAAAGATTTGTATGTTTGTAACGAATAAACTCAAAAACTACTAGTCCAATTTCAAAAAAAATTTCACCGTTAGAATGCTACTTTATTCCCGAGTAACATAAGCTACTTTTTACCCAACTGCGCAGAAGGAGGGTGGTCATGTTTTTATTGAAAAACTACGCGTATGAAACTGCGGATCGGTCAGCTAGTATCTTATAAAAAACACGCATCGTTATACAATACAGAGCCATATAGTACATCTTATTTTTCTGTTCATGAAATAAAGTTTCATATATAAGTACTTCAGTTAACCCTCTCATAATTTTACCAATGATTTTAGCCCATTCCTACAAACAAAAAGTATCCATTTTTTTCAAAATCCTATACCTATTTCATACAGTTTGGGCAAATTGAGGTTGTCAGTTTGTTATTGTAACTGGAAATAAAGTTATACGTCCACCGCGCAGGACAGTTGATTGGAATGTTTTCTGCCACAGTGATGGAAAAACAGAAGGATCGTTTCGGTTTTTTTACTTTTTACTGGAAAGCTTTTGATCACTTACCTCATCTGGTTTTATTTAGTGTGCAATAAAGAGTATATCAATCAATCAACCTCTCACCTAATGGTAAATGATGGAAGATGAAGCATGCTTGTGTTCTCTACCATATATTAAATACCCGAGTTTAAAATAATGAATTGCAATTCAAACTGAAGAGTGTGTGTACTTATGTACACGCGTTAGAAGTTATACTTCTTTGGCGTATGGAAAAAAAAAATAACTAAAATGCAGTAGTGATTAACGATAAATATTAAAATTAATCAAAAAGATTTTATTTAAATAAAATAAAAACACCAAAACAATATTTATTTATTCACACTGTTTAATTGTACCCTTACGAAACACGTGTTCTACATATAAAAATACTAGAATATACAACTTGAACATAGTTATCAATTTTCATACCACCTAGAACTAACTTCATGCTGTTAAATTTAGGAGTCGGTGTGCGCGCGCATCGTAAAAATTCACTCTCATCATTTTTCTCCATCGCGCCAAAAGAAGTATAACTTCAATAAAAAATAAATGTATCTATAACATTTGCTTGTTATATCAAAAACTCGAGAAAACTTATAAAACGTTGTTTGACAAAATCTTAAAGAGCTTTCGTACTGTACGATGCAGCAGATTACTAAAAAGTTACTACGAGCCATTCAACAACCCCGCTCGTTTAATAACCTCGCCCAGTCTATAACCCGACCCGGATAATGACCAAACCAGTCAACGAGTGCGTACGGAGCGTAAGGCAGGGCGATAAGTAAATAAAATATATATAAATGTTAGGCATAAAAACTCAAAAATAAAGTTTTTTGGATTAAAAAACAACAAATTTCAAAAATATACTCCATCATTATTTGTAGTTTAAATTGCAGCACCATACATATATATGGCACAGAAACGTAGTTAATCTTTGAAGGCTTCATATAAAGGTTCAAGCTCACTCGGTGTGTCATGGTTGCCAGCCGTCCTGGGGGTTAGCCAAAAAGCATTCGCTTCGAATCGATTTGTTTTCTACATAAGTTTGTTGTCGATAGATCACATGATATTTTCATAGCATGTGTCAAATCCCATACATTTTCGGACTTATCGACTAGCATCATCGCTAATCGAATGTAATTAATTTGGCTAATCCCTCTTATAATAAATTATCTTTCGTTATTTTACATCTGTGTGCTTTATATAATAGCAAAATGTACTTTATTTTGACCGAAACGTTTGACCGAAATTAAGGTACTTAATTAACATAAACTAATAAATGCAGAGACACAATCTGAAACACGATTGAAACGACGTTATTTATATTTTATTTATTATGAAACCACAAACAACATATGTAAAGTTACAGTCTATGTTAGTATATGGTATGTTAAAGATAAGATGAATTAAATAAATATTGCTGGACATTTCACACAGTGCTATCTAGCCCCAAACTAAGCAGAGCTTGTACTATGGGAACCAGATAACTGATAGAATACTTATCTACTTTTTTTGTAAATACGAGTATATACTTATAATACATAGAAAAACACCCAGACACGGAACAAATATCTGTAGATCATGCAAACATTTGTTCCGCGGCGGGAATCGAACCCGCTACCTCCTGCGTCTCAGCCGGCTATAAGCCCACTGCGCCACGGAGGGAGTCAAAAAATTAACTGCGCTGTTCAGTTAAAGAGTGTACAATTTTGTAAATAAAATAATTTTTTTCAGCAACTGCTATTCTAGCCCCTGAAGCCAGAAATACGTTAATAAATTTAAAAAAGTCGGCAACCCTTTCCATGGAGAGGGTTGTGCTTGGCGTTTCTTTACGAGATCGAATCAGAAACGAGGAGATCCGCACACAAACCCTAGTCACTGACATACTTAAATAATTCAGAGGAACCCGCACAATGGGTAAGAAGGTCCGCGATTAAGTGTCGGCCTGATATCTAATTCTAATTCTAGGGTGGGGAGAATAAGATCTGCACTGACGTCCCGCATTGGGGTGTATTGTGCATTACCCCCCTTCTGACCTGACTCCAACTATCACAACTCCTTAAAGAAGCGGAGTAGGACTTTGGGTGGGTGGCAGAAGTTTTCCAGAGTTCCCGAGGTTGTTGCTGACGTCGTCTTTTCATCCTGTAGGCACACCCGACATAGCCCACTATCCGTGGCCCCTGTCTTCATGAGATGGTGCACCATACCTATATCTGCCGCATAGCAGCATTGCTGTATTTCGGTTTGAAGTGTATGGTTGCCGGTAAATTTACAGGCACATGAGGCTTTACACCTGTATGCCTCATGTTGATAGACGGAGCGCAATGGATCGTAGGGTGCCTTTCTAGGGTGCGTGACCGACGAGGCAATCATTTGTTATAGGCGATGGTTACCACCTAACATCAGGTGGGCCATTCGCTAGTTCCATCCAGAGGCCGTATAAAAAAAACAAAATCTAAAAACCTATGGGTGAGGCCTATAGAGGCCAGTGAACGTTCTGTGACTGATATGATAATTCAAAAGTGTTTTTTTTTATTTCAATTAATTTATTGAACAACAATTAACATAAAATAATAAACAATATTTTAATTTTAGATCTGTTTTATGCGTGTTGGTAATTTCAATGAAATAAAAATAAAATGATAATATTCATTTTGGAAAAGCACGGGGCATTTGCTTAGCAGCGGGACACGGTTTAATGGAAATAAATACCAATTTATTTGTTTTTTATGTTTCGCATATAGTTATATTTAAAAGAGAAAAAAAATATGAGAAATTTTGGAACTTTACTCCTACGATAAGGATTGGCCCCATATATGTAGCTCAAAATCCCTTGTACGGATATAAAAGAAGCCTTTGCTATGCAGTGGGAAGCACCAGGACATATAAATAAATAAATATAATAATCAAAGGAAAACAAAAATCTCAAATTCCGATTTTGTAACTTTTCTGCAAAATTTGCTCTATGGTTTAATTCGAAATTCTGCCTTGTTTTTATAATCCAATGCCCTAAAAGAGAGCATTTTAGCTCGAAAGGCAATGTTTTTGTAACCTTTCATTCATTTCGGTAAGTTCGCTTAATATTTTTTTAAATACTTACCCACATGAGCTGAAAACAATACATAAGTACATTATTGTAAAACGTTTTGACCCGGTTATTACCTAAAATTTACGACAACAATACGATAGCAATCGATCGCGAAACGTCAAATTGACTATGCGACTCTGTTGCCGTGCCTGCTGGTATGCACAAACTGACGTTTCGCAACCGATTGCTGTCGCTAATTTTAAGTTTTTCTTTTCAAAGGAATTTAATATCGCTAAACATAGTCTACGTATTTTAAACTATTAATAATCCAGTGGCTTGAGGCTGAAGCGCCTCTAAAAATCTTTAGACAAAATTGTTATTTATAACTACATATTTCACGTTGTAAATCTAGTATTATACTGATATTTATTTATCAATTTTGCAAACTGATAGTACAATTGCTTCTACGTAATAACAAATCTTATAGCTATGATTGAGCAGTTAAGGCCAGTTAATACTTGGGCCGGCGCGCGCGCGGTTTCACCACGGCCTTGGCTCTGGTGGGGGCTAGGGTAAGGGCCTCGACCATGGTGGTCATTGCCCTAGCCTCAACTCCGGGGGTAACCACCCCCGGGTCATTTGGGTTTGGCAGATTTCGCCTGTGCCTCCTGTAGATATTCCAACAGCGGCGCTGGTTATTCGCTATCGCTTTGCGGTGGTGGTGGGGGCTGCGCGGGCGCCTGGGGTTGACGGCCCCAGCGCTCGCACTGTAGTAGTGGCACCAGGTGCTCCGAGGGAGGTAGGAGCACTGTGGGGACCATGAGGGCCCTTGCGGCGAAAGCGCTCGCCTCCGGGCAGAGCGCGCTGGTCGCGCTTGGCTCGCCACTCAAGTGCGGCGCACGCATACGGAGGCGAGAAGAGCAGCGCACTGGCACAGAGCTGGAAGGCGAAGGGGCATGAAGGGAAAGAGAGGCCGCACTAGGGGGGGTGCGCTTTTTGATTTTTATACACTAAGCCTAGTTATATAATTTTATGTGAACTTTGTCTAGCACGCATTTTTATATTTAAGTTGCATGATCTTTTACTCGGTCAGGCACCACAAAAACAAAATGCATTGGGGTATTCCCTGGCGTGTTAAATACATTGTTTTAAAAATTAATCTCGTAGTACATACATAAAATGGCTAATTTTAGGTAATACCGATGGATGATTAAAAAGAATAACCATCCTTGTTTCTTGCCTGATTCTTTCCTGGCTTAGTCGCGGAGGAACTGGCAGTAAAATTGACGTTTCAAAGTGATCCTTGTGATTTTAATGAATACATTAATATTGATTATTAAATATTGATGTTAAGAAGTAACCACCGCCTACAACAATTACCTTACAGCTAAACATCCAACTAAGAGTTGGCTTACATGGCATTGCAATACGTCACACTGAGACGTACAGGTGAAAAGTCTCCTGTGCCTATAATTTCACCAGGCGGAATGCAATGCCATTTACGCCAAGTTTAAATTGGTCGTAACTGGAGAGGTAATGCAATTATTATAAGCAAATGGTAACCTCTGAACATCCAGGTGGCATAGAACTGTGATGTCAGAGCATAATAAAAAAAATGTTATTAACCTATTATTCCCAAAATTCAAAAATATATTTTTTTAATCCAAACTACTTTGCCAAAGTTTTCTCGAATAAACCGAAAATAAAAATACTATTGGATAAGAATATCGATTAATATCCATTCATCCCTTAGCCATTACTCACCGTCTAAGGGTTGCATCCTTATTAAGCTCTAGTCTATAAAACTGTAGCTACCGTCATAAGACGGCCATAATCAAGAATAATCACACTAATATTATAAATGTAAAAGTTTGGATATATGATTAATTGTTACTCAATCACGTCGTAACAGCTGAACCGATTCCGATGAAATGTGATATATACGTAGATTATAACCCGGATTGCCACATAGGCTACCTTTTATCCCCTAAATCAGTTCCCATAGGATAAAAATAGGGTATCAAGTCAAGTTGCAACAGCGAGTTTACCTATACCTATACATTTACCTACATAGGTTAGGTTACATTAGTAACCTAACCTAGTTAGGTTAGTAGTTAGGTTAGTAGGTAGGGTACATTTAGTAGCGTAACGCGTACGAGGTCGCGGGTAACCGCTAGTACTAGATAAAGCAGCTGTAAAAATAGCACCGATTCTTATTTCATAAAATCACAGCCACCTTATTTATTACTGTGTGATTAAGATTACAAGGACGATAATTTAATGATAAAAAATTGATTTAAAAAAAAATAATAATGTTGACGATCGCGTGCCTTTAGTAAGCCCTCTATTATTGTGTCATGGTTCTTAACTGTTTACATCGATTTTTCTGAAGATTACATAATTTAATTAGCTCTAAAATAATGGTCGTCAAATTACGGTCACTACTTTTAAGAAACTTAAGGCATAATACATCCGCCCCTGTATCGACCCGTTATGAAACGGAGGGTGGTCGCGTTTTCTTCGAGTGATTCTACAAAATCGAACCCTTTCTGTATTATTATTAACAACTAGTTGGCAATCCCGACTTCTCATGTATTTTGCTTAGTCCGACTCTTAAATTGGGAGAGATCTTAACATGTCCAATTTTAACATCGGCGCTGGAAATCTTTGCATTAATTCAATTCCCGATCTGGTTCCAATTTCGTCGCCTTATCGTTGATGTGAGAGGCGGCGTGCGGAACATCCACGCGCGCCACCTCTAGGCTTCAAACAGTCACACTGCTTTAACTATATTAACACTAGTGGTTCGCCCCAAATTGAGATCTCGCGAGTCTCCGATTACAACAAATAAATATTATTTGTAATCTTTAACTATCAAAATAGTACCATGAAATGGATAAACAGCTAACTTGTCCTACAGTTTCATTCAAATTACAGGTGACGACAGTTCATGTAATATTGGTTACCTTTTTTGGGGTAGGAATTGCAGTTATTCTGGATATCAGACTTTTCCTTATATATTTGTTACTAAAGCTACACGCATACCAAATTTCAGCAATTTGGTCACTGGTATATCCTGTGAATTTTGTCAAAATTTAGTTTTCATTAAGACTAATAACTTAGAAACAGCAAGGTTTAAACTAAAAATAAAAACGGCGTCAAAATGTAATGTCACAAAGATGTTTCATTAAACGTGCCACTTGACGGATAGTCCCATTTTGTTTTTTAGCTCATTTAGTCACACCAGAATAGTGCCATCACTACCTACCTATATACCAAATTTCACGATGAGCAGATCAACGCTTCGAAAGTTATCCTCGGACAAACAAACATACATGCATATATACAACGCCGATTTGCCCAAGTTGATTTGGAGATCTCGCTTCACTCGATCAATCATAACGAGCCAATGTATGTGAGTTTTTTGCTTGTTTGGATGTATGGAGTAAGTAATCTCCGGATCCAATTCTGAAAATTATTTTACTAATAGGAAGCTACATCCGTGAGAAATCCGTGAGAAGCCGGGGTGTGCCAGCTAACATTCAATCCAATTTGCAGTGCCCTTACAGGGTATATGTACTTATTTCTAAGCTACCTACCATCTAACCTAAAAAATTTATATGTACATGTAAGTAGAATAAATGAATATGAATATTTCATTTAAGCGTAGAAAGTAGAAAAAATTGTAAGGACTCGCGTAGAATTGTTTCTTCGCTCTACGAGAAAATGTTGTTTCACTATATTTTTCGTAGAGATAAACTTTTCTATGACTGTCCTGTTTTTATTATGTTACTAACTTCCGTAGTAAAACAAACAATTCGAAGTAAAGTTTTCTAAGTAAAATTCATAAGTACCTCAAATAAGATGGTCTACCTTCTTTCTAATTTCTTTTTGTAGGGTTTCGTACCCATAGGGTAAAATGGGACCCTATTACTAAGACTCTGCTGTCTGTATGTCCGTCTGTCACCGTCTGTCTCATGAACCGTGATAGTTAGACAGTTGAAATTTCCACAGATGATGCATAACAAATACTAAAAACAGAATAAAATAAATATTTGAGGGGGCTCCATAATAACAAACGTGATTTTTTTGCCGTTTTTATAGATAATGGTAGGGAACCCTTCGTGCGCAAGTCCGACTCGCACTTGGCTGGTTTTTATTTATTTCTCTTTTATATAGACACCTGAAAAACTGTACAGATTCTTGGTCTTAAACAGAGTAGCATTGTCTGATTTAAAAGGAAAAAGCTTCTTAGGATTTAAAAGTAACTGCAGGCAACTTAATAAAACGTTGAAGTAGACATTGTAGCTATAACGTTGAGTTCTCGCCAGGGAAATAGCTTCAGGAAAGCTGTAATAAAATTTTGCTCGTAATCTCTTGTATTCTAATATAAGATACAAGCCAAAACCGTTTTAAAATCATTGCACAACTCTATTCTTAACTAGGTCAATGCAGCAATGTTGCTTTGTGAAAATTTATTGAAAAACGTAAATACAAGCGAGAAAATACTTTTTTGCTAATAAAAACAAACCAGTTTAGTGTGAGTGAGACTCGTGGGCGAAGGTTTTCGTAACTACCTTCGACAAATACAATTCATATTTATGAAATTTGTGAAATGTCAAAATACGTAATAATATTGCCACATCCCAACCGCTAGTGCGGCACAGATGAAAGAGTGATCTAATTCAGCTCAATTTAAGTTATTTTTTTTTTTCAAATCATTTTTCAGTCTCACTTTATCTCTCATCAACTCAATGAGCTACTCGTCTAATCAATTGTATATTTTTCCTCGTCGTTATTATTTTCTTTTTCTTAAAGTGGAAACTCGCTATATTTGCATAGATTTATTGTAATTTTATGTGAGGGTAAACTCAGAAACCAAGTAAACTTTTAAAACAGATAATATTTAAATAAATTGTTTTAGATAGAAATCAGCGCCTGGAGGAAACTCGCAGCATTTTAGTTGGGTGAAGAAAGCATCTCAGTTCTTAGCTATTCCCCACCATATATATCCTCCAAAGAGAAGAACGCCTTGCCTAAGTTTGTGTTTCATAATAACTACAATCTGGGTATCTTCAAGTCGCGAGTAAATAGGTTTCTTCTAGGCTAGCGTGATCCATCGCAGACTCCATCATCGCTTACTATCAGGCGAGATCGTGGTCAAACGCAAGTCTTGGATGTATAAAAAAAGCCATCCTTTCTCAAAGGCGTCCATCGTCCCACAATCGCTTTGGCGGCCTGCCATGACGTTGCGTCCTTCAGATGATTGGAGGGATTTGGGGAGATCATTGCCCAGCAGTGGAACAATTAAAGATACCATAAAAAATAGAACGCAACCGCTCTAGTGGGACAGGATTTGGGATACAGTAGACTCGTCCAGCATAAATTATTCTTTAGGCTTAACCAGCCTTAACCCGCTGCTTAGCTGGGGTAAAACGTGCAAAGTTAATTAGCCACGAGCTGATTCGCGATGTTTTCCTTCACCGTTTTAAATCTGGCTACTTTAATTAGTAGATGAATGAGAAATCTTATATTTTAGTACCACAACATACTCGTAGGTTGACCGCCTAGAGACTTTCATTCTTTATCAGTAAGAGAATCGGATCGCATAATAAAATTTTTGGAAATATGGCCTTTACAACTTTTTTTGGTGAATTATTTTGCAAAATCGTTAAATTCAAAAGTCAATATCTCCAAAAGTTGTCTTTTAATAACGATTTCTTGTAGCCGTAAGAGTTCTAGGAGCTACCCTTCATGCCACATTTAGTTCAAATATTATCAGCTTTATGCATGGCTGACAGAACCTACATTATATAAATATAAAAATACAGTATTATAAATATGAACTAGCGAATGGGTATTTTATGTGACGTAGAATATAGTCACGTAGACGCGTTACGAGCACTCTACGGCTACGAATGAATATCTACGAAATAACATAGCAGCCGGTCAAAAAATATGTTTTAACCCCAATGCAAGAAGAGAAGTGTTAGATCGTAGCCTTAAAAAAAGCTTAAAAAAACCTTAGGAAAGTCCTAGGGAAGTCAACGGCATCCCATTTACGAGTATAAAGGTGGCAATTAGAAATCCACAGAAACCCCGAGAAAGGTTAGCCTTCCATTTTCTTCCACTGGTGGAAATTGCAGCCTATTCTTAAAACGAAGTTGTAAGTCGTATAATATCTGTTTAAGAGTTCAGAAAGCAGTTTTAAACTGTGTAACAGTGCTCACAAACGTCTGTAGAAACAAAATATCTAGAAGCAGTTGGGAATCCACAGAAACACCAAGAGAGTTCTAGGACTTCCATTTTCGTCTTATTATCATAACAATGACCTCAAAACTTTTCCTTATCTCAGGACTCAAGTGTTTATAAGTGTCATTGAAACAAATTTGCTCGAAAATAATTTGTATTTCAATGGACATTTACAGAACAATTAAAGGGTTATAAATTCAATATTTAGCACGTTTTCAAGGAAACAAAACAAACGCGCAGAGGAAATGTTCCTGTTTCGAAATACCAGAAAATTTAAGTATCTACCTATAGGAAAAGTTCCTAAATAAATATTCAAACGCTTTTCAATATTTGAATACAAAATATTTTGTGCAAACAAAATACAATACTTAAATAAACATTAGGTATTGGGAGTTGTGTTTTCTACAACATTATCAAAGCCCCTCCCATAGATTTCCAGAGCGTCGAATCTACGCACTCCACACAGTTTGGTAAAACAGTATTTCGTACTCGTAAATACAGTTTTCAGTATAAATAATACAGACTGAAACTAGGTGTTTCCGGTAGGTAGGTAGAGTGTCTGGTTCTAGGACTATCAAACACGGGACGCAAAATACTGTTCCAATCAGAATTCACTAAGACAATTTTGTCTTGGTATTGTAACACTCTAGCTGTAGATGATCATTATTATTATTTATTTATTTAATTCACATGTACAAAAGGTAAACTTAATGTTAAAAAGCATTTTCAATCAGTCATCCGTGACGGGTTAAAACATGATGTAAGGTTAAAAATAAAATATATTGTATTTGGAATTTGTGTCTAAAAAGTACGGACCGTGACGTAGATAAGTATTTTAATTCTTCAACAACTGCTATTTATCAGCAGTTTTTTATGCTAGTAGTTATGTAAGCATATGAAACCTTAATATTATACCCAAACAACCATGCAAGGTATGTCTGGGTAATCACATTCGTCAATATAAGTACGAGTATATAAGTAGGTAATAATTAAGAATTCTGGCACAAGGTCATTCACTTCACTCGTGAATGGACCTTTTGCCAGAATTCTTAATTATTCCATGAATATTGGTATATTCAATTATTCCATCGAATATTGGTATATTCAATTATTCTATTGAATATTGGTATATTCAATTATTCTATTGAATATACATCTTATTATAATAACGATTTACTCATCTATTAAAATTTTGGTAGTATACTCTTTTTTGAAATAGAATCAAAATTCACTTTACTAATGAATTATATATCGATTCACTAGTGTTTTACATACTACCTTACACAGATTACTACCTACTTGGAGTATTTAGTATTGAAATGAAACACCAAGTTATGTTTAAATTTTAGATAGCTTACTTTATTCGAAGTTCATAATCATAATCATTTATTTTTCTGATGAAATTTACATAGATACCTAGACACAGAAATTACAGATACATCTAGAAATTAAATTTAAGTAGAAGTGTATAGAGACATCATTATCGAAGATCAATTCAAACAATCATTTAAATTATGTCTAACTATTGATTAAATGTACATACTTAGGAAGATATTATTTATAAAATATCTCACACACTAGATGAATAGGCATTATTTGATATTGAATGCTGTATTTTTGAAATAATTTCCCTTGTGCTGGTATAAATTTCATCGAATAGTACACCTCTGACGACGTGTTGAGCGCATAACTCAGCTTTGCATTTACAAAAGGTATCTTCTGTGTTTTCAAAATTTCTTGCATCATGAATTTCAATACGTATGATTTTGTATCCATATGCGGGTTTCTTCACAAATGAATAGTTGGTGGTAATGGGGCCCTCATTAATAACTCCTTTACGCTGTTCTGCTGCATTCCTGTTAATAGCAGACTCGTCGACAACAAAGTTGAATAAGTCTTCAGAATCCTGAAACAAAAAATAATATCTTTTACTTATGAATATAGGTAGGTAGGCACATAACAAAATTACGAAATGGCATTCACACAATCGATTCGACTGATTAGCCTACATATTAAAATAATTTATTTAATAGGTACATACTTACCGACATGTCTTTCAGTTAATTTATTTGGAGAGGACGGAGATGCAGGCTTTCCAAACGCAAAGTGAACGTAGAATATTTTTATTTCTTAATTTATACTTTTTTAGAAGTTGTCTAATTCTTCAGCATAAGATTTGAAATGATATAACAATTTAAAAATGCATGTTAATGCTGAACTAGGTAGGTACACACTTCCCTACCATAAAAGTAACATTGACATACTACACCGCCTTACCACATTCCTGATACATGCACGTGCCTCACTCTCAGTACCTACCTAGAGACATAGTGCATTATTTAACTGCATCCGTTTATAACTATCTATTACAAATTTCATCGAAAGCATGGGCTATGGCCCAATTAATCAAATACCTACCTAAATCAATAGGTAGGCCTCAGTAAGAAAGTTTAATGTTATAATAGTGAGATGTTCTCTATGGTGTGGTGAGTAAATAGTCGGCTGAGATGCAAGAGGTGCGGGTTCAATTCCCGCAGCGGGCCATGGTTGAGTGATCCGCTCACTGAGTCACCGAGGTCATCGAAATATCAAACCTATAAACAGTATTTGTCTGTCTGTTGATACATTTATTACTTTCGATGTAAGTAAAACAAGCAAGCAAAGTCATGGTAATGAGATTGTATTATTCTTACTAAGATGAATTAAACTGTAGAGGTTTGTAAGTTGATAACGTTTAATTGATTGTGTGCAGTATCCCAGTAAGCATTTTTCTTAGTGTGTATCTGTGTTCACCAAAAATGGGCAAGAGTCACATGAATAGGATACTATAAAAGCTCCCTATTTCTTGATCAAACCACATACCACTTTCCTGGACGATACGCAACGCCTCTTCATCAACAGTGATTACCGAGCGAGCTGACAATCAAATAAAAATGTAAGTACCTACCTACCTACCTACCTACCTACCCTAACATTTAGAGTAATCGATCGAATCACGATTCAATTCAATTTCGATTCACACATTCATTCGCTAGATTCAGACAATCGTCGAATTTATATAATTCAATGGTAATCATTAAATTGATACTTAATTCAATCATTAGGTACTCAATTCATTTACTCATAGAATAAACTTGAATCAAATCTTTCAATACTTATTTCACTATTCCAATAGTTTTAAATATGTATGCTCAGGTACCATACTAATCAATTATTTTTTGACAGGTCCAAGCAACCGTGCAACACTACCGCGGATACCCTGTTCCCGTCAGAAGATGAATCTGCTGGTGGTGGCTGCTCAGACGTAGAAATTCAAAAAGTGGATAAGCCGAAGAAGCGATCATCAGCTGCGGTACCTGAACCGGGGCCGTCCAAGAAGGCCAAAAAGCTGAAAATCAGCCCGGTAACTATCAACAAGCCCAGTGCTCACGACTTGTTCGGCTCGGACAGTGAGGAGGAGCAGGTGACGCCTGAATCAGTTAAGAAAGGTAAAAAGGCGGCTCCTGTGTATTCTTATTTCACGAGAAGGCTGGCGAACGGTTATTCACGCCAGAGTAATGAAACTAAAAGTGGTTCACATTATGTGGAGGTTAAAATTTACAAAACTAACGAAATCGAGAACATTTTGCCGGTGAATAGGTGGCGGCACTCAATTATAACTATAAAAAATCAGGTAGATGATGGGAGCGACACGTGGAGAGTATTAGGAGAGCTCGTAGCTGCTACACGAAAAGATTTTAAAAAGTGCCCACCTACATTCATTAGTCAGTATTATTGATTATTATCAATACCTATAGTATACCTATAACATAATACTTATGTTAATCAATGTTTAATCACTTATTCCATTATTAATATTGTTAGTAGTATCCTTATAATCATAGAATTAGTAATCATAGAAAATAGGGTTCCTATTAGCTAATAAAATGTTCTATTGTATCATTATTATTTTTGTTTTTTTTCAGTCCCAAATTCAAATGGAGTCGCACACTGTAAACAATGTAATATTGAATTACCGAGTAATTATTATCGATATCATATCAGAACTAATATGCACAAATCAAATTGCTTGCTCAAGTCTGGTTATGAAAATATTGATATAGTTGCTACTGCATTCAAGAATCGAATAATGACATATCGTTTGAATGCCTCGCAGGAAGTCGAGTACCTCTCAGCTGAGGCGTTCCTGCAGGATAATAAACGAGTCATTACAAAACTGATCAATGAATCTTTAATGAAAAACCATTGTATTAAAATGAATTGTGAATTGTTTGCTTATTTTGTACTGTTTAAATCAAATGAGCAACAATTGAAATCATTTTATACTAAATACGAAGTTATTTACCACAGTACAAACTTTGATGAACTGTTTATAAATATTATAGAGAAATTTAAACAGAAATTGACAGAGTTTACACAATGTGGGTCTGGGTGGTCTTTTCTTTCGATAAGCCACTTAGAGATAAATATCAATAAATATTCTCCTATGAGAGGTGGAAGTTATATTGAATTACCTCCAATCATAAAGAATACTAAAAGTTGCTTAAATGTGAAAAACTCTGATGATAACTGTTTTTTATGGAGTATTGTTGCGGGCATGTTTCCTGCCAAAAAAAGTGTATGCAGAACTACATCGTATCCGCATTACTCAATGGTTTTAAAAACAAATGGGTTATCTTTTCCACCTACATATAAAGATATATCATTATTTGAAAGAAATAATTGTCATATAAGTGTAAATGTATATGGTTTGGACGATAGACATGTTGTGACAGGTCCTCTATATAAAACACTTTGTAAGAAGCCAAACCATTTTAATTTACTATATTTTGAAAGAAATGGTACGGCCCACTATTGTTTGATCAAAGACTTGGTACGATTAGTTCGTAGGCAAGTATCACGGAACAATAATAAAATGTATTTATGTGATACATGTTTACAATTTTTCGCAAATGAAACCAAACGTAATTTACATGATTGCTCTTATGTTTTAACAATTTTACCAGATAAAAATAAATTTCTCAAATTTATGCACTATGAAAGACAACAAAAAATTAATTTTGTGATTTATGCTGATTTTGAGTGCTTATTGATGGATTATAATGAAATTAAAACAAAAAATACCGAGACAAATAAAGTACATGAACCTTCATGTTTTGCATATTATATTTGTTGTTCTCACGATGAGTCTTTGAACAAACTTGTATCTTATAGAGGGAAAGATTGTGTTAAAGTATTTATTAAATATTTATTGAATGAAGTTAAATACATCAACAAGATCTTGTGCACTATAAAAGATATGAACCCATTGACTGAAGAACAAGAAAATAGTTATCAATTTGCTAAGACATGTCATATTTGTAAACAAATGTTATTCGCTGATAAAGTTCATGACCATGACCATATCACTGGTGAGTATAAAGGGCCAGCTCACTCTCACTGTAATTTGATGCATAGAGTGTGCCCATTCATACCTGTCGTATTTCACAATCTGTCTGGTTATGATTCACATATATTTATCACTGAGTTGGCTAAAAATGCAGGAGCAATTACAGTTATACCAAAAACTAAAGAGACGTACCTAACTTTCACAAAAGTGATTAAAACAAGTGATGGTACACGCCCAATTCAGATAAAGTTTATTGATTCATTTCAATTCTTAAGTACAAGTCTGGACACGTTGAGTAATAATTTAGGTGACAAAGATTTTGTACATTTGAAATCAGAATTTGTTAGTAAACTTAAATGTGATTTATTGCGAAAAAAGGGCATTTATCCATACGAATACATGGATTCTTGGCCAAAGTATGATGAACCACAGCTTCCATCGAAAGAAAATTTTTATAGTAGTTTGAAAATGACCAACATTTCCAACGATGACTATGCTCGTGCAAAAACTGTATGGAAATGTTTTAATATTCAGTCACTTGGAGAATATACCGATTTATACGTGAAATGTGATGTGTTGCTGTTATGCGATGTATTTGAAAACTTTAGAAAATTGTGTTTACAATATTATAATCTCGACTGTGCGTATTACATAACATCACCTAGTTTGAGTTGGGATGCTATGCTGCTTTACACTGGCGTAGAACTAGAATTGATTCACGATTTGGAAATTTATGAAATGTTGGAAAAAGGCATACGTGGGGGCTTAGCACAATGTGCAATACGACATGCTAAGGCCAATAATAAGTATGTACCTGCTTATGATGACACAAAACCGTCACAGTATTTGATATATCTTGATTGTAATAATCTTTATGGTCACGCAATGACAAAAAAAATGCCCATTTCTGATTTCAAGTTTATGTCAGCGGATGAAATGAACCGTTTCAATGTGATGAGCATATCAGATGATGCTTATTACGGATACATTTTGGAAGTTGATTTAGCTTATCCTGATCACTTGCATGATTCACATAGTGATTTGCCCTTTGCTGCTCAAAAACTGATTCCTCCTGGAGGAAGAGCACCAAAACTCGTAGCAAACTTATATGATAAAAACAATTATGTTATACATTATGTTCATTTAAAAGAATGCTTAAAAAATGGGCTTGTGCTGTTGAAAACACATCGAGTATTAATTTTTCGACAAGATAATTTCTTACAAAATTATATCGATTTAAATACTCAGTTACGTCAACAGTCAACATCAGCATTCCAAAAAGATTTTTTCAAGCTTTTAAATAATGCTATATTTGGAAAAACTATTGAAAACAGACGAAAGCAAGTCGATGTAAAATTGATAAGTTACTGGAATGATAATGCTAACAGAACAAATAAGCATCTGAGTGCTGAAAAATTGATTACGAAACCGAATTTAAAAAGCATTTCCATTTTTAATGAAAATTTCATTGCTGTCCAGTTAAACCGCGAAAAGATTGTTCTTGATAGACCAATATACATCGGTTTCACTGTATTGGAATATGCTAAACAACATTTGTATCAATTTCACTACGACTTTATGAAAAAGAAGTATGGTGATCAAATTAAACTGTGCTATACAGATACTGATAGTCTTCTTTATTTAGTACAGACTGATGATTTTTACTCAGATATGAAAGACGATATTGCTAAGTACGATACTAGTAATTTTTCTGAGGATAATCCTTATGCGATGCCTAATGTTAATGCGAAGGTACCAGGCTTATTTAAAGACGAACTTGGTGGTGATGTTATTACAGAGTTCATTGGTTTAAGAGCTAAATTATACTGTTTACATTCCGTAAAAACAAAAATAATGAAAGCTAAAGGAGTATCCAAATCTGTAACATCAAGATTAAAACTGTCACAGTATGCAGAAACATTATATTATAACAAAAACTTGACATGTAAAATGAATATGATCAAATCAATCAAACACAAATTATATTCACAACAGTTAAATAAACTTGTGCTAAACAGAAATGATGACAAACGGCAAATACTTTCAAATCAGATAGAAACTTTGCCCTGGGGTCACTACAGTTCTGTACACCAAATGTTATAATTGTTATGTGGAACAGATTATCAAAAATGTGTAAATCTATAATAAATTTAAACGATACTTAATAAGTTACATAAACATTTAAGTTTGATATTGTATTCATTTATATTTATGAACTTAAATTGTAATAACCTAATTAAATTATTTTAAAATGTAAAATAAATTATTTATGTTGAATACGTGTTTTATTTTTTTCCATTGTTATGTTATTATAACAAGATGACATTTTGGCTATTTCATAATAATGCTATTGCATGTAGTAAGGGATTATTCAAAAATTACTCATGTAATTAGACATGTGAATTAGCACAACCGTATAAATGTATATAATACTAGTTTATGATATGAAAAAATAAATGTATGGGGTGCATAATACACAGGAGCCTCCCCGAGTGGCGTAAGCAAATCAATCCCTATGATTATTAAAACGTCCGGCGCACCCTGGACAGTTAGACTGTTTCTTTGCAGTTTTGCTGGCTAATCCTGTCATCACAATCTTCCAACTAACTAGTGGTCCTATAGTGGTAGAAGCATTCACAAACATAGAAAGCTAATGAAATGCAAACTTATATAAATACAAGAGCGATTACCTTTTCGTGACAGTTATCAACATGAAGGTGGTAAAGCAATCAGTATCTTTAGAAGTAGAAGACATTGCAATAAAAGAAAATGCCACGCATGTAAAACATAGTATCCTGTTTCCTAACAATATTCGATGTATTATATGTGGTCCCTCTAATTGTGGTAAAACAAATACTATGATCAGTCTGTTAGTTCATAAAAATGGTTTAAAGTTTAAAAACGTGTACTTATATTCCAAAACTAGTTTTCAACCAAAATATTGGTATTTAAAACAAATGTTACAATGTGTTCCAGAAGTAAATTTTTTTATTTTTCATTCTGATGAAGATGTTATTCATCCTAATGATGCGTTACCAAATTCTGTTATAATTTTTGATGATATTGTTGGTGAAAAGCAGTCAAATATACGTAACTACTATACGATGGGAAGGCATAAAGAAATAGATTGTTTTTATTTATCACAAACATATTCAGAAGTCCCGAAGCAGCTGTTACGTGATAATGCGAATTTCTTAATTATTTACAAGCAAGATAGTACTAATCTTAAACATATTTATGATGAGCATGTCTGTTCCGATATGGAATGGTCTAAATTTAAAGAACTATGTTCAAATATTTGGATTAAGCCTTATGATTTTGTAACAATTAACAAGGATTGCGAACTAAACAAAGGAAGATATAGACAGTCGTTGCACAACTATATAACACTCGAGTAATTATATAATGTGATGTTATTGGTAAGTTAATCATTTCTACATACGTCTCCACATAAGTCGTACTATGGAGCACAGCATTACAAATCAGTTGGTGAAATCTGCGGACGTCATCAAAAGCAAAGTAAAGCAAATGAAAGATGACGAGTTTGAAGCAGCAGATGCAGTCTTAATTATTTTTTTAAACCGATCGCAGGTCCCCTAAATGAAATTTTAACAACCAATAAACATGCACCTGCCTTAAAAAATGAAGAGTTTTGTGTTGATCAATTCAATAATCTGCAAAATGTTCCTAATATTTTAATGAGCGAGAAATATTCTGATATTAAAAAGTCTAACTCCGATACTACACTTAATTCACCAGATCAATTTTACTCGGATTGTGAATATGAACATGAATCTGGCGCTGAAGATACTAATGACGTATCTCTAAATAAGGAAGACCTCGTTGAAATATATGAGGATATGAATATCCCTTTTGGTATACGTAGTGAAAATAACAAGTTGATGATAGGAAATACAGTTGTTAAACTTTCCTCATCTACAAATTTTGGTGAAAAAACTTATTTCATAACCGTTGCTGATAACAGATACGAATTGACTCCTGGTTTGAAAGAATTATTACTGCGTAAGAAACCAGACCTAAAAGTGATCAATCGAGATGATAATCTGGGACCAAAGTATCGGGAAATAATCAAACCATTATTTGAATCTTGCAATATTATACGAGATCTCAAAGAAACTCACTCAGCTGAAAAAAAAGGTGCAGGTGCGAGTTTTGGTGCTCTTCCTCCAGGAGGAATCAGTTTTTGAGCAGCAAAGGGCAAATATAATAAGATGTATATTCAATGGAATAATTGAATATACCAATATTCAATAGAATAATTGAATATACCAATATTCGATGGAATAATTGAATATATCAATATTCATGGAATAATTAAGAATTCTGGCAAAAGGTCCATTCACGAGTGAAGTGAATGACCTTGTGCCAGAATTCTTAATTATTACCTACTTATATACATATTTTTTTTAACTATCAGTACCTACACATAACAATAAGACAGGTCCGTCACAAATAAGATAACAATTATTTATTGTTTTGACTTAATATTAAAGATAAGATCGGTCGGTCTGAACATATATGCAGGAGGTCAATGTTTATCAGTGAGATGGCTGATATACGAGTATTGGGGATTTAGGTGACGGAAAAAACCTAATGATACGCTGTTTTACTACTGCCTTTAACAAAGGTAGTATATGCCTTATAACGATTGCAATACTTCACAGGTTACGTCCAAGTTATCCAAAAAATACTTGACCTACATGGGATTGCATTGCGCCCCCTCTAAGACATATAGATGAAAATTCTCATATTCCTGTAATTTCTCAGACACTCATACTCTTCAAACCAGAACACAGCAGTACTGCTTGGCAGCAAATAGGTACAACTAAGATCTAAATTTATTGATCGAGCGAAGTGAGATCTACAAATATCAACTTGGGCAAATCAGCGTTGTATGTATGTATGTTTGTTTCTCCGAGGATAACTTTCGAAGCGTAGATCATCGTGATATATAGGTAGGTAGTGAAGGCACAATCCTAGAGTGACTAAATGAGATAAAAATGTGTGGGGGGGGGGGGGGGGGGGGTTCTTGAGATATTCGGCATGAAAAAACCCAAAACGGGACTATCTGGTCAAGTAGCACGACTAATTAAAGGTCTTCAGGAACATTTTGAACTCGTTTATTTTTAGTTTACACCTAGTTATTAAATTATTTATCCATTTAAAACTGAACTTCTTATAAGACGAAATTCACAGGGTACACCAGTGACCACACAGAACTGAAATTTGGTGTGCTTGTAGGCTTAGTGACACAAATGTAGGGCAAAGTTTGAAGTTCAAAATAACTACAATTTCTATCCCAAAAAACAGTAACCATGTGACATGAGCCCCAGTTACTTGTAGTTTGAATGAAACTGTAGGTCAAGTAGTTGGTTGTGCATTTCGTGGCACCATTTTACTAATCAAAGATCATAATATATTTAATAATATTATATTTTTTTTTCCATTTTTTGGGGGACATCTCAGTTCGGGGCGAACCACTAGACTAGTGGTTCGACCCGAACTTACATTTTACCAAGAAACAGGCGTAGCAAATCATGTAGCAAGTAAATTATGGTCACATTAATCGGCACGGCACCACAACCATACAAAAATATATTGACGTGATCCTTTACGGGTCAAGAAAATTATAAATGTTTGTTCAAACAAAGCGTATTCGATTGCATTGCATTTTAATTTTGTTGACAAGGAAATTAGACAAACCAAGAAGGTGGGGATTATGTAAAATGTTAATTTTATTACTTGTTAGCGTAAACTCAGCATCGTTGAGATAAGTGGGATGTCCCAAAACAGAAAAATACCCGTACTCTCAATAGCGGATCGAGGGAGAACGCCCTAGAAGGAATAATAGCGTAAAATTTCAGATGTTTCACTCTAAACCACTCCCTGCAATGTAACTTCAAAACTGGGGTCCGAGATAAGTTACCCTCAGACGGACTGATCGATAATAACAGGATCGAATCTGATTTGTAGGTAAGCTATCGATAATAATAAGTGCTTCTAGACAGCTACTGGATATGTCAGTAGGTATAAGGAATTGTTACGTGGTTACGTGATACAGAAGGTATTGTTCTCGAAATGCTTGGTAACAAGTTGTCTTCAAAGCGCGTGTAACTGAGAATTATTCTACCATCTAGCTCACTCTTTGCCAGGTGCATCCGTAATACGTGATTTCACGTCCACAGGCAAAGCTATGGCAAAGTTTTCAAAATATTGTATGTAACAACATCTTTTATTACGTAAGACACCCCTGAAAACTCTTCACCTGAGAAATGAAGCATTCAGACGAACTGAAATCTTTCAACGCCTGTGTCGACTAAGACTTATTGCGTTGATTTTGATTGTAAAGATTTTTTAACATTATTGCACATAGCCACTAAGATTCAATCTTATTTCACTCTAGCAATCTATAAAACGTATCAGTACAATTATAGAGCAGCACAGAGCCATACCGAATCTAAATTTGGGACGATAAAGCTGATTTTTGAGAGGGGTAGTGTGGAAGTGGTATAAGGGGTGAAAGTACCCTCCCGCCTGCGCGGCGCCGACCCCTCACCCCGCGCCCCTCGCTCAGTCAAGCCTCGCTTCCCGCTCGAGACGACGTCTCCTCATTCCCAACCCTTGATATAAACGCAAGCTCGAAAGTGGATGAAACTATTGAAGTTTTAGGTCGAATTGGAACTGTGGACGGAACTATGGCTGTGGTGTAGTGCAGTGCCGTGTAGTGCTGTGGCTGTGTTGCGTAAAGGATAATCGCTGTGATGTGTTTCACGTATGTATTTTTATTATTTATTTTTATATTATTACAGTTTTAAAATAGTATAAAGTCTACTGAATTCTTCTTCTTCTTACGGCCGGTTCCTATAAACACAGGTAACCGATAACCACACGTTTTTCTTTGAAAAAGTGTCAAATGTTTCGACACTTTCAAGAAACGAGTCGTTGGTGGTTATTACCTACGTTCATAGGAACCGGCCATTAGTCGTTACACTCTTTGGAGAGTGGTCGTGGTCGCCACTCTCGTGTTGCCACTTTTCTGGTGCACTCGTGAAAAAAAAATCTGGCTCTAGGTCTTTAGAACTAGACAAATGAACTAGGTACCTAGTCACCTACAACAACATTGACATGTAAGTGCTGCGCAGACGCAGGGACGTCACATGTTCTGAAGGGATTTTATGTTCTTCATAATTTTTTTGGTTGCAAACAATAATTAACATAGCTTAAGACTATTAGGTAATTCCCATGGTAGACATCCTCGAATTTCTTACTCCGTACTCAGACCAGGGGTAGCCAGAGGCAAGTCCAACACCCGACCTCTGTGGCGCAGTGGGCGAACACCCGGCTAAGACGCAAGAGATAGCGGGTTCGATTCCCAATGCGGGACAAATGTTTGCATGGTCTACAGATATTTAATCCAGTTTTGGGTATTTTTAGTTTTTACTTACAATAAAATATGTATGTAAGTATTATATCAGTTACCTGGTTCCCATAGTACAAGCTTTGCTTAGTTTGGGGCTAGATGGTGCTGATTGACCATCATACTTATAAAATAAATAAAAAAATACGAACCCCTTAGGGGATCATGGACCCCAGGTTATGAAGCATGGAGGCTATGCTAGGTGTTTCTCTACCAGATCGGATCATAAATGAGGAGATCCGTAGACAAACCCAGGTTGACATAGCCAAGAGGATCAGCAAGATCTACTTAGGTTCTACTAGATGCTACATGGAGATGGAACAAGCTTATGGCCCACCTGATGTTAAGTGATAAGCATCCCCTATAACAGAGAATTGCCTCGTAAGTCACGCACTTTAGAAATGTGCCATACAATGCACTGGCCTGCGTCCATCAACTTGAAGCATACAGGTGTAAAGCCTCATATGCCATGGCAACCATGTGCAATTTCACCGGCAACCATACCCTTCAAACCGAAACAGCAATACTGCTTGACGGCAGAAATAGGTAGGTATGATGTGGTAGTACTTCCCCGGGTGAGCTTTTCACAAAAAACTCTACTACTCTCAGTTATTATAAAATAGGTGTAGCACTAAAGAAACTGTAGATTTCTATCAGTAAAAGATGTTAAAAAAAGAACAAACTATAAAATAAAAACAATAATCACACACACATTTTACCTTATGCAATGATGAGCTAGTAGATGCTAGGCTCCACAGACTGCAGCATCGACGAAAGGTTGCAAGCCTCTCTTTTATCGAGTATATTTCGGAGTGTACAGCGGAACGTTTCAACTTGATTACACCATCTCCATTCTATGATCAGACAACCAGACGCTCTGACGTGCGCCGCCGCTATATGGTTGAAGTACTTTCCATACACACAAAGCGGCCCCCTTATTACCTAAGCCAAATTGCTGTTGCTTCGCTATCGCTAGTCAGGCCATCCCTTTCACACGTGAGGTACGTACTGTACATGTGAAAGGGATGGCCTGAGTAGCGATAGCAAAGCGACAGCAATTTTGCTTAGGTAATACGGCCCCCGGATCTCTTCGACCTATAATATGCGCACCGCCAAAGACTGGAATGCCTTAGTCTGTGTTTCCTAATAACTACAACCTGGGTGTCTTCAAGTCGCGAGTGAACAGGTTTCTTCTAGGCAAGCGCGATCCATCGTAGACTGCATCATCTCTTATCACCATCAGAGATCATGGTTAAACGCAGACCTTGTAATGTATTAAAAAAAATCCTCAATATCCGGTGTCGGGTGTCATGTGGCCCAAGCGAAAAACTACTAAATAGTTGCTTTCCCCGAACTGAGTTTAGTGTGAAGTATCTACGAAATGCACGACCCAGTTGGTCGTGCGTGCGTAAGTAGGGGAGACCCGTACAGTAGGTCTACTCTCGTAAATCATTCAAATTCCACGCGCCCAAGCTGCTCACTGGCGTCTACCAATCAGAGCGTTTTGTCAACAAACATTTGTCACAGCAGGTTCACGCGTTACGAAAATATTGGATTTTATTGTTTTTTTGTAATCCTGAAGTAACTTTTTTGAAAATTCAAGCAATTGTTGTTAAGTTTCGGTGAACTGCAGGTAAATCGCTCATTATTTATCCTGAAGGTTGTGTATTTACACGTAATTTATGATACTTGTAACGGCTAATTTACCTTGCTTATGTAATAGTGTGAGCTAAGTATTGACAAACATAACAATGGGTCAAAACCGTACGGGGTAAATCCGGCTATACAATTTTGACCCCACTTTGATGAAATTTTAAGTTCCTTACATTCCTCCAGCTGACTAATCACAAAACCGGAAACCATAAAAAATAAGATAAAACTAAAAAATCAAGAAAACGAATCAAGATACCAATGATGACAACTATATGCTTGTACTGCCTTGAAGAATATGGTACAAGTCGCATAGATTGGGTCCAATGTATGACTTGCAAGGGATAGGCTCATGAGGGCTGTACAGGCTACAGTTCAGAGGAGCTGGATGATTTCATATGCAGAGGATGTATTGCGAAATGTAGATAACTTTCGGGCCAATATCGTATATAATTAGTACACGGTTTTACCCAGGTGTTGAGGCAAAATCGTAAATAGTAGAAGTTTGCTATTTTCTGTTATTTTTTTAAATGCCTTATTTTTAGTAATATGTGTACGTAATTGTGTAATATGTGTACTAGATAGATATACTAATTAAAAATGTTGATTTGATACATTTGTGTTTAAAAATGAATGACCTACAGGCCTAGATCCTTAGCTATACCTACGGCTTTAAACCGGTCTCCCCTATCTAGTAGTATAATATGTAGAGGTTCGAGAGTTCGCGAGTTTTCCATAAAAACTAAAAAAAAACTCTATAAATACATACCTATAGGACTATTTAAAATAGTGTCATGTAAACTTTGCTGTTTACAGTGTGTGAAGTAGGTATCAACGAAATACAGGACCAAATAACTAGAGCTACAGTTTCATTCATATTACAATTAACAGGAGTTCATGTTAATTGGTTACTGTTTATTGGGTAGAAATTGCATGTTATTCTAGATTTCAGACTTTTCCCTATATGTGTGTTATTAAGGCTACACGCATACCAAATTACAGCATTGTGATGTTTCTGGTGTACCCTGTAAATTTCGTCAAAGTTTATTTTCTGTTATGCCTAAAATAACATAAAAACTGCAAGGCCTAAACTAAAAAAAAACGGGACCGAAAAGTAATGATAAAGACCTTCCATTAAACGTCCGCGCGTTCCACTGACTTGATTGTCGCATTTTGATTTATTTTTACCCTTCTTGAATCCCAATATCTCAACAACCCCCGCAGTTTTTAAATCATTTAATCACACCAGGAATGTGCCATCATTATCTACATATAAATCAAATTTCGCGATCATCGAATCAACTCTTCGAAAGTTATCCTCGGACAAACAAACATACATACAACGCCCATTCGTCCAAGTTGATTTGGAGATCTCGCTTCGCTCGACCAATAAGTAGGTGGAGGGGCCCATGGCCAAACCGAATCACCCTCATGTAAGTCATACGATTTTTTATAGCTCCCAAGGAAAAAGGTTTGCCTAGTACATAATCCTCAGTACGCGATAATGGGGAAGAAGTTATATAATGTAGATGACAGAAGTTATACATATATGCAAAACGTTTTTATAAGCAGTAAATATTGAGATTTATATGAAATTGTATATTTGATATCTCATAATCTCCACCGCTTCAATAAAAAAAAATATCAGTAGAATATTATACTCTTTATTGCACACCAAACAAAATTAAACATGCAAAGAAATAGACAAAAATAAAGATAGCAGTACCTACCTATACCTACTTAAAACTTGGATTTATAATTGCCGCCGCCTACTTACTGTGGTACATACTTTTGGTAAAAGATTGTACCCGGTAATTTGGGTGGGTAGGTCGGTTATGTGTGATTGCATACATAACTATAAAATTATGTTTAGGTAAAGGTGACGGGTGTTTTTTTAAGTAAGTAGGTACCTATTTAAATAATGTGTAACGGCTCGAATGTCTCTAAGCACCGAGACAAACCTTTGGTCTTACTGCACTTTATGAATTACTATTAGTATGCAATTTAGTGACGAATAAATAAACTAGTTATTCGCAAATAAATATTATTCGTAATCTTTCACTATCAAAATAGTGCCACGAAATAAAACCACCTTACTTGACATAGTTTCATTCAAATTACATGTAACGGGAGTTCATATTAATTGGTTCCGCTTTTTGGGTACAAAATGCAGTTATTCTGGATTTCCGACTTTTGCCTATATTTGTGTCACTTGAGCTACACGAATACCAAATTTCTGCATTGTGGGGTCACTGGTGTACCCTGTGAATTGTGTGAAAGTTTTGTTTTTACTAATAACTCAAAAACTACAAGGATTAAAGTAAAACTAAAAACAGGGTTGAAATGCCGAAATGTTGAATGAATGAAGACCTTTCATTTGACGTTCCACTTAACCTAATAGTCTCATTTGAATTTTTTTTTACCCCTAACACCTTTTTTAATATCTCAAACCCCCCCCCCCCCCCCCACACACACACACACACATTTTTAGCTCATAGTCACACCAAAATTGTGCGATCACTGTGCCTCAAATATCACGATGATTGATCAACGCTTCAAAAATTATCCTCGGACAAACAAACATACATACATACATACAACGCCGATTTGTCTAAGTTGATTTGGAGATCTCGCTTCGCTCGATCAATAAATTCCACTAATCGCGCGGTGGATATATTTTGATAACACGATTATGGATTCGTTTTATAAGCTCCACTACAAAACATTTGACATGTAACAAACTTTTCTTTATTATCTATAAACAATCAATTAACCTGTCATAACATAATTCACAACACTAAATTGTTGTATGGTTGTAGTTCCTGACTGTATAATTAAACATTAGAGACCTAGGGTATTATAATAAAGAAGTTAGGTATGTTCTTAGGTAGGATATTTTCCCTAAAAAACTTTCAGCATAACATTAATATAAAATGCAACTAGGTACTATGAAATTGGGTATTCATTTTGAGGACTCAATGCCTGCATTTAAACATTTAGAGCCATATTAGTCCATGTTCTTTCTCGAAGCTGGCCGTGGTATGCATATGCTCCTCAATAATTGCCAGAAATCTTTCAAAGACGCCAGGGGTTGGTAATGTATTTATTTTATCCATAAAGGCAATTTCTTTCTTGATCAGGGGTAACTCCACATTTACATAAACGGCATCCTGCAACAATGTAAATAAATACATACAACTAAAAAACAGCACTTTGATTCCAATAATTTTACACTTGTTGACCAGTTTCACTATCTACCTATATGACGACCTTCGTGGCGCAGTGGGCGAATAGCCGGCTGATGCGCAGGAGGTAACGGGTTCGATTCCCACCCGGAACAAATTTTTGCATGTTCTACAGATGTTGGTTTTGGGTCTGGATGTTTTTCTATATATTATGCATATGTATTTACAAAAAAAAGTATATAAAGTATTCTATCAGTTATCTGTTTGCCATAGTACAAGCTCTGCTTAGTTTGACAGGTTAATAGCGTTGTGTGAAATGTCCAGCAATATTTAAAAATTTATTTGTATACAAACTTAACATCGTTTTTAAAACGAATGTAGATAATCACAAAACAGCCCCCCTCTATCCATCTATCTATTATATTTTATATCCTATTATCCACTATGTTGTAAAATAATTTGTTTGTTTTTTTTTAATTTTGTGTGTTATTGTGATGCAATTTGGGTACAAATAAATGTATTTCATTGTTTTATATCAACTTTGCTACGTGACAGGATGGTTGAAGGATGGTAAAATCCAACAAACTGTTCAAGCGTTAGCTACCTTTGATTACTTCACTAAACAAAAAATATCTTAATTAGACAGACACGCAATTACACCCAATGGGACGCCCTGGACTGTTACCATGTGACCAGTTTCCCATGACCTATTAAGCTGAAATTTGGAATTGTATATGCAACTTTGGTGACAATGCAATAATATATCATGATGGAGATGGATGCTAGACAAAACTTCTGAATGGAATAAAGTAGGCTAGTGTTTGGACTCGTTAGAATCTACTTGCGATTCTGATTATGAACATTATAAAAGCTTCTTTTGAAAACATTTTTCATAAAAAAACTTATTCAGTGTTAAATCTTGTGTAGACAGTACTGAATGGTTTAGAGCAACTTTTAAAAAGGTTATAGTAGTGGATATAAGCATCTAAAAATATTGTCTTCCAATATTTCATCTGTACTTCTATAAACTATTGAGCATTGAGTATAATCTGCTAAATTGTAACTTACCACTGGGAATCTGGTTTCCTTGGCCACCCTAATGATGTTTTGCGTTATAATATTGTAGAAACTGTGTTGGCCAGCAGCTGAATCAGTAATAGCTTTACGATTATGAGTGCTATGATAGATATCTTCATTTTCAGCTTGTTTTGAGGCTAGAAACTTTGGTGTAAAGCACTGGTTCAGAGCATTTTTTATGGTTGTAACTTTTATCAATATTTCCTCCTCCAGAGTGTCATGAGAGCTATTCCAGTTTATATAGCCCAAGGCTCGAGTTGCTTGATCGCCAGCGTCGTCGGCAAAAGAATTGATGCCCATCGGTGCTTCTTTGCTATTTTTGGAAGCAACAGTTGCAGCATTTGCAGCACTTGCAGCGTCTGTTGATGGATAATCTACAGCTGCGGGCGGAAATTGGGCACTGCTAATTTCTAAGGTCAGGTTGTTGATAGCGGTTGATGCGGTTTCTAGATTTCGATTCATGATCGTCATTTGTTCTAGTAGTTTCTGGAACGTCTCGTTCTGTTTAGTTTCCATAACTATTTATTTTCCTGGACTGGAACGAAAATAGACACAATTCACACTACTTTTACTACACAGAAATCTATTAGAAATTATGTAGTAAATTAGTACTATTTATCATTAAAATTGTTTTTAGTGGCTGTCATGTCAGCCCAACCAGTATGTTACAGGGACTTTCCCGGCCGCCCCGCCATATTAGTTTGATAAAATTCTCTTTGACCTCTTTGGGTAAACTTACACGATCTAAAAATTAAAGGCAATAAACACAAGGCCATGCACACAACTGTCTTCTAAGCATTTAGAATACTTACTCGACAGGAAAGTTGAATTAAACAATTGCGTGGGATTTTGGGAATGAAAAATTAACTGACGCACGCTCACAGAACAGAACACCAGTGTTGCCATCAACGCAGGGCCTGATGTCGCCATTTTTCCCAGCTTAAGTAGCCTAATGTAGCCTTCACATATTTTCCGTGTTTTCCCATGTTTTTATCACAAAAACAAATGCCTTTGTAGTTACTTTTTACATGCACAGGGCTAAAGTGGCAAAAATAACTGGAATTTTCCCAAACTATTTAGTCAAGACAATAGATAGATAGATAGATAAATAGATAATACTTTATTGCACACCACGAAACAAATACATATAAAAAAACAACTACGTAAATCTATGGATACAATTGGCGGTCTTATCGCTAATTAGCGATCTCTACAATTCCAATTCCTATTCTGACAATTCCGACAATTCCGGTTCCTAGTCATTAACAGCAAAATGATCTTATATTTGGTTACAATAATAGCCAAGACAGATTCGGGATATTCCCCGAAACTAACCAACCATATAAAATAATAAGGTGGCCATCATTTTTTATATCACAGATCTTAGAGTGGCTATAATTTATATTATAAGCTTACGATCATTTGGGAAAATTTAAATAGCTTGCCTCTGAAGTAGCTTAATAAGACCCCAGTCGCCATTCAGATTTTTTCATCACCGATTCTCGGGCTGCAGCTGCCATCACTTCTCGACGGTAGCTCCAAGTACTCCAGTCCGCCCGTGACCACGGCTGTGGCAACACATCCGAAACGTTGGGATGACAAATAAAAAGGTACATGTGCGATAAATACCCGATTTAATCAGTAATTATCCGCTTGGAACAACGCGGGTACTAAAATACCCAGTTTTAAAAAGTGCTCAAAAGCAAGCTGGGTACCAAAGTACCCGAATTTGAATTTCGCGGTCTTGTGCCATATATTCTTTTATCCTGCTCTTTCTAATAAAAATCAGCGTAAGGAACGACTTTCGTCTCTTTCTTGCTGCCCTGGCCTTCAATTTCATGTATGGCAACACAACAAACACTTCAAAGGCAAGACGAAAAAAAAAAAAGAAATCGTTCATAGTCTGTCCATAGTTCTTGTCAGATGCTTGACACAAATTGCGGCTTATTTTCTAAATAAAATAGCTTCTGTGTTCGTTTCGGTGCATAAAACGGAAGATAAACTCAGTCAGTACCTGTTTATGACTTTTATTTGTATTCAGAGTGATTCATTTCATCATATTGGATTTAGTAATCAGCACTCTCCGCTACGTCTTGGTAAGTCAGTATTTGAAATTCATTGTTTTAAGGTATTTTAAATGTTAAATGCTAATATAGACCCATAATATTGATAAATCATTATTTAAGAACAAGTGTGTGGGGTTAAATTAGCTTATAATACTAAATCTATGCTAGGATTAGGCTATTGTTTACGGTGTTCATTCAAATCATCGGCCATGATGGCGCCTTGAGCGCTCGTCACGTCCGAACCCCAGTCACACCGTTAGAAGTTGGGTGAAATTTATATTACGAATAATTTATAATACGAATTATTTATATTAAGGTTATTTTTAGTATAAGATGTTTTGTCAAAGTAAGATACAAGTAATGTTGTCAAAACAAAAAAATATCGAAATTTTACGTCTATCATAATAATATTAAATAAGGTGTTTTTTATAATGCTTATTTGGGTTTTTAAGGGTTCCGTACTCAAAACATAAAAAAACGTGTCCGTTTGTCTATCGGTATGTCCGTCTGCCGCAATCGAAGGTCATAAATTGGATGTTTAACCAATATTTTTTTACATTTTTGTACGGAACACTATGTTTTTTTAATATTACATTCATATAGATAAAAGTTGGAAATAGTGGACGCGGTACATTCAAATATTTATAAATATACCTTAAAAATATTACACAGCTGATGCGTTTTGCTTACTTGGATGGTTTTTGGTTCTGCATGTTTTTTTATTTGCAATGCTTTTTTAGGCAAATGGAAGAGAACAGTGCACGCGGTCGTGCTCGCACACGTAGAGTTAACGCAGGTGGTGGGCGCCTTCGCGGTAGAGGAAGAGGCCAAAGTGCTCGCCGCTCGCTAGATTTTATGTTGGTATTTTTTGCGGTTTACGATTAGCATGGTTTTGCATCACGTTGAATTTGTCGAAAGATTAAACGAAACTAATCGATTTAAAATGTTTAAGGGACCCAGGGCCTTCAACATCAGGTTCAGCGTTGCCCACAAGCTCTCTTCCGCCTGAATCCACGTAAATATACTATGATATATTTTATGCAAATTACATTTCATTTTCGTGAATGTTTAAATTGTTACTTTTTGCAGGGACCCCCTGTCAGCTCAATTAAAAAAAGCGCGGGTATCAAAAATAGCTGACAAAAAAAATCTGAACAAGCTGACGGTGGAGCAAAAGGCCACCCTCGCGGCATTGCGGGAAAAAAAACAGGTGGTCAGGTACTTGTTGCCCGATGCGCCTCCATCGAAAAAACATAAAAGGTTCGAAGGTTTCCCTTTCTTTTGTATTCTGATTAGATATTGTTGCTTTTCCATTAACATAATTTCGTTCAATTTTTTTAGGAAAGCATCTCCAAGTCGTGTTCCCTGTCCGCTCCTTTCTGGGGTGCCTACTACTCCACCCCCCAGAAAACTACAGGCCTGGGAAAGGCAGAGACTACCTGGTATAAATGAATTCCTTAATTTTGAATTTTTTAACTTAAGCATCTTCTTTAACAATTTTTTTTTCGCCTGCTTAGAACCAGAGAGGCAGGAGACCAGCGGCCCATGGAGAAACATTGATGTCTCCGACAGCAATACTCCAACAGAAGTTTCTGTGGCTGTTCCTGGTATGAACCATTAGATTGTTTTAATCATTTAACAACTTAATAATCTTTATTATATTCATAATAATCTTCTCTTTTAAAACATGGAACATGATAATATTTAAATGCCGTTTGTACTTACGATCAGTTACATTTTACTTTGATATTGTAATAAGGACTGTTAAATATTACAGATTCAGAACCATACATGTTCTCGCCTTCGACTGGGATTTTACCAGTTTGCTCTTTAAATCCCGATATCCATATCGTTGAGGGAGAGATTGAATTGGTCGGATTTACACCCAGTGAGTACAGTAAACATTATACATATTATAATAATGTTACGTTTCCTATGACTTAAAACATAAATTAATTTTCAGCGTCAAGTACAGGCGCTTTTGAAGATGGACGCCCCATTTCGACCGAACCATCCATTTTTGACGGTAAGCCGCATCAGCCGTTTTACTTGTTTGTAAGAAAGTTAGTGAGGATGCCCGTATTACTTAATATCAAACCTACAAAACCCAGAGGTTGTAATAATTATCACCATCATTGACCTACTGCAGTCCACAGCTCGACAAACGTCTCCTCGAAGGCTCACTACACTACTGAGTCTGGTCTTCAGATCTCCCCACCCAGTGTCATGTCGTCCCGGTCATCTTAATCTGCATCCATTTACATCACATTTTGTTTTAGATGATGAATTTCTCGGGACAGAGGTCAATCCTGGCAGCGACGTCGGGGAGCCGGATGAAGTGGCAGATGGCAGGACTGTGGAGCAGAACAGTACACAAATAACATCTGAGGAGGACCTGCCACCAAACCTGATCCGACTCCTGGACGAGATGAATGTTAGGGATGACGAGGCTTTGAGGAAGGAAGCATCGTTAGACATGCTGCATTTTGATTGGTCCAATGACCCAGGAAAATTTGTTGGCCAGCAGGAAGTTTTTTCTGGGCCCAGTGGACCAACCTTCAGCACGGACGGGTTGACACCTCTGGACGTATTCGAAAAAATTTGGGATGCTGACATAATGGGGCGAATTTTGCGTGAGACGAACCGATACGGAAGACAGCTGTACACCACATTAAATAAACCGTGGACAGACATTGAGATGAATGAATTGTGGAAGTTTCTGGCTTTACTCATGCTGCAAAGCATACTTATACTTCCAGTTGAGCGGGAGTACTGGTATCCGTGCTTGGCAGCGCTGAAAGTTGGAAATTTCCACAACATCATGCCTTTCAAACATTTTATAAAAATAAAAAAATGCCTACATTTTGTAGACAATAGTATCTTACGAGCAGGAGGTGAGAATCGTAAGTTACTAAAAGTCTGGCCTATCATCGAGCACCTGAACCAAAAGTTTAGCTCTTTGTATCTACCCGAGCAGTACATAGCCATTGATGAGTCTCTTCTTCTTTGGAAAGGACGGCTTTCTTTCGCTCAACTGATCGCAACTAAAGCTGCTCGGGTAGGTATAAAGAGCTACGAATTGTGTGAATCACGTACAGGATATCTGTGGAGCATGATCATTTATACCGGGAAAGGCGACAAACCGGTTTCCGAACCATCAACTGCGGTTCAAGATGAGCCAGAGGGGATTACTTCCAAAATTGTCTATACCTTAGTACGACCTTTGCTCAACAAAGGCCATACTTTAGTTATGGACAATTTTTACAATTCGCCTCTCCTCTCGCGAACATTAAAACAAAAAAAAACGGACACAATGGGAACCATCCGCTTAAAAAGGCAGTTCGTGCCTGAAGCCTTGCGGGATATAACAAAAGCGAATACGCGGCAGGGTGAGTTGATATGTAGTCAAACTGAAGACTTGGCCATTTCAGTTTGGCGTGACGCTAATATAGTGTCCATGATATCAACTTACCACAGCTCAGTGGTCGGCGGAAAAGAAAAGTTTGGTACATACAAGTACAAACCGCAGGTTGTGCTTGATTACAACCTGACCATGGGGGGAATCGACAAAAAGGACCAAATGGTACAGGCTTTCCCCGTGGAAAGGGTACGCAACCTGGTCTGGTACAAAAAACTTTTCCGCCGGCTACTGAACGTATCCATCTATAACGCTTTTGTTATATACAACAATGGCAAGAACGGCAACCAGCGTCAGTTTAGGGTGGCTTTGGCCAAAGAGATTTTGGGGAAGGTACAGGGTCAAGTACCTGATCCACGAAACATAACGAGGCGAGTGAACCACTTTCCCACGAAAGCTGACACGAAGAGGTCCAGATGCAAGATGTGCTCGTTAAAAAAGGTAAATACGCGTACAGCCTATAAATGTGACACGTGTAATATCAACTTATGCATCGTGGGATGCTTTAAGGAATACCACTTAATGGAGTAAAATATATACAAAGTATATTATATAGGCTGCACGCGATTTAATCATATTATAAATATTAACGAGAGCAGGTCTTGCATGTAGCTTTTTAACCGACTCCTAAAAAAGAGGGGGGTTCCCATTTAGTCTTCAAGGTTTTTTTATGTTTGCAGTGCTGGATGGTGCAACGTATTCTGAATTCTCACAATGATATGTGTATCTTTTCATGTAGTAAATATATTATATTTTGAGTCGCTCTATTAAAATGTGTGCGCATCGTCAAAAAAATCTTTTTTCTTTTTACAAAAGATAAATACGGTAAAGATACATGCTCCATAATTTTTTTGTTTTGTATTTCATTTGTTAAATTTAAGATTATAAAATTTAAGTACGTAAAAATACTTTTTGTAACTGGACTATGGGCACTATTTAATTTTTTCTACAAACATTATTTCTCTAACGTGGCTGGGTATAGTCACCATTTGGTCCTGATATGGTTCGGTGTAAATGCGCCCTGAATTGCAACTTTCGTGAATAAAATTATGTAGTTGACTTGAATATCGCTAATAACTTTTTTCAATTACAATTAAAATATATGTTTGTTGTATCATTAGAAAGCTGGTTTTAAGTAGATTAATTGCTCTGCAATGTAAATTTAATTTAACAGATTTTGCTGAACAAAATATGTTTGGAATCGTAAAGTAAACTACTTAGCATCTACACGTTGTTGTTAACTTTCCCATTATTTTGATGTATTTGTTTGTTAATAAGTATTTACGGATATATAGAATTGTTAGGACTGAAATAAGCTTTCGGAAAATATTTATATTTTAATGATCTTTGTAAGATTTTCATAAAAATAATAATTATAGATTCGCGAGAAAATACCGCGTTGTGAACAAAAATTTTATTGATTTTAAAAGCTTGTAAATAAATATTTTTCTAGGCTGGCATGTTTTGTTTTACTTTTTTCTGCTTGAAATTGTATCTATTAACACATTTAAATCACTTAAACCCTATTATACCCCTTAATTTATCAATAAAAAATAAATATTTCCAAAAAAAAATATTTTTATTTAAATTGTTAGTTCTGAACCTAGCTAAATCGTAATATGGCTTCGCATTCGTACAAATTATGCGTCATTTGAAGCATCAACTCAGCTTCAACAAAAAACATACACACAAGTTTGGTCTAAATACAATGAGTTAGTCACAAATAAGCTTTTAAGTGCCAGATGCCGAGGGGCGCGCCGACCGTCAAAAAAATGTCGGCGCGCGTTGCTCTTACGTCACGCGGGGCGCGCAGGGTAGTGACGCAAGCGGTTAAGTACAGTAATCGCGAAAGTTTGAAAAATACTAAATTTATAAATATTTTTTTCGAAATGAGTTCAAATTTACAATTTAAATTAAACTTTAAATGTTTAAGCAAGTTAGAGGCGAATCGGATGCAAATAACCAAGCTACCAAAGTTATATAGAAAACTATAATCAATGAATATAAAATTTTCATCAATTTGATATAAAAGCAAACAAAAAGTAGTGTAGCTGGAATATTTAGCTATAAATTTTATAATTTTGTAGCTGTACTACATCGAAAAATTGCTAAATACAAAGTAGCGAAGATGGCATCAGAACACTCTTCAAGTTGTCATAAATGGTGAAATATAAATAACTTGGCAACACTAAGTTCTTCTTCGTCTGTGGTGCATTCGTATTTAGCTATGGTCTATGGTAATGTGCTGATCCTTCCAAAGCAAAGTTTGTCACGATTCTGCCAGTGTCAAACAGTCAAAATTAGACCACAGATTAAAAATCATAAATGTGTACGCCATCTATGAGTTTCCAGAGACCATAGCACAGACTACTAGGATGCTGACCACAGCCAGCGTTCTTCTCCGCACAGTCTAAACATACTTTTTTGAAACGCGTGATGAAGTTTCAACTTTCATTGTTTCACTACCATGCACAGACTACCTATTAAGAGTAGAGATATGTAGCTAGTAACATACCATGGCTTACTTTTGGTTTACTTGAGCCGGCCGGAGCAGCGGGGAGCCATACATGTGCGCAAAGACAAACATTTTATACTTTGGCATACAATTAACACTTTTCTTTGAAAACCGACACTCGCGCTATCTTTAGATTTATCCGATGCGATGCTGAATAAGAAATAAATATCAGATCGGAACTAAGTAGGTACCTACCTATAAATACTGACAAAATGAACAGCAACTGTCCGACAGGCTGCCTAGACGTTGTATGTGCGCTGCCTGGTTCTGCCCAGTCCCGTCCCAACCGATTTACATTCTATGCAGACAGACGGACGATCTTGGCGATCGATACGAGTGGGGCCAGCGGTTGACAGCAGATAAATTACGGGTTTAGGGATGGGACACGATCTATTACAGATTTTACGAATGTAAGTTAGAGCAGGCTAAATCGCGATATTACGGTACCTACCTAAATAGGTTGCTTGTGCATAACGTACCTATGCAAAGGTTATAAGAAAGGTCAACGAGACAGCATACATTAAGTTCACGCATTGCCGACCCTTTAACATTTTTAAAATTCCTCCTTCGAAAAACAGGAAGAACCTTGCTTGCTGAGTGGTGACCATTTTTGTCACGAAGTAGTTATTTTATAACCTACGCCTATTTTTAAGATTATTGCTTTTATAATTGATAAACGTTTTTTTTATCTTGATCTATTAAAAAAAAAAACAAGACTCATGCATAGGTAGACTATGCATGAGCCTTGTTTTAGTTTTAAGTCTAGTTCTGGCATCCCGTATGCCAGAACTTGTGCCTAACTCAATCGTTTATTGCATATTCCACAATGTAATAATAGGTGGTACATGATCATTAAGGACCCTGTTGGGCATAACAATATTTTGGAGAGAGGAGGACGTCATTGTACTTGTTAGGTTATAATATATTTACTTATTTGAAGAAAACATTCGAATCTAATGTCAAAGTAATAACTTAAATTTGTCATTAAAAGATTCGTCAATTGTATAGAAGTTTTTAGAAGTTTTTAGTAGTTAATAGGTATTTGATCGAGTGAAGCGAGATCTCTAAATCAACTTGGGCAAATCAGCGTTGTATGTATGTATGTTTGTTTGTCCTGGGATAACTTTCGAAGCGTCGATCCGTCGAAATTTGATACATAGGTGATGGCGCAACTTTGGTGTGACTAAATGAGCTAAAAATGTTAGGGGGTTGTTGAGATATTGGGGTGTAAGAGGGGTAAAACTACCTTCACTACCTACCTATGTATAAAATTTCACGATTGTCGGATCAACGCTTCGAAAATTATCCTAGGACAAATAAACATACATACATACAACGACGATTTGCCCAAGTTGATTTGAAGATCTCGCTTCGCTCTATCAATATAATTATATAGTCAGTCCTTAAACAACACATTTTAACACCATTGTTATTTATAAATACGTTTGGTTAGGTAGGTAGGTGCTCTTAATTAAGCCTTTGCCCCTTTTTAATCAACGGCCTGTGTTTGGTCCAATGAACTCCCATTTTAACCTAAAACGGTGATTGTTAAACTCTACATGCTTTTGTGTTTTATTTTGAGGGATAAAACGCTTTTATGTGTTGTTTTAAATGAAGGTAAGTAGTTAGAAACCTAAATAAAAGAATGATTGTTAGTTTTATAGATTGTAGCTACTACTTAACTATTTGCTTTTCGAAGCGCTTAACCGATATCATCGTGATATTTGGTATATAGGTAGGTAGTACTACTATAATATAATGAGCTAAAAATGTGGGGGGGGGGGGGTGTTGAGATATTAGGGCACGTCTAATAAAAGGTGTTTACTCACAAACTGACACTTCGACCCCGTTTTTGATCAACTTTAAATCAACTTGGGAAAATCGGCGTTGTATGTATGTTTGTTTGTCCGAGAATATCTTTAGAAGCGTTTATCAGATTGTGAAATTTGGTATATAGGCAGGTAGGTAGTGATGGCACAATTTTGGTGTGACTAAATGAGCTAAAAATGTGGCGGGTTGTTGAGATGTTGGGGTTCAAGAAAGGTAAAAAAAAAAAATAGAACAATCCGGTCAAGTGGCACGTCTAATAAAAGATATTTGTGAGTACATTTCGACTCCGTTTTTATTTTTAGTTTATACCTTGTATTTTTTAAGTTATTAGCCATAATTAAAACGGAACTTCGACAAAATTTAGCTTTATACGTGTATAGCGTGTATGTGTGTATAGCGTGTATGTGTGACACAAATATAGGGAAAAGTCTGAAATCCAGAATAACTGCTCTTTTACCCCAAAAAACTATTTTCAATTAACATGAACTTCCGTTACCTGTAATTTGAATGAAACTGTAGGTCAAGTTAGATGATTACGCATTTCGTGGCACTATTTAATTAGGTACTCAAAGATTAAGACCGGCTTGCACAACGATCCCTAACGAGATTGTAGTTCGGGGCAAACCACTAGTTATTTTTAGTTTAAACTTTGTATTTTTAAAGTTATTAGCTATAATAAAAACTGAACTTTGACAAAATTCACAGGGTACACCAGTGACCCCACGGCGCTGAAATTTGGTATGCATGTAGCTTTAGTGACGAAAATATAGAGAAAAGTCTGAAATCCAGAATAACTGCAATTTCTACCCCAAAAAATGTAACCAGTTTATATGAACTCCAGTTACCTGTAATTTGAATGAAACTGTAGGTCAAGTTAGTTGATTGAGCATTTCGTCGCACTATTTTAATATTGAAAGATTTGGTACAAATCATGTTTTTTTGTTTTTATGGGAGACTTGCGAGATCTCAGTTCGGGGCGAACCACTAGTTTTATTAATATTATTAAAGTTTTAATAAACTCGTTATTTATTTCTATCATTATTATAACATACGGGATTTATAACGTAGGTTTGTACTTACAATTTGCAGATATTTCAAATATGAGGTGGAAATCAGTAAAAACCTGTTAAAATTTCGGCTATTAGGTATACCTTTGTGACAGTCGAACAGACAGGCAGGATACCGCGGTTCCGTACCCAAAACTCTCCCTTCGGGTACGGAACCTTAAAAGGCCTATTAAAATGCTGACCAAGTCAAGATGCCAGCTAATAATGGCCAATTTCCTATTGTACGAGCAATATAGAAACGAAGTAATTATGAAGGTAATATTGATTCGTCTGGTCACAAAAGGCGCCATTATGCAGCCTAATGAGTTCTCTTTGTAATTAGTTAGGTATGTACCGGTATATCTGGGTTGTTGGGTATGAAAATAGATAAGTGCAAAATTAGCAAAATCCACTGTTCAAATAATTCTGTATCTATGTATTTATATATATCTCTCTAATATATAAAGTGCTCGTGTCACAGGGTTTGTAACAAAACTCCTCCGAAACGCCTTGACCGATTCTTATGAATGTTTTTGTATATATTCGGTAGGTCTGAGAATAGGCAGTTAAGTATTTTTCACCTTCCTACCTATACCCCCCATTTTTAGTCGCAATTTTAGTATTTTTGTATGAACAATATTCATATAATTTAATCGTCGTTCATTGAAGTGCCGCGTCACATTGACATTTAATTCAGCATTTGATTTCTTTGATAATTTATATGGCAGAACAACGTTCGCGGGGTCAACTTGTCTCTATTATATAAAATTCCGAAACGGCTTGATCAATTCTTATGATTTTTTTTTGTATGTATTCGGTAGGTCTAAGAATAGGACGTAAACTATTTTTCATACCCTTATATGATAAGGGTGGTCCACCTAAAAAAAATATTTTTTATGATTCGGCAATAAAAAATACATACAATTATTTATTTTCACCCTTCTACCACCAACCCCTATTTTTTAATAGATATATTAGTATTTTTGAATAATTTTATACTTTGAATATAGAGATACGTAGTTGATTATTAGTGGGTAGGTACGTGCGCAGAAAAGGACATTGAAAAAATAATAATTTAACTCAGCTTAGCAAAACAAAATTTGAGGCATTCCACGAAAAGCAACGATTTAAGAGCACTTATTTTAGGAGCACAAATTGATTGTAAGGCAGTACAAAGTTCGGGGTCAGCTAGTATACCTATATATAAAAAATCTATTGCTGTTCGTTAGTCTCGCTAAAACACAAAAACGTCTGAACTGAGTTTGATGATTGTTTTCTTTTGTGTGTGTTTGAGTGGGTCCCTGGATTGTTTCGATTCACAATTGGATCCGGTAGGTGGCGCTATTGTCGAGATCCAGAAAAGTACAGATGAAGTTGCGGGTATACAACTAGTCACACTAATGTGTGTAATAAATGTGAAGTAAATATTATAAATGTTAATGTTTGCGTATTTATTTATTACTCAATCACGTCTTAATGGCTAAATCGATTTGTATAAAATTTGGTGTGTTGATAAATTATGACCTGGATTCAAACAAACGGTGACGGAAGCAAGTTTTAAAATAAATTAGGCGCCGTACTGATTGCGAAGCCTCAGTACGCGTCGACACGCAATTTCCCCTTTTAATCATCGAAATTTATTGTAAACTAGTTGACCCGCCCCGGCTTCGCATGGATTTTAAAATAATGGCGTATTGTATTGAGTTTATAAAAAAGTTACTGAGAAAAAAGCACTTTTAATTTTTCCAGATACCTACTATATAAAAAATATATCGTTATAATTACAAACAAACCTTGAAAATTACGAACAGAACAAAAATCAGCCAATACGGTTGAGCCGTCCTCAAGCGGCTTCATCTTTCATACATCTTTCATACATGCGGCTATTGATTTTTATACGTGTGTTGTTACGTGCGACATTAAATTAATGTCTAGTATCGTTGTAAAATAGATTTTTTCAAATTTATTACGGTTGAAAAACAATGAAACAGCCTATGTAAAATAGGTAAACAAATCATATTCATTCACTATGTAAGTAGGTATCTATTAAACTGACTACGCGGCATCGTCACAAAGGCGCCGCCAATTTACGTTAAAAATTGTTTATTGGAAATGTATCGATTACTGGATAAATATTCAGGTATTAAACCCATCTCTAAAATCAGATGTCTGTTTTCAATTAATTTTGTACTTTTTTTTAACTGGGTTTATCTTTGTTTAACTACAATCTCACCTGATGGTAAGCGATGATGTGGTCTAAGATGAAGCACGAAGATCTAGAAGAAATCTTTTCACTATTACCTTAAGAGGCCTGGATTGTATTCTTTAGGATAACAAACATAACATCTTTCGTACACAACAAAACAGGTTATATATAGTTCCTAAACTATCCTAGCGGTGGCTACTTCTACCATAGAACTTCCGCTTGACACTATTTTTTGGTACACCATTTATAATACTTAATACTTATCTGTGTTGGTCGTGCCTATACACCGAAAACCCACCAGCATGTAAAAATGACAGAGAAACATCACCTAATTGTTTATACAGTGTTGTCCCTGTCCCGCTCTATTGGGACACTACAGTTAGTTCTCATACATACAAATCACGTGCGGACATGCCGCTGCCCCTATAGTGTCAGGAGTGTATCGCATCATGGGTATCAGGAATTGCGAATCCAAACCAAACAAATCCGATTTCATTGCCCACATAAATGCAAATGTATGCTAATTCATTGAAATCCTGTAATCTAACACAACATGTACCGTGGACCCACACATCAAATTCATCGTTAAAATTAATTAGGGTAATATCCAGAGGCCATAACTCAATATTAATTAGGTAGGCGTGAGCTACAATTATAAGCTTTCACTTGCTGACAACCAAACGGATAGCTTATTTCCGATTACTCCGAAAATTATTATAAAGATAAAATGCGTTTATTTTGACTTTCAGCAGTTGCTTTAGCAGTCTTTCTCGGACATAGCGCTGGCCTTCCATTCTTCACAAACTCCAAAGATTTTTTTTTATATTTCTATCATTCATGTACCTACTTAAACTATACTAGTGGTTCGCCCTGAACTGAGATCTCGCGAGTCTCCCTTATAACAAAAATATATTATTATTCATCTTTGACTATCAAAATAGTGCCACGAAATAAATAACCCAATTACTTGACCTACAGTTTCATTAAAATTACAGGTAACGGGAGTTCATGTTATATGGTTATTTTTTTGCAGTTATTCTAGATTTCAGACTTTTGCCTGTATTTGTGACACTTGGTTTTTTGTTTACCCTTCTTGAACCCCAATTTCTTGACAACCTCCCAACATTTTCAGCTCATTTAGTCACACCAAAATTGTGCCTTCACTACCTACCTATGTATCAAACTTCACGATGATCGGATCAACGCTTCGAATGTTATCTTCGGACAAACAAACAAACAACGCCGATTTGCACAAGTTGATTTGGAGATCTCGCTTCGCTCGATCAAATATCTTTGTTGTACAACAGTTATACAATAAAAACATTCTGATTCTGATTCTTAGTCCAACATGCCGACATCCGGTGTTTTCGAATAATTTTGGACCTGACGGGAATTTACGTATAGGTAGGTTTTTGATTTTAAAACTAAACACGATGATTTTAGAGTTCATTGAAACAATTCAAATTAATTAGTGATCACTGTGCAGGGTTTTTCTATCAGTCGGTTCAACGGGCATTCCCGATCATCTTTTTACTGTAGAAATTATAGACTTAAAAATTTTAAATTTAAGGTTATCATCAGCATTCACCTGTAACATCAATGAATCTATTGGGGGCGGGGAGAGAGGCAGTAGGGACTTACGTTAACCCAATTTATGTTATTTCGTGTCCTTGATTACGGTACTTGATTAAGTAGAGTGTTCTGCGGTGTCTCCCGCTCTATAAGGTTTTGAAACCTGTCAGTTATCTGGCGGGTTGCCACGAGATTAGTGGCCGTTAGTAATGGCTTGATAGATAGTTATCAAGTGAGGAGATAACTAGGTACATAGATAGATATAATTAATACTAAGAAATGGTTCCGGCTAACGTATAGGTTCTATCATTCATTATTTATTGATTTGATTCTAAGTGCTCTGCAAATATGTATTAAATTAAGATTAACCTTCCTATACCCGCGCGTTGGTCTGTTAGACCGACAAATTACTTTCCTGTGTTTTTTTCACGTTAGGACAACTCTAGCGCAGGGAGCTTCCTAGTAGCTGCATGATTCGTCGCCGTCTTCAATTCAGTGCGACGCGAGCGTTGGTGCGTATAGTGCGTGTCGCAGGTCACACACTTGTAAAAAATATTTTTGTTTGGAGCATGCAGTTATGGTATGCTCTGAGTGCCATAGTGACACGTCTGCGGACAACTAAGATTTTTTTAATGTTCCTCATATTGTTATCTAATATTTTAGAGTTTTTTTGTTTGTTTTGTAAAAACTACGTTAATGGTCAAATTTTTGTAGCTCCTAAGAAAAAGAAGCATTTTTTCAGAGACTGTTTTAAAAGACTGTAAGTTAATAATAAAGTAAATATTTTCTATAACATTGGTTTATTTCTTGTAAATACATCCCTTAGTAATAATAAAATATATTTTGAGTAAGGCTTTCTCATCAAAATTATAGAAAAAAATGACTTGTACTTTCGGTCCCAGGCACCGTGCGCGGGTATATTTGTAATTTTTTTTGGCGCGGGTATAGAAAGGTTAAAATAATATGACTATTAAGACAATGGCCATTTTGAAGTTTTACATTACATAAATGGGCATTAACCTATTAAAAAAATTGTTCAGGAAACCTAATAGGGTTTTAAGAAGACCTGTTTAACGACATCCTACAATATCATTATGTGCGAGAAAAAAAACAACTTCAAATTCTTATAAACGCCTCCCCAAAATACAAGATGGATATTTATCATCCCAATAAACGACAAAGTTCGGGTCTCAAAAAAATAATGATATTAGTTATAAGAAAAGTTATATAACCCTTCTTTCATATTTCTAACACACTATAACAAGTACAAATCAAGTCAAATAACCTCGGGTACCGAAAATGGAGTTTGAACCAACCTGTATAACGTCTGTTGTATATTCCATCCCTACAATGCTGAGTCCCGATCATCTCATACAATCGCCATCTTGGACCGTTGTAACCATGCATCTTACATACCCGGTAACTGTATTGGACGGAATAGAGCGTACAATCATCCTGTAGAGGTGCCTAATCTTTCGGAGTTCCGGTAAAAAAGCCCCGTACCGGCCAAAACAAGTACATAGCAGGTTTTTGTTTAGCTATAAGTGCGCAGTCGCTCAGTGCAATATTTATCATAAACTGAGGGTATTTTGGTGGATAAATCCATGCTGAAGATTTTTGTTTTGTTTTTGCTTGATGTTGATTATAGTATGTACCGGATAATACTTAGGTACCATTTATGATTGTATAAACTTAGATATATGCATGTTACTGCTCACTGTATGGAAATTATATTTTTAGTACTAAGATTAATTGTATTTTTAAGTGATTTATTTTGTAAATCTTATGAGAAATAAATAATCTTAAACCGTAAACCGTATTTGTATCCGAAAAATAGGCGAGCGGGATGCCCAAGAGTTGGTAACATGGAATTAAATTGCGTCCGCCAAATTGAGAGAGGTGACAAGTGTCAAAACCCTGTAATTTCACGGGCACCCATACCTTTCAAAGCGGATTATAGCAATGCAAGCATTACTACGCTACTCTACGTATCTCGTTTTCACTATTCCACGAAGGTGGGGGACGTGGTGGAATATGTGAAGAACAAGGGCAATGCACAGTTAAGGATCGAACAGTTGGAATCGCGCCACAATGATTTCAAATATTTTGTGTTGCGTGTTCCAATTGCAGGTCTTTTGGCCGAAAAAATTGTTGTTTCATCGTTATCGCGGGCGACTGCACGACACAGCGCAAGTGCGTCACACGTCGCAGAATTTCAGTCTCAACATATAGTTTTAAGTGTTATAATATGTATGTTAGTCACTAAGGTATATATTTATATGGGCCGTAGAATTAAGTTTTAATATCTTGTACTTTACTATTGTTGCCTAGAGTTATTATTGTTATTACTAGATGTTCGCCCCAAACTGAGATCTCGGGAGTCTCCCATAAAACAAAAATATATTATTCTTAATCTTTGACTATCAAAATAGTACCACGAAATAATAACCAGTTTACTTGACCTACAGTTTTATTCAAATTACAGGTAACGGGAGTTCATGTTAATTGGTTCTCTTTTTTGGGGTATAAATTGCAGTTATTCTGGATTTCAGACTTGCTTATATTTGTGACACGCACTGGGGTCACTGGTGTACCATGTTAATTTCGTCAAAGTTCAGTTTTTATGACTAATAACTCAAAATATACAAAAACTTTACTAAAAATAAAAACGGTATCGAAATGTACTAATGAAGACCTTTCATTTGACGTCCCACTTGACCTAATAGTCTTATTTTCATTTTTTTACCCCTCTTGAACCCCAATATCTCAACCCCCCAACAATTTTAGCTCATTTAGTCACACCAAAATTGTGCCATCACTAACTACCAACATATCAAATTTCACGATGATCGGATCAACGCTTCGAAAGTTATCCTCGAATAAACAAACATACATACATACAACGCCAATGTGCCCAAGTTGATTTGGAGATCTCGCTCCGTTCGATCAATTACTGCTTGAACTACCTTACAAAGCCAACCCAATCAATAATAGCAACCCAACAGTCCTAACTCGTATTCTAGAACAACGCTGAAAGTGCGTATACACTCTGATCGCCTGATCAAGACTTGAGCATCGAATGGAGAAATACTTTATTCCAGAGCGGTTTTAGACTCATGCTACCCATGCCCTGATTATCCAAATCACATACATGTCTTGTGGGTCAGGACACTAACTGCTGGTTCGTTTCTTTGTCCAAATTATTAGTTACAGGCCATCTCTACTGCCTAGTAAGGAGTTCAACCTCGGTCCGAGCTGCAAAGGTTAATATTCAGACAGTTTCGCGCACAATGGCGTCTTGCTGAAAACGCCCTAAAGCTGGCATATACTTACAATCCTCTGTGAAGAATGACCGTTGTGAATGATTAAATAAGAATGAACGGTTAAATTAACGTATTTTACTCAGAAAATTTTCGAAATTTATTTCAATCGTTATTATTAATACGCGATTTATCACGTACTGTTTTTTTTGTATTACGGTCGACAATGTTTCAGTTCATTTTGTGAACTTTCATCAGGATGAGTGCAATCTGCTTCGAGCCGGGTCTCGCCTCGCATTACATCATACGAAACATCGATAAAACGGTACATGATAAATCCCGTATTTGTAATAGTGATTGTAACAAGGTTTTATTTTTTTTAATTTTCTTTTATGGGTATAAAACCAGAGAAACCTCTACTCTATTCCGTTTTCATAAAATGCTGACATAAGCGTTAGTCTCTCGCGTCGTCTTTCATCGAAACGTTCGTCGAAATGCACAGCTTAAACTGTGGGTTCTGGGGTCCACCTGAGTTCTCCACCCGGGTGGTGCATAAGGAATTATATGTCCTCGTCTTTCCATTCACCTCGTTACCTCATACCTTTTTATTTGAGCTAGAAGTAAAGGATCTTTGTATTCCGCCGTTAACGTGGGTCAGTTTTGTACTGATGTCGTATCAAAGGTTCCAAAGGTTGTTTGAAAGAGATCGCTTATAATTGAAAGAGTTCGCTTATAATCGATAAGACCACCCATTGTACTATTTGCTTTGTGTTTTCTACTTTGTTGCTTTTTTTTTTGTTTATATGGTGTACAATAAAGTGTTTTCATTCATTAATTTATTCAAGTAAATGTTTTGATTCCATTCAACCGAACAGACACAAGGGCTACCAAAGCTAAAAACAAGCTCCACAGACAACATTTAGGCGGTTCCTAATTGTTTTTGAAAAGCTTTGATAAACTGCCCCAATCCTTGACACACAAACACCCCTAAACTTCGTAATTACACCACGTGTAGGCTTTATATATACAATCCGCCTATCTACTGAGCAAGAACAACAAAAGTGAATAACGGCATCCGCTAGAGAAGGGAGGTTGGAAACTGTACAGTAAAATACAATTTTAATGGTGATTAAAATTCGTGTGTGCCTAAGCAATTTTTTTTATCAGTCTTATGACTAATGATGCCTAATCGTATTTAATGGCTAAATATGATTTAAGGAATTGTCAAATCATACATATACGTCAAAGTTAAATATGTTTAGTCACTAATACGTCTAGGGATCGTTATTCAAGCGGTGCTTAGAAATTTGGGAGGATTGTTAAAAAGCTGATAAAAAACGAATATATAAAGTTTTTTTTGTATTAGTGGAAATAAATACTTTTGGATCACTATCATATCAAAATAAGTTGTAGCAGTAAGAGTTACATGTCATTCTGGTGACGCGAATGAAACTAACGGTAATAATAATAATATTAATATATTTATATATTATTTTAGATATACCGCCATGATCTGACTAGAAGAGGCGTAGTCGGCCTGCGGGGGCTAAGTACCTCCTAAAAAGTACCTCCACCAACTCGAATTGGACAAGCGCGATGGAACCCTATGTCTAAACCCCTTCCCTCATGATGACGAGTGGAAAGAGGGAAGGGAGGCCTTTGCCCTGCAGTGGGACACAACAGGCTTATAATATAATATAATAATATATATTATTTTATCCCCGCAGGGCACGCACCGAACGCTCGCCACAAGCGTTCGGTGCGTGGCGACACTGCGGAGCCTCATTACTCCCTAGGGTTCACAGAAACCTCTGACCCTTGGTTTGCCTTAGTTGGTCGGTCAAGGGTGGAGGCGCAAGAGCGGAACCTATGCTCCAAGGGCTGAAGTGTTAAAGGCATAAAGCGCTTAGTGAAACTGCAGCACACCTCTCAAAATCCTTTAACTGCCCACACCAACGTTGCCCCTTACGCTGCCTTATATTGGCGGCACTTATGGAGGCTCGTTTAGTGAACGGCTAGTCACCACTTGCCTCAATAATTCTTAATATTACAGGATAGGCAGGTGCCGTATCTCATTTCTCTGATAACCCATACTCTATTTCATAAGCATTACTCTAACAATAGCCCGAACTCTAATCCATGTGTTGCAATAGTACTACCATCTGTCTCACCTCCATCTTGTCATAGTGATTTTTATAAAAACGAACAGGCCTCTTATTCGATGGCTTCGGCCCCGGTAATTCCTTTGTAAAGGTCCAGGCCTAAAGCCTGTGTTAAGCAATACATATTAATATAACGTTTATTTCAGGCAAGAATGTGCACATACAAAGATTACGAGGCCCATATCTATAAACACCTAAAATACGGTATATTAAGTAAATAAGGTACATTACTTAAAACAATAAACTTAAAAACGAACACATATTTATTTTGATGGATTTTGCTTCATATGCAATGTTGGACGCCTTTTTAATCTTAAATTTATCTTATGATCTTATATAATAATTATTATTATTAGCCCGTAGAGTCCCACTGCAAGGCAAAGGCCTCCCTTCCCTCCTTCCACGAATCCCGGTTACTGGCTAAATGAGGCCACTTTTTCTGGTATGCATCCAGTTCATTCCTCCATCTCCGCCTCCATCTCTATATAATTATGTAATCTTTAAATTATAACGTCTGTTAAAAATCATTAGACACACATTTAGTAGGTTTTTAGGGTTCCGTACCTCAAAATGTAAAAAAGGAACCCTTATCACTCTCTTGTCCGTCTCTCTGTCCGTGTGTCACCACCGATTTTCTCAGGTACAAGTGGACCTAGCAAGTTGAAATTTATACCAGATACCGAGGTCTATAGTCCCTATTAATCAAGATCCTGAGTCAACACGATAAAAAGATATGGGCAAATTTAGATTTTCGCTTAAACTTGTAAGTACCAAAATTTACCTTAATTTCCACCTTTTTTATTTTTCGTAATTTTCCCTTTACTTGTGCTGTAAGACCTTGCTTTTAACCAAAATTGACAATTCTAGGTCAACCGGAAGTACCCTATAGGTTTTGGGTCGAAAACCTATAGGTTCCCGTTTCATCTGTGCTCCCGTTGACTTAGAATCAGGAAATTTGACAAAAAGCGAGGTCTTACACAAATAAAGGAAAAATACCAAAAAGTTAAAAAAGTTGAAAATTAAAGGGTGTCCCCATACATTTATAGTTGACGCCAATTAAGATAGTCCTCTGAGTTGTATGGGAACCCTTCGTGCGCGAGTCCGATTCGCACTTGGCCTGTTTTTTTATACGACCTGAGATCGAACAAGCATAAAATGGCCAACCTAATATGCAATGGTAACCATCGTCTGTAACAAAGTATTGCGTCACGCACCTTAGAAACGTACTCTACGATGCATTGCCCTAAGTCCATCAACTTGAGGCATTCAGGTGTAAAGCCTGTAATTTCACCGGTAACCATACCTTTCAAACTGAAACACAGCAATGCTGCTTGGTGGCAGAAATGGGAATTGCGGTACCTATTTATTGTTTTTTTTTGGGTGCATGTTTGTTAAAATTACTCATTTATACGGGTATTTATAGCGTATGTACCTTTTTTATTTGTTATCCCGACGTTTTACTGTGTTGCAATAGCCGTGGTCGCGGGCAGACTAATATTTATGTATAGTGATCGCGAAAGTTTGAAAAATAATATTGCATGTTTGTTTGTTGTGTGTACTATGTTTATTTTTTAAGATGTTTTTCAGCACAAATAATTATTTCTTTTTTCAATGCTTAAAAAACCACGTTCAGTAAAGGTTCCCACTACCCATAAAACGTATAGACTCTCTTTGTGAACTAGACTAATTACTGACTAGACTGTTATTATTCACTTAAGATTAGTTAGCAACCGCAATTATCCAATTCATAATCCTTTTGAAGATAACATGCTATTAAAAGAAGGGTCACAGGTCAAATGTTATTTACGACTTCACTTATAAGCGTAGCTATAAACTTTGTCTACACCAGTGCGCTTTCTTATTCATCTTTCAATTCGTCTTGCGTCAAGCGCATGCAATGTTATGTATGACGCATGCAGCTTATCATCTACACCTGTGCGCCCATAGACATATATTCTACCGATAGACAAGAACATTCTTGAGAAAAGTTTGTTCAAATGCTGGTGAGTTAGAACTAAAGTTCGCTGCAGAGCTAAAACATTATTTATGTTATCTAACCATACTAATAAAACATGCAGCGCTAGCTCGCTTATAGAGTTTAGTTTACTCGCGACCAAAACGTTGTAAGCGCCATGCAAATTCATGGCGCTTACGCGTTCCGTTCAACATAGTGTAACAACCTGTCGTCCCTATAGATTTATTTACCACAGACGTGACACAGCTTTTGTAGCTACAAAACTTCATTAGAATTCATACTGTATTTCAAAATGTACAATAGTAATGGTAATATGGTAAAGTAGAAAAGTAAAATAAAATGAATTGATATGCGTTTATTTAATCTCAAGTACGTTAACAATAGTTTGGAATCAAACTGCCACCTGATGATTCACTGACACTTCTTGATGTATTTTTGCAGTATGTTTGACATGATTATCATAGCAGTCAGATAGTATATGCTAAAAACAAAGAACATAAAATAAGTATTCAAAATATGAAACTGGCTAGAAAACATTTACATAAACAAATTAAAACACTTTTTAAAAACACCAGGTCAAGTCCGTGTTCAGTCACATATTTTTACCTACAACCGGTTTTGTAATCGAATAACTGCATATTTTAGTCTATGATTTTAAATGGCATGGCATTTTAATGAATAATTTTTTTTTCTAATGTGTTATTTTATTACGATATTAATACCTATTTATTCACTTGAACAACAAATAATTTTACTTACTTGACTACTGAATTGTTATTTATGTCATACTTTATGTATTTCATACTTTGATTCGAATTTTCGTGTTTAATAGTACCGCTCCGTACCCGTCCAAACTGCCTGAATGTCGAAGCCACACTAAAGTAAGGTGTACGGATTGCAGAACAGTTCAGTGGAACACAGCGAGTGTTCGGATCGCGATATCTAGTGCGTAGTACATATACATATATCGATGTGTGCGCCTCGATGATTCGCCACGATGGACGCGTGTGAATCCATCGGTGCCGGATCGGTGCCTAAGGGCTGTTGCCCTGGCCAATTTCAATTTCGGCTACGGCAAGAATTCATTCATTCATTGTTCCCGCTATGTTACGTTGAATGAATGAATGATAACCATAATTGAAAAACCATATAATTGCACACCATAAAAGAATCAAACATAAATATAAAATGCATAAAGCAAAATATACGGTCTGATGGCTTAGAAGCGATTTCTTTGGACCCGTTGGTGCGCTCTGAGATGATTTAAGTAGGTAGCCAATTTTAGTTTTGAATGTTCGTGCATGTCAGAGCGCCATTTTATCTGGCCCTAGCCTAGTGTAGGCCATGTTAAGCTCACATTCCACTTAGCGTTCTAAGCACGTAAGTGCTGAACACGTGCTGTGTTAATACTGCAAGCTCATTATGAGCCAGAGACATGGAATAAGCAGTTTTCGTGCTGGGTATTAAACATGGCAATATATGTTTATTAGTGGCTATCTTGCTAAACATACAGAGTGAGTTTGTAATCAGAATACCAGGATACATTGTTACATAAATAAAGTCACGGCTACCTATATTAATTCCTGACGGACATCCACGGATCTCTTACTTAGTATGAATGAATGATAACACTTCATTTTTCACCATATATGCAAAAATTATATACATATACATTATATACAAAAAATTACAAACCATATAGAAAACACAAAACAAATAGTAGGTACGATGAGTGGTCTTATCGCTTAGAAGTGATCCATTCCAGACAACCTTTGGATGGAGAGGATATTGTTATAACTTATATATGTATGCAGATCTGTGAAGATATCCCACGAAGAGTTTATTATAATATTTCTGTTTATTCAATATTTAATTATTTTAATTAAAAACTACCGTCCTATAACGTTCTCGTGAAATCTAGTCCATCCAAAGGTTGTCTAGAAGAGATCGCTTTCAGCGATAAAACCGCCACTTGGATTTCTGCGTGTACTGTTTGTTTTTAATATTGTTTTTTATTTTAAGTGTGATTTACAAAAAAGCGTTTTCTATTCTATTCTATTCTATAAGAGGCTAGTCAGAGACAGTTCAAACATTACGTTTGATACACGCTGATAATGTACCTTCGTTGACCACAATCCCATCTGATGGTAAGCGATGATGTGGTCTAAGATCATAATCATAATCTTGAGTAATCAATACTGTGATGATGAAGATATGTCAGGGTTCCAATACAAGTTTAAAGATAAACACGTGATACACACACACACGCACCGCCGTCTTTTGCTTTTCATTTATCCTGTCCATCCAAAGGTTGTCTGGTTGCCTATCGATCGCTTTGCGATCGCCCATTGTACCGTTATTTATTGTATATTTCCTTTGCTACTGTGTTTTTATTTGCTGTGTAGCAAAACGTTTAATATTATTAATATAATATAACATACATTAGAAGCAGCAATAGTTAGAAAAGACAATTTTATATTCTTATACAAAAAATTAAAGAATAGATGGAGTACGATATCTTAACCTACATTCGCTTCGAATCGATTCGATTTCTACATTAACATGCTGTCGATATATCACGTGATATTTCCATAGCATGTGTCAAATTGCATACATTTTCGGACGTATCGACTAGCGTCCTCGCTAATCGAATGTAACTTGGCTAACCCCTCAGGATTGTAGTCTTTAGGAAAAACAGACGACGGTAAAATGTTTAATACCTTAAACGGGTTTTTTATGTACTTGTTACTTGTTGTTGTTGTAGTACTGGTTGTTGTTTGTTGTTGTAAAAGAAGGGTACAAAATTTTAATTATAATTTTATCTCTCCGCAGTCCGCTAAAGCCTAGCTTTGCAACAAATTAATTGAACTGCCCATTACCGTCAACTTAAATGCACATCTAAAGTGCAGGTGCGGCAAAATCAAACTTACATCATTTGTTACAACTGCCCGCTTAATTGAAAAAGTTTTAAACTATGTATTTATAGCAGACTGTGACGGGTCCGGGCCGAGGAGGGGATAGGGGAGTGGGGGATCACAGTAAAGTTACTAAATCGTTTAAAGGACAAAGAGTGTAGGCTTTTATAACAAACTCCCAAACACTATTCAAAATTTGACGGTAAACAAAACAAAGACTACAAAAAGCGTACTTTAATATAGGTACATCGGATTATATGGAAGATAAAAACTAGGAACTGAAATTAATCCAATTCGAACAAAAAAAATGTGGCCGTCACGGGACGCCCGGCAGATGTAAACCATCTACATTATTATTGATTATTGAAATAATTTATAATTAAACAAAACCGTTTTTAATCATCTTAACTTATCATACGCAATATAACAATTCTTTAAATGTACTTTTTAGTTTTGACAATTATTTATACGACATCTTACCCTAAAATATGTAATAAAATCATTATCATCTCAGCCTATATCCACCCACTACTGGGGTATAGGCCTCCTCGTTAACAGGCCACTCTCTCCGGTCCGTGCCAAGCACATCCATTGCCTCCCGCAACTCTCGTGATTTCGTCCGAACATCTGGTTGGTGGTCGCCAACTGGTCAGCGCCCTTCTCGCGGCCACCACTTGGTTGCTGCCCTCGTCCATCTTCCGTCTATATATAATAAAAAATATATATTAAATCTTAACCTTAGTATTTTGGGCGCATGCCGTCGCGACATGACGGCATACGGTCCTTCTTATCTCAGAGAACGCTTTGAATATCTCCATCTATCTAATCCTCGTGCGTTGCGCTCTTCTAAGTCCTTGAAACTTAAAATTCCTATCCACTCTTCTAAATTCTATGACAACTCCTTTACTGTATAAGCTATCCGTTTATGAAACTCTCTTCCTTCTTTAATTCGATCTGCCAAATCCCTTTCTATCTTTAAAACGCTATTGTTTAAGCACTATTTGTTGCATCAGAGAGCTGAGTTATCTTATTTTGTTATTATATCTGTCGTTGTTATTGCTTGTATTACAGCTGTTTCATAATTGTATTATTATTTATTATTAGTATTTTAATATTATAGAATGTTTATGTATTACATTTATGTTAATATTACCTACCTTGGTATCTATTTATTTTGTTTTGCTTATGTAAGCACACACTTAAATAAAAAGCTTAAGTTATAAGGCTTCCGTCCTATAACGTTCTCGTAAAATCCAGTCCATCCAAAGGTTGTCTGGAAAATATCGCTTTTAGCAATAAGACCGCCAATTGCACTATCGCGTGTCTAGTTTTAAGTGTTTTGGCTTCTGGCTCCGCGCTTTTTATAACACTCTAGGGGTGTCACGCACAAGAATGTCTAGAGTCGGGGTGCCCCGTGTCCATTTTACCACTCATCTATCACTAGTGTTAGGTTAAATAATAATTAGCCGCTCAAATAATAATTCTGCCTAATAATAATTCCTAGTTGTCACTAGGACATTCTAGTTATTACAAAGGCATTTAGTAAAAACTGGTTTTAACTAGTGAAAACGCATTCTTACTAAAACCGAGTTTTTACTGTAACAATACATTTCATACAAAATGTAGCCGTAGTAACTAACATCCATGCCTCGTCCCGGATTCAGCACAGCCGAGTTTAAACAGTCCTTTATTGTTCGATGAAGAAATTTTATTATAGCTTTAAAAATAAATTTAGCAATATTTCAGGAAATTGCTTCTTTGTAGCGAGATCATATTTCCAGGAAAAGTATAAAAATAAGCTTGGCTTGCGCTGTTATAATATTATGCCTCTAACCAGCTCTGGGTGCAATTAAGATTATTCATCGAAATAATTATATAAATATTATATTAAAACTTTGATGAATAGTCCTAAATAAATGGTGTTTTTTTACTGCAGTTTGGATACATTTAGTAACAGAAATAATATACAATTATTTACAAGGTTATATAAAACATGTGAAACAGTTAAATCATCTAAAAATCGTTGCAAACGGTCTATAGATCGTTCAACTGGTAAATTGTGTTACTTAGGTAGGTAGGTAGGTACAAGAAAGAGTTCATCTATTTATGTAATTGTCTATCTATAAAACTATAGTGAACTATTGGTTCATGACTATACTAGTGGTTCTGTGAGAACAGTAGACCTCGCGAGCCCTTATAACCATGCAATAATCGACACTTCCACTCCCGTTTTCCCCCTCCACTCCCCCTTTTGGATTTTTTTCGCAACAAGTGGTGTCGAATCCTTAGTGTGCCTCTCATATTTGATTGAAATCCGTCGATAAATAATGCTACAGCAAACTTCCCCCCCTCTCTACCCCCTCCCCTATTTTTCCCCCAATCAAAAATCGCGATCGCGAAAATTTGAATAAATCAAGGAACTTGTGTGTCAATGGTCGTCAAAATCGGTTGAAAAATGCGACCTGTAGGCGAGAACAGACAGACAGACAGGCGGGCAAAAACATTTTTTGGCCAATCTCGAAACTGAGACGCAACGCTCGCTTCGCTCGCTCGGTCAATTAATCCTCATGATGGACATACGAGTACAACATTCTCTAATCTCTTCAGCGCTATACAATAATAACCCGATGACAGATACCATCGAATTTTTGGTTCTAGAATATCCTGTTTACTCACGATGTTTTCTTTCACCATTTGGAGTACGTTTAAATGTGCACATTGTATATATTTTTCAAATAGAAACATCCGTTGGTGCACGACCGGTATTTGAATCAACAACCTCCGAATCGCAAGGGCTTATTTATTAGTCGGGGTAGTAGGTACATCCCACTACCTACCCCGGCTAGTCGGGCTCAGGAATATTAGTTATAGTTTAACCTATGTATAGGCTAATGATGGTGCTTCTAAAAGATCTAGATTATAATGCGACCGAATGCTGACTAAAGATAAAACTACTAGAATCGGGCTACAATAACTGATCAATGAGCGACCACGAATGCTTCTTTCACCGCAGACACAACCAAAGCCAAAAATAGACATGGTCTGATTATACCATAGATTACCGGATAAATTCACCTCTATTCTCCCTCCACAGGTAAAACTTTACACGGTAAATTGTATACGATAGTTTGCAGCGATACTTTGTTGCAGAGAGATTTTGCTAGTGAAATATGAGAATAACTAATATTCGGGTTGGTAAATAACATTGTATAAATTAAGTTAGTGGTAAACTCTTGCTGGATTTCGAAATTCACTTTATTTGCTATATAACACACTAATATTATAAATGTGAAAGTTTGGAGGTTTGTTTATTTACTTGTTTGTTTGTTACTCAATCACGTCGCTCAACCGATTTCGGTGAAATTTGGTATATACGTAGATTATAACCTGGATTACCTACCTTTTATCCATTTCCATCAGTTTCCATCAGTTCATATAATCAGTTTCCATGTGATAAAAATGGGATGTCAAGTCAAGTTGCAATAGCAAGTTCAGTTTTTTTCTAGGTTACCTACATGTTGTACCGCATACGAAGTCGCGGGTAACAGCTAGTAACCTAATAAATAAAAGATTTTTATGTCATCTAAAGTGTTCTCTTGCTGCCCTGGGTTGAGCAACTGATCTCAACTTTAAATATATTTCTAATGCAAAGATTTTTGGTCTAGTTTCTTTCAAATGACGCATTAAAACGATTAGGTATTAATGAAACAAACACATTCCCTACATCTAAAGCTCGGTATAAAAAATATATTTTTCGTGACATTGTCACCGAAGTAAGCTTAGGCCAGATGTCCTTTCGGTCAAAAGGTGAACAAAAAACATCTAGTGGATGAGCAGTAACTTTATAAAAGTAACTGCCTTGCAATAAATATAAAAATACATTGAATGGAACACAAGTACGTTTGGGTCAAAAGGTCAATTGGCTTAAAATTATCTCGAAATAAAGTTATTTGGCTTGCTGAATATCATCATAAACTTAAAGTTTAAAGCTAACGTTTTGGTTTGAGATTTTGTTCAGAGACAGTTAATGCCATTATACACTACCTATTCAAGATTCTGCCGGCAGTTTTGAAATTAAATGAAAGCTTTATTAGCTCAATACAGGTAGGTATAATAATAACCATTTTATTTTTAGAGTTCCGTACATCTAAAGGTAAAAAAGGAACCCTTATAACATCACTCTAGTCTGTCTGTCCGTCTGCCTGTCCAAAGTCAAAGTCAAATATTTTTATTCATTAAAATCACAAGGATCACTTGGAAACGTCAATTTTACCCTGTTCCTTCGCGACCAAGCCAGGAAAGAAAGGCAAGAAACAAGGCTGGTTATTTTTTTAATGAACCTTTTAGAATACATAACAATACAGAAAATAAATTACGTCCAAATTGTAACATTTTGAACGAGTTGGAGCAATTTCAATCCCAAGCTTCTCTATCATCTAAATAATCCGATATTTTATAGTAGGCTTTTTTACAAAGATTTTGTTTAATTATGTTTTTAAATTTATTAATTATCAATTTTGTACATCCCTTGGGAGTTTGTTATAAAAACGTACACCTTGCCCTTTAAACGATTTACTAACTTTATGGAGTCTACAAGTGGCAACAGCGAGTTTATCTTTATTTCTAGTATTAAAATTATGACAATCGCTATTTTTCTTAAACAAATTAATAAGTATTTTTGTCAACATACATCAGATTTTTATAGATGTATTGACAAGGGAATGTCATAATATTTATTTTTTTAAACTTATTGCGTAATGATTCTCTGGGGCCCATATTATAAATTGCACGAACATCCCTCTTCTGGAGCACAAAAACGGTGTTTATATCTGCAGCCCCCCCCCCCTGCCTGTGTGGCACCACCGATTTTCCTAAGAACGGGTGGACATAGCAAGTTGAAATTTATACCAGATACTGAGGTCTATAGTCCCTATTAGGTGTGTAAAAATCAAGGTTCTGAGTCAACACGATAAAAAGATATGTGCAAATCGATTTTCGCGAAATCTTGTAAGTACCAAAATTTACCTTAATTTCAATTTTTTAATTTTTTTGGCATTTTCCCTTTACTTGTGCTAAGACCTTGCTTTTAACATAAATTGACAATTTTAGGTCAACCGGAAGTACCTTATAGGTTTTGGGTCGAAAACCTATAGTTCCCGTTGACATAGAATCACGAAATTTGTCAAAAAGCAAGGTACAAATGGCAGCACAAATAAAAGAAACATTCAAAAAAATAAAATGAGTTGAAAATTAAAGGGTGTCCCCATACATACACAGTTAACGCCAATTAAGATAGTTCTCTGAGTTGTATGGGCGCTCATACAATTTATTACAGATAATGGCACGGAACCCTTCGTGCGCGAGTCCAACTCGCACTTGGCCGGTTTTTAATAACTGATGATAGCCAAACCTTACCTGATGGTAAGTGCACGCTTGCATAGAAATAACCTATTCACTCTGGACTTGAAGACTCCGAGATTATACTGGTTCGGAAAAACATACGCCGGAAGTGAGTTTCACTCCTTACTTGTGCTAACAAGAAAGGTTGAAGCAAATCATTTGGTACGGCAAGGTGGTATGCAGACCAGGTATAGGTGGTACTTCTCGGTACGTATGCTTGTCCGGTGGTGGAAGGGGTACGGTGACGGCTTAAGCTTAGAATTTTAGTTTAAACTGCTATTGATCTTACGGGCATTTGACTAGTTCATAAGAATCACTGGTACTCGACCAATTGGTCGTTAGGTATCTTATCTACTACATAATGCCATAGTTATTAATCTCTATATATATTTAAATAAATCATTTGCTGTTCGTTAGTCTCACCAACTCACTCACTGCGATCGGAGCGGGTTTCGTACGGACTCCGTTTAACTCTCATGCAATCTTCATAGAAGTGCTTCCACCGTGAATGAGCGAACGGAACGGAGCAAAAGAGTACAAAGAGTACAAATAAAGAATTTGAATGGTTTTACCATTTTTACTAAAAACGTTTACTTTTCAAAAGTGATGTCACATTTAACGTTTCAATAAACGTAAAAGACTATTTTTAAATGTATAGATATTTTCGTAACGCAAAAGTAAAACCCAAACTGAATCCGATAAATCCACATTTGCTCAACAAAGTGGTCAGTTGTTTGTACATTAGGGTCACGTAGTAGACCGCAGGTGATGTGGATTTTATAGGATTTAGGTCTAGATTTACCTCTAGACATTATTTATTTATTGAACGAGCGAAGCGAGATCTCCAAATCAACTTGGGCAAAGCGGCGTTGTAGGTATGTATATATGTTTGTTTTTCGGAGGATAACTTTCGAAGCGTTTAGAGTTAATTTAGAGATACTCGCTTCGTTCGATCTAAAAACCAAGCTTTATTGGTTTATTAGACTTCCTGTTCGACCAAACTCGTTATGGGCGACTGAATTGTTTTAACCTGAGACAGTATACTGCATTAAACTACAGTAAGTATAAATCCATTTAAGCTTAGAAATAAAATAATAAAAGAATTATATTAAAATTATTTGGTTCGTCAACGTAGCAAATTGCTTGGCTTCAATTAAATATTCATAGAAAATGGACTCTTTTAATATTCACTGTAATTAAAAGGAACAAAGAAGCTCAGAACCTGCTTTTCCGGCGATTCATTGAGTGATTTATTATTATATCTAACCGACTCATTTTTTTGCTAAAGAATAAAACAAGAAAAAAACGCCAGTTTTATATGAAAATAAAAAGATTTCTGATTTAATTCAGATTGTCTTCCCACACAATGAATATTTTTAAATATTTAGCAACACGCATATCAAAAATGCGTATAAACAAACGTTGCAGATTATTTGTGATCTACCTACAATTATGAGTTCAAAGCTGCGAGCGCAAGACAATCATAGCTAGTCTAGATTTGGGTTTAGATAAACAATAAAAACTTTAAAAAGATTTGTTGTGCCCCAAGAAATACATAGGTTTGTACACGTATGCAAATATACATATATTACATACATACAACGCCTATTTGCCCAAGTTGATTTGGAGATCTCGCTTCGTTCTATCAAATGGAAACAGAATTAGAGTTAAAATCTGTTTCCATTTTTTGGATGCATGTATGTATATTTGTTTGTCCGAGAATAACTTTCGAAGCGTTATTTCGATCATCGTGAAATTTGATATACAGGTAGGTAGTGATAGCGCAATCCTGGTGTGACTAAATGTGCTAAAAATATGGGGGGGTTGCTGAGATGTTGGGGTTCAAGAGGGGTAAAATGACACAATTGAGCCAAATAGGATGTATAATGAAGTTTTATTTTTTGTTAAATCTTTGTAGTTTTAGAGTTATTAGCCATAATAAAAAATGAACTTTGACGAAATTCACAGGGTACACCAGTGACCCCCCAGTACTGAAATTTAGTATTCGTGGAGCTTTAGTTACACAAATATAGGGAAAAGTATGAAATCCAGAATTTACACTGTTTTATTAGTCAACGATTATGAATAAGATCAGATTATCGATAATGTTTTTTTTGTTTTTTGGGTGACTTGCGAGATTTCAGTTCGGGGCGAATCACTTGCAATATAAAACAACACAATATAAAAATGATTTACCAATAGTTCCAAAAAAGTATCTCAAGGATTCTCATTAGATACTTTTATTTATGTTGTTTCTGAGATTGGTTTAACCTTTGGGCTATTATCTGTCTTTGAAAGATATTCTCAGGGGAAACCTGAGACACAGTAAAAATATTAGGACAAACCAGTAATGACGCTCTTATTGTAATGACTAACAGATTTGTGGTTCGCTACCCTACAGTATCGAAAAATGTACAGAATGCTATGTAAAGAAACAATATTTTCCTCCTAATTTCACGTCACCCGCAATAGAGAAGTACTGCTGGCGGTACTACTAAGGTCTAAGTTGAGTACTTCTAACGAGTCTAGCGTCCTACGGGGCCGGGCGTGACATTCAGCGTTCTATCAATCACATACACAGGAGTGTCTTAAGTAGACGCTAAAGCATTTGCATGGTACATGCCCACCCTCTCAACACGACAAGTGTTAAACTTATGTCAAGCAAAACGTTGTTCCTCTCGATTGTTTATTACCAAACTCTCGCTACTATTACTACTGATAACCCTAAAATAATACACGTACTTATTCAAACGTGACGGACTGGTAATCAAATCAGAAATCTAAAAGAATATCAAAACCTTTTCCTTGTTACGAGTGTGTGGACAGTAGTATCCTTACTGTAAATTAGTTACTTTTCTGTGCGTTAGGGGGAATTCAAATCTCAACCGAAATTAGGTACCTTTTATCTCTAATACTTTACGAGAAGGGCGAATCAAGGCCTTCGTCTAAGAATCAGGGCCCTCGTCTATGAATCGCCCTCGCCTCGGCCCTAACCAGAATCACTTCAAAGGTTAGACTGGCAAAAGCTTTGGTACTGAGTATGATTTTGTAAAACTTGATTTATTTAAGATACTGTTGCTTGGACTAGTAAGAGCATTGTGTAGAAGGACAAAAATTTACTACTTTTGAATAATCAGAGGGCTTAGCCAAGTTACATTCAATTAACGATAACGCTAGTCGATAAGTCCGAAAACGTATGAGATTTGACACATTCTATGGAAATATCACGTGATATATCGACAACAAACCTATGTAGAAATCGAATCGATTCAAAGTGAATGTAATTTGGCTACGGGCCCTGATCGCTGAGTTTTATCCAAAGTTTTTCTATCAGACAACTTTTGAATGGAATGGACTATGTGTTTCCCAAAATATTTATAATTTTTAAGATTTTTTTAAACGTGCAACATCTACTTGTGGTCGGACCATTGTATGGTGAGCTAGAACTATTTAAGAGTGAAATTTAGTTGTTGTAGTTAGGTAGATGGAAGTTGCGATTAATTTTCCTGCTACCTGTTATAATATTTGTATGGTTAAATATATATAACATACTACACAGAAGACCAGCGTTAAGTAGATACGTATATAACCTACCTACTTAGCACATTGAGCTGGCACCATTTTGGATTGACCAAAATCGATAGTCTATAGTGATCTGTGCTATAGTCAGTTGGAAGTTGCGTTCTGTTGCCTATTTAAATTACGAACGTGTAGTTCTATTTTTCGACTTCTAGAATTTTGTTTTATTTTGTAAGTAACTTTATTCTCTTACTGTTTTATTTTGTATTTTTTACGTAACTAGCCAGAAGTCAAGGTACCCCACTATCTGTTATTGGTTTCCTTTTGTATGTCGTGTCAAATCAATGTTCTTCATTTCATTTCATACCTGTGTAGTAAATACCATCTTTGGCACTCAAGTTTTAAATATATTTTAGTTTTACCAAAGTGCATTGTAAACCGGAATTAAGTATATTTACAATTGTTCTTACAGACTACAGAAACACTAGTTTTTAAAAATTTACTTCGTAAAAGCAATATAGGGTGTTTGATAATATACGCACAAAAATGAAAGGGATTGTTTTGATGCGGATAATAAATAAATTTGTGAAAGGTTTACCATAGAAATGTGAAATTTATTTTGGCATGTAAAAACAAACACTTTATCAAACTTATGTTATGCTATTGCATGATGCTTGCCATCTAACCAGATACTTTATTAGTGGTGACGTCTCGAGATATCTCTTGTTGTCCCTTTCTAACCCAAAACCCGCAGCCATTTCCAAAAGAGATATCAAATCAGCCTTTATTTTGAGATGTCGATTGCAAGAGTAGGCAGTAAGTTTTATATCGAATTAATCACTTAAACGTAGTCGATTTTCTTTAAAATTTGATCATATAACTAGTAGTTTTTTTTTCATGAAGTCTTTTTTTATGTTTTGAGAAACTGTTACTTGAATATCGTCGATATATTGTAACCAAACACCCAAACACCAAAAATATAATATATTTTATAATTTTTTTGACTGGGATTTTATTTTTACCTGCCTACTCAGCCAGAAGAAGTTATGGTCTCTGTATTCCACCATCTAATATTTTGTTATCTTGTGTATATCATGTCAAATAAATGTTTTTCATTTCATTTTCTCAGGAAAGATTCATAGAAATAGCAATTAAACGAGTGTCCTACATACAGAGGTAATCCGATCCAATCGTGGTAATTTCCTAGTGTCTACCCTATAGTAAATAGGTGTACATATGTCGGTTTATAAGCAGGGTGTAGGCAAATTATAAAACTCGCAATCAAAAGGCATTAGGTTTTAGTTAAAAAAAAAATCATCAGATTTTTTAAAGCGGCTGCTTCGTTGTCCTCGTCATTTAAACCATAAGACATTCGCTGCTGAACATAGTCCTCGCCTATACATTTCAGCCTACACCCAACGGCTCCCATCAACCGTTATCAGTCAGGTCGTTTTTCCAACCAACGGGGGACTCTCTGACGCTGAGTTTTTTAGTGTTGTTTCTATTCGATAAACTTTCAGACCCAGCGGCCATCAGTTCTTCTTCTGTTTTTTAGGATACCTCCTCTTTATGATAGTGGGGGTGATTGTTTTACTTATACACCCCAGAATAGGTCTTTCAAGAACACTTTATGGTTTGCTGGTTTGACCAATTATTCGATTAGAACAATGAGGCTTAAAATCTAATTTTCCTTATGTCATCATGCGCAAGCGAGCCGCGTTCGGTGCGCAGGCTGCGGGCCAGCTCCAACACCGTCTTGGCAATGATAGCCGGCAGAGTAGACTGCCCGTACACCAGACATTGCTGTCACAGGCATACTCTCAAAAACGCTGTTTAATGTAAGTAGGTTCCTTTTGAGTTGTGTCCTTAATAAGCTACATAATTACTGATTAAAACGGGTATGTACCTTTTTTATTTGTTATTCCGACGTTTCGACTGGTCCCAACAGCCATGGTCACGGGTAGACTACATAATCCTTCTTCTGCCCTTTTCCCACATTACGTGGGGTCGGCACAACATGCATTTTTCTTCCATACCTCTCTATCAGTCGTCAGCTAAGTTGTCACTTCCTTCTTACCCATATCATTCTTCACACAGTCCATGCATCTCTTCTTCGGCCTTCCTCTACTTCTATATCCATCCACATTCATATCTAACACTCTTCTAGTCACACGATTTTCTTCCCTCGGCATGTCCTGCCCATACCACATGAGCTACATAACTGCTTGAAATAAATGTGTTTTTTTTATGAGTAACATAGGTGAGTTCCAGACATGCTTGTTTTTTCAGATATAAAAAAATGTGTATTGCCTGTTTTAAAATAAATTATTTGACTTGATTTGAGTCCATATACACTGTACCAACCGGATACGGAACACGCGTCGTGTGCAAACCAAACAATATTAAACCAAATCAAATAGAGCGGCATCGAGCCAACAAACAGCGCCATATTTCTTTTAATTATAAAATACAATTACTTTCTGCGAGGGTTGCCGGAAAAATTACTCGTTAAACGGATAAAGCACGGTTTATACTAAAGTAGTATATTTCTCACTTATTTGTTAATAAATCAAATAACGTGTTGCAGGATGCAGTGCCTTCTCAAAAGAGTTTATGTAATATAAAAGTAATAATAAAAAGAGAGAGTAGAGTAAATAAGGATAACTTAAATAAATTAACCTGCGTTAAGATTTGAAGTTATACTTCTTTTGGCGCGTTTGGAAAAAATATGAGAGTAAAATTTTTACGATATGCGCGCACACCAACCGCCAAAAAACGACATGATGAAGTTAGCTGACAACTGTCTCTCAAGTTTACGTGAAAACTCATAACTATATGTATTAATTTATCATTCCTTTTACAAACAAAAAGTTGTGGTATGCCACAACTTTTTGTGAAACAAAGTTGTGGCATACGGGATGAAAAATTTTGCTATTTTTGTTCTGTTACGCCAAAGAAGTATAACTTCTTACGTGCGCACATACGTACACACACACGTTTTTTACATAGTCTAGTCTAGCCTTTGACTAAGATCACGCTTGAAAGTAAGCGATGATGCAGCCTACAATGGAACATGCTTGCCTAGACGAAACCAGTTAACTCACTGCTTGAAGACCCCTAGGTTGTAGTTAAGTTAGCTATGTTGGTAAATTTTAGTTTCTTTACATCTTTATTTTAAACTAGTTGACTCGCCCCGGCTTTGGATTGTTATCAAAATAAATACAGCCTTATTGATAATGTAGCTTTCTGTGAAACAATTTTAAGAAACGGTTCAGTAGATTCTGAGATATTCTGAGATACAAACTAACAAACAACAAGTTTACCTCGTTAGAGGTTGCAGGTTCGATTCCCACCGAAAATGAGATATTTGCATAATCTACAGAAATTTGCAACATAATAAGTTTTACAAATAAAAAAAATGTTTTTTACTCGTTATCTGGTTTCTATAGCTAAGTTTGGGGCTAAAGCTAGGCGGGTGAAAATATCCAGCATTATATTTTGATTTGAAATGGATCTGTATGCTGCGTCGCTTTAGTCGACCGTAAACCTTATTCGTATGCAAAAAAACAATGTTAATTTAAAAACGTATGGAATCTGGTTAGTACAGGGAAGGGGGGGGGGGGGGGGAGCTTGATTGCCCGAAGCTGTAGGCAATTTAGCAGGAAATAATGGGAATTTAATATAAACGACAAAAAAGTCGTATTTGTTTGGAGCCGACATGACGAGAAAGGCTTTTGGATTAGGCTAATACTATGTTAAACATCTGTTCCGCAGCTGGAATCGAACCCGCAACCTCCTGAGTCTCATCCGACTATTCACTCACTGCGCCACGAAGGTCGTCATGTATTAGTTGTTTATTTTTAGGTTTATAGTTGTTTACTCCAATGTTCCTTTTCTGTGCACGTACCCACCACTATAATCCAATATCATAAGTTTGCTGGAAGAAAACTCTTATTAGGATTAAGCTCGCCTTTGTAAGTACATATCCATTTTGTAAGCTATTTGTCTGTAATCTATGTACAATGAAGAATTACTTTAAGGGCTAATATTATAAATTCGGGGGTAACACTGATTCCATCTGTCTGCTTGTTACGTTTTCACGATGGCTGGGCTGATTTAGATTAAATTTGGTGATGACAAACCACGCGTATGAAGCCGTGGGCGATATTAATATATTAATCAATACGAAACAGGCAGAATTTAAAAGTAGCTAAAAATCTGTTCGGGGTTTCGACTTTTTGAGCTAAAATTTTGATGAATGAATGAATGAAGAATGAAAATTCTTTATAATACGTTACAAGCTGAACTCAACAGATATAAAAATAATAAATAAAACAAATAAATGTAAGCATAATGGGCGGTCTTATCGCTTAACAAAGCGATCTCTTCCAGACAACCTTTGGATGGAGAGGATCATTGCTTAATGGAAGATTGGCTGAGGTGTAAAAAGAATAAACTTAATAATAGAAAAAGAAAAACTACTTAACCTTAAATTCATAAATATTAGGTACATAAATAATTTTAAATAAATAAATATCATATATTAAATAAATAAATATGTACTTACATACATACATATATTAATAATATATGATATCTTAGATTATCTTTATCCACTATTTACTCGTCCTGTCTTGAACGAATGAATGAGAATTCTTTAATACACAACATACAAATAATCTGTACATAGCCGAACTTAATGCTAGATAGCATTCTCTTCCAGTTAACCTTTGTGTAATGCGGACAAACCGTTATTGTAGGTAATGCATATTTGGTAGAGGGAGAGGTTTAATTTAATTCAACAACACAAGTTATTTCAATTAACCTACTTTTTGATATTTAAACATAAATAAACCCTAGTAATACAATTCATAAAGTAATAAATATCGTTATAATATTGTATACTACATAGACTTAAACATTGATACCATATAGTATCAATTGATATATAATATATATATTATAGTCTTGGACATAATATGCTCCGTATAAAGCCGTGGAACGTAGTTTTTTTTTATTATTTTAAAAAAATTCAAAATTTAAAATTCTAAAATTCTTTATTGTATTACAATAACTGTGGATTACATGGGTTGGTATCTCCTCTGTTAAGTTGCATTAGAGGAGTCCCCTCTTTCTTACTTAACTGAACGTTACACGAAACACAAGGAAAAAACATTATACAATTTTACCAAAGACGGTCTACGTCCTTTTAGAAGTAGGCACAGCATGCAAAAATATGTAGTTTGAAATGGAAGGTAACTTAAACAAAAAAAAAAAAAGAGTGTGTGTACTTATGTACACGCGTTAGAAGTTATACTTCTTTGGCGTATGGAAAAAAAATAACTAAAATGCAGTAGTGATTAACGATAAATATTAAAATTAATCAAAAAGATTTTATTTAAATAAATTATTAGTATCACCGTCGTATATGAAATTGATTTAATAAAAACACCAAAATAATATTTATTTATTCACACTGTTTAATTGTACCCTTACGAAACACGTGTTCTACATATAAAAATACTAGAATATACAACTTGAACATAGTTATCAATTTGCATACCACCTAGAACTAACTTCATGCTGTTAAATTTAGGTGTCGGTGTGCGCGCGCATCGTAAAAATTCACTCTCATCATTTTTCTCCATCGCGCCAAAAGAAGTATAACTTCAACAGAATTAACACAAACACACAAACACTTACCTGCTACCAAAACCAGCTATAGGTTTGTTTTATATGTACAGGTATAATACAACTATAAATCATTTATTTTCTTGACAAAAATTTTACAAATATCACTTATATCTAAGAGTGCTAATGCTGTACACCTGTCTTGCGAGACAAGCCTGTGATAGGTTTATAAAACCTGTTATACAGGTCATCAGTGCCTCATTCCGCTGGCTTACATTTATTTTTCTATTCTACAGTGATGTGTGCGAGTACATGCATGGGTGTGTATGTGAGGATGTGTAAGGGTGTTTATGTGTTGTGTGTATTGTTTTGGTAAACTGTTGAACATAAGCCTCTTCAATAAATGTCCAAAGCGTTAGATCTTGTGCGGCCTGTGCCTAAAGTTCCGCAACCTTTATAAATTAGTCATCTCTCCGTCTAATGATATGTTCTTATTTTATTTTTAATTAATAATGGACTTAGGATACGTTTATATTTTACTGTATGATTAATAATTTGTATTTAACTTGTTGCATTTTACTTTTTAATTTTAAATTTTCTTGTATTATTATTATATTTAACTTGACATTGTATTTGTGATTATTAATTTTTTGTTTTGTATGGCCATTGTCTGAAATAAATTACTCTATTCTATTCTAATGGGGGGCCGTCCGACGCTGCGCTTTCCAGTATGTTGTTTCCACTCGTGAACCTTTCTGCAGAACAAACATTATTTTAAAAAGAGAGGGTAATAACCCCCTTTGAGGTATCTATACATAAATACTGTAGCAGTACGTAGTGTAAATGAAATAGGGCTGCCCTTCTCTCAGTTACATAATTTGTAAGCATTCATCGTTCATACAATCGGCAGCCCTAGGTAAATACGGTTCGTTCACGGAACGAATACCTTTTCATTATGTAACGTGATTGGCCAGTTAATTTGAATTGAGTTCACTCAGTCGCGAATGAAAATAAATTCCTCGCTGTAACACAGAGAAGGTACTTTATTAATTTTATTAGAAGAGGTATTGGAAAACATCGTTAGCGCTGAGTTGATATGCGTAACGTGACAAAATTTTCCAGACATGTTTTCTCGTGCAAAATAGAAATAACAATTCCAATATGCGCACCATAATTTAGACGAATTTTGACACTGAGTCCAGCTTGCACAACGATCCCTAAACGTATTTAGCCACTAAACATGTTATAATTTAACGTAATTAAATGACATATGATTTTACAACTTTCTTAATCATATTTAGCCACTAAAGGCAACGAACCGACACATACGAGCGGTTATAAACTATGTTTAGGTAAAGTTACACATAATTGAAACGGTAAATACAAACCCCTGTCTACTTACCCTCACTTTCCTACAAAAACTTTCAGAAATTCGTTAGTATCTTAAATCACTGTTCATTGAGTCTTCATTCGTCTTAATAAAGAATTATGTACAGTTCGGTAACATTTACCCAATAAACTTACAAGTTTCAGATTCTAGATGTCATTGAGTTACCCAATAAGACATGAGTCCTTTATCTTACAAGACAGGCAACAATAAAACCTATAGTAAAACTCATAGAGCCTATTACTATTCTGCACCTTTTCAACCGCCTCCGAGTGCTTATAACATTTTGTGTGTCACAGATCATATTAGGTTCAGCTTGTCTAATACACACTAACCATTATGAACCATCATGGACCATCATGGAGCAGTGGTCTGGAATTAACCACCTACTGGCTAGCATGACCGCCTTAGAACAGTTTATCTCTACAGGAGAATAGAGAAAATTACATTTGAGCGTAGAGAGCAAATATCACTAATATTTTGTAAGTTCGTGCATCTACGCCAAAACTTAATTTGACTCTTTTTTTACAATATTGGCTTGCGTTTGACCACGATTTTGCCTGATGGTAAACGATGATGCAGTCTACGATGGATAACGTAGTGCAAGGAAAAAAGATTAGAAAATAAGAATCTGGATGAAAGATTATTTGAAGATACGGATCAACAATCTTCGAAATTTTTCTCTGGTAACACGCACGAAATATTGCACGCCGACCTATCGGTGCCAGATCGGCGTGCGCTGTTGTCGAACTAGTTTAAGGCATGCGCTATTGGTGGCGATTCTGTTGCTTACGCTAACTAAAATTGTGTAACATACGAACGGTCTTATTTTGTTCATATTAAAGATCAAATTAGAATGAAATTAAAAGTAACATTTCTAAAATTAAGTAATTTTTGTTATGATGGCATGTTTGCGGGTTAGTTTTAGTGATCAATCATATTGGTTTTGACTAAAACTAGCCCGCAAACACGCCTTCTTATTTAAAAATACTTAAATTTAGAAATGTCACTTTAAATGCCATTCTAATTTGATCTTTAGTGTGAACAAAATAAGACTGTTCGTTTTTTACGCAATTTTAGTTAGCATAAACAACAGAATCGCTACCATTGTATGCATTATAGTGAGAGACCACGTTTCGTTGTATATTCAGTATTCATATATTACAAATGTCAGTTAGTAATAGAAATAAATAAAAATAAACTAATAACAACTAAGTGGAACGTTAGAAAAACGATTAGTTATAGTAGTACTACTCACTTATGCAGATGAGAAAATGAATATCATGTATTCATGTAAATGATAAAATGGGTGGTTTTCGAAGAATATATTTAGTGAATTACAATCGTTGACATTCAAGACCGGTTTCCCGGAATGCAAATCTGTAAGCATATCCGAGGGATACAAGATCAAACAATATACTTGGAACACGTCCAACTAGTGCATATTAAGTACCCAGCAAGGTAGTTAACAATACGTGGCTGGTGGCAAATCCATGCGATCTTATGTCTATCTTATGTTATAATGGCATGTTTTTGATAATAATAAAAGTTTAAAACGTCCGTTTCAAAGCTTTTTAAAACATTACTAGTCCTTTAATTTTTATATTATAGAACTATTCAAACTCAAACTTATTGCTTGCTTAATGTGACTCTAGTACAGATATATTGAAAGTTTTTAGCAAATGGACTACCAAAAGTATATTTATCAATTTATCTTGAGCTAAGTTCTGAAATGCGAGATGTAATCATGTTTATCCAAATACCAAAAATTACAGACCTCTTATATTGTAGATGCGTTGACTACTCTGTCACTGGCGCAGTTTGATCGAAATTATTGAGAGTTTGACGGGTCAAGGTCCCGCACCGAGGCTAATTCAATTCAATTTATTTATTTTAGCATTATTAATACAATGTACAGCTATATAAAAATTAAACACTAAAACAAAATGAATACAAACAGACAGCGAAATAGTGTGTCACAGTGTACACTTTTGACCAGTACTTCATAAAAAACACGTAATAATGCGCTAATAATGTGATCATATTACTTACATACATAGGTAACTTCTACACGAGCAGCCTGTGGGTGAATCACACGCTCAAACAGTACAACGCGCTACGTATTCAATACAATAATGCGTTTAGGGTGCTGATGGGGCTGCCTAGATTCTGCAGCGCTTCGGGAATGTTTGCCGCTGCGCGAGTTGACTGTTTCTACACAGTCATACGAAAGCGGTGTACATATCTGTTGCGCAGGGTTCGGGCTAGCTCCAGCGGCATCCTATGCGTGTTTGCAAGTAGGTTTGATTGTCAGTATATGAATCATTGCTGCATGGTACATATACTGCCAAACAAAAATACCTAGATTAATTGTAGTTTTTAGATATAGTTAGATTATTATTATATGTTTATTATTATTATTATTTTTTGTAATTTTAATTTGATTGTGTATTTAAAAATTTGTGTTCGTGTAAGTTATTTTGTGTTAGTGTTAAGAAATGATGGATTTTATAATCTGAAATAAATGAGTTAATTATATTTATTTGACTACGTTCAATAACAATATAGTGTCATGGCTTTTCTAACTAGCCTGTGGCAATACTAAAACGTAGCAAACTCTTCTTTTATACGAGGTGACCGCCATAAAACCTCCTCAGCGAATCTTTTTTCGTCGTCAAAGAACGATCAATCATCCAAAATGGATTTTGCGTTTTGTCGTCGCCTCTTAGGTATTTGTTTGGGGTTTAGCTGTCAAATGGATATTTTTTGGTATTTTCAACCATAAATGATTTAGCCTTTTTGATCCATTATTGCTTTATGTACAAACCAATGTTATGCCTGACCAGCCTGACTTCCAAAATGGTTATGTTTACGCGAGTATATATGTAATGGACACACGTTAACGATTTATTTTCCTGGCTTTTTCAAGGCTAGAAATTTTAACAAATTCTTTTTACACATTTGTTAAAATTTCTAGCTATTCGCGAGGTTTGCGGAAATAAATCGTTTACGTGTGTGGCCCCCATATCTGTGTAATATTACGCTTTAGCATAGCACCAACTGGATGGATTTTAACTGATTGAGTTTTATAAGAAACTTTCAGTCGCAACTGGCATAGGGTGCAAGGAGTATCACAAAACTATACCGTTAAGTTATCCGCTTTGTCTCATAAGTGACATATTCGTTTAAATATGATTTAGAAGGATATAGGATGTTGGAATTGGTGGGTCGTTATCTATAAAGGTACTTATAGGTCTTGAGGTGACGACTTTAAAAAATGCGCTACAAAACGATCTTATTTAACTGTAAGGCTAAACGCCTACTTACTTCTTGAAAGCCAATTTTATTGAGGCCATTCTATACTAAGTATAATATTATAAGGATAATTTTATTGTTTGTATGCCTGTATGTTTGTTTGTAGGGGTATCTCAGAAACTACTCAACCGATTCTGAAAATTCCGATTTTGATTTCTAAAAAAGCTGAGGTATAAAAACTAGCTGATCCAAGTTGATTTTTATAAATTATTTTAAAATATTACACGAAAAATAAATGATAACTTAATGTAATGCATCACGTGGAAATAATGAACGAATGACAGAATTAAATAATTATGTTCGTAAATCATAGTTAAAAAAAATCATGTAGGACTGTCAAAGTGGGTTATCCATTGTCATTTAGCAGTGCGGTAGTTACGCAACTTTCAACGCAATCAGTTTCAATTTAAGTACGGTAAATATGGCTAATACGATTCATTAAATTTGCATACTTTTGTCAATGAGTACATCTACTTAGGCCAGTTAGGTTCCTTCAACAACAGGCAAGACAAAAAAGTCGACCGTGCTAACCTACGGTGCCCTATTTTGGTCACTGACCGAGTCTCTTAGGAGTTTGCCAAAGAGCGATAGAGCGCAGTATTTTGGGTGTAAATCAGATCGACCGGATTCCAAAGTGGCTGGGCTCGAAAACCGGCATCACTGAAGTGGGCATCAAGGCTGCAAAGCTGAAATGGGTCTGGGCGGGTCATGTCTCCTGTATGCAATGCGATAGTCCGATCCGCAGTTGGCCAAGGTCACAAGCATGTGGATTCCTAAAGACGGAAAGTGACGCCAAGGAAGGCCTAAAAAGCGCTGGAGCGATGACCTAGACATCTTCCAAAAAGACTGGTGGGATCTAGCTCTAGACCGTGATGAGTGGAAGGAAGAGGAGGAAGCCTTTGCCCAGCAGAGGGACAGTACGGGCTAATAATAAAAAAAAATACGTTTGTAGATGTTTCCTGCTACAATAATACTTTATACATTGGTCAAGTTTTGTACAGACTAATTGTAACAAAGTTACATAATCCCATGGCTGGTATCTGCTGGTGTAATAGTGGGGCTCTCTCCCTCAGTGGCCCACATACTGGGCCAACATTTGCATAGATTGATGGAACAATAGGCGCCTGTAATAAAACGGCGCGGTCATTACGAACGGTTGCCAAGTTTTCGGGTCACTGGCCTCGGAAACTATCAATTACAGCCTTTCATAGAAAAATGCATGAAATAATGATAGTCATGAGCTCGATTCACAGAAGCGTTATTCTTTTGTTTAATTGTTTTAACGTTCGGTTTTTTGTTATAAACATTTGTCAACTCTTTTTTAGATTTTTTTATTAGATAAATATGATGACATAGTCAATCCTAAGACCCATCTGATGTTAAGGGACAACAACCCTTATAAAATTGCATTACCTCACAGATTGGGTTCAACTAAGACTTGACCTAAATGACATTGCATTGCGCTGGTAACCCGGAAACTTAGATAAAAGGTTTCATTACCCTGTAATTTCACCAGAACTTCTTTGTCCTTGTCTTGACTACCTTTCATCATTATAAATCTGAATAAAAATTATCTTAAGAAAGTGCATGATTAAGGTCATAGCAGACATATCAACTCGGAAAGAGATCGGCACCGTATCGCCTTTCGCCTCGTCGTCAACCAGGCGTCAACCTAACGTAAGCACGTAATCAAAACGGATCAGCGGCTTCGGCTAGGTGACGCCGCGTTTACGGCTCGCCGCCCGCTGGCTGACGGCTAGATGGCACCAGTTTCATCGCTCAGGTACGGAGAGACGTAAGCGCGGGTACGGAGAGACGTAAGCACAGGGACGACGAACCGTAAGCGCACGGCACCGCGGTTGTGAGCTAGTCCCTCGAGCGAGGCGATTACGTTACGATTCCGATTAGTGTGCGTTGCAGTAGGAAGTTTCATACAAAGAATACTGAACGGCTCGAGCTGATACGGTGACGATCCCTTTCCAAGTTGGTATGTGTGTTATACATATCATCCCTTTCATCTATACCTTTAAAGAGTTTATCTATCTAGGTCTGATAAGAGAGATGGGATATATTTTTTAGACTTACTACACTTATTTTTTAAACAAAAAGTTATTACCCACTTTGTGACGCCTATACGCTATTCTCTCTAAGAGCAGCGTATCTTGGCAATTGGACCAAATCTATTAAATTGATCATCTGTAGATAGACTACGTATAACTAGGTTGTAACGTAAACACAGTCCGTTCTCTAAACATAAGTTCAGTTCCCGCAATGTTCTGCAATGTAGGTCACCACTGCAATATCATGTTTTGCACATATCTCGTAGTGATAGTGTTGTTAATAAAAATATCCAATGTTGGCGAGAATTTATAGACTTGAGCGATAAAAATGTCGAAATAAATCGCGATAGTCATCAGTCACTATTTATTGTGACATAGATTTTTTGTCTTTAGTTGAATTTATATATTTAAATAACTGCGAGTAGTATACCTAGCTATGGCTATCTTTGGAGGAGTCCTCCACCTCTTTTGAGGTTCTTACAGAATAAATTAAAATTAAAATATTGTATACATACTAACAACTACTAATAATATCTAAAAGATACCTAAATACAATCCCAATAATAAAAAATGGGGGGGGGGGCCACAGGGAGACACAATTTCACCCAAGCTTTTTACAGAAGACGTCGTAAAATTGCTTTTTTGGGACCAATGTGGTATAAATGTTAATGGTGTCTACCTGTCGCACTTGCGGTTTGCTGATGATCTTGTTCTCTTTGCCAAGACGATGGACGACCTGCAGGCCATGTTGAATGAGTTTTATATGTAATGCATCTTTTAGAGTGGGCCTCAAGATGAATATGGGTAAGACGAAGGTTATGTCGAGTATTTCTAAAGGTTTGGTCCCAAACGTTGGAATCCAAATGTTGGAAGCGAGAAACTAGAAATGGTCGACTAATACGTTTATCTTCACCATGTTTTATCTTTTGGCACGGAGTATCAGATGAGGGAAGTCACCAGGCGTGTTCAACTTGGATGGGCAGCTTTCGGCAAACTAGATAACAAATTAAAATCCACGCGTATTCCACAGTGTCTTTAAACACGTCTCTATAACCAATGTGTCCTGCCAACTATGACTTATGGTGCCGAGACATGGAGGCTCAGTAAGGAGGCTGTGCACAAAATAAGTGTAGCACAGAGAGCCATGGAGCGCGCCATGCTCGGCATCACACTCTTAGATCGAGTTCCCAATACCGAAATTCGCAAGCAGACTAAAGTACAAGACGTCAGCAAGCGAATATTGGGGCTCAAGTGGAGTTGGGCAGGACACTTGGCCATACGTAGTGACGACAGGTGGACTAAGGCACTAACAGAGTGGGTGCCGAGAACTGGCCATCGAAATAGCGGACGTCCACCAGCGAGATGGGTCGACGACATCCATAAGACCGTGGGTCGTACGTGGTTCAGACTGGCACAGGATCGGGAAAAATGGCAGAAACAAAGAAAGGCCCAGCAGTGGGTCGACACGGACTGAGAATGATGAATGATAAAATACAATCCCACTAATATTATAAACGCGAAAGTTTGTATAGATATATGTATGTGTCGATTTTTGGTACTCTTTCACGCAAAAACTACTGAATGGATTTTAATGAAATTTGGTATGTACGTAGATATGTGTATAACCTGGATTAACACATATGCTACTTTTTATTGACAAAGCATGCGTGCGAAGCATTGAAGTATTGAGGATTGAATACACAAGTCACTCTTCTAAAAAAAGTATCAATAAATAAATATAAATATAAATGGACATTTCACACAGCGTTATCTAGCCCCAAACTAAGCAGAGCTTGTACTATGGGAACCAGATAACTGATAGAATACTTATATACTTTTTTTTTGTAAATACATTAGGTATATAATATATAGAAAAATACCCAGACACGGAACAAATATCTGTTTTCCAATATTTGTTCCGCGGCGGGGATCGAACCCGCTACCTCCTGCGTCTCAGCCGGCTATATACCTACTGCGCCACGGAGGCAGTCAAGATAAAGATATGATTGTAAAATTGTATAATTTGTAAGAAATATAAGAGGCAATTTTAATATTCGTTTTTATTTTATGACTATCTGGAATTAAGATTGCCAGGCTTAAGCGTTAGTGAGTGAGCACGTCAGTAGAATGCATCCCCCACCTCCCGGAATATAAATGCCAAAAATATAAAAAAATCCAAATACCACTATTTGGAATTTTTTATTTTTTAAGCCTGATGGAAGACGCGGTCGGAGTCAGCCAAGAAAGCGCTGGCGAGATGATATGGATGTCCTTGAAAGGGAATGGTGGAATATCGCGCAGGAAAGGGACAGTTGGAAAAAATTGGGGGAGACCTTTGTCAAGTGGGTCAACATAGGTTACGAAAAAAAATAGAACTATGTAGTCCACACATCTCGCTGCAGGGCGTCCTACCCTTCTATACTCCTCGACCACGATACAGTCGCTGTCCTGCGCCATCTGTCATCACCACGTCTAGCCAAGTGACTTCAGACTATTTGTGTTCCTTATCTCGTTTATCGATATAGTAAAGAGAAAAAGATTAATGCGTTGGAATTAAATGAATGTAGAAACTGTCAAATATTTTCTAGAGTCAAATGTATAAAGTAGTTGCACTTACGACTAAGTTCAGAGCTGTAATGACTCTGGCACATTTATCACAGCGCGGTGAGGTGAAACTAGTTCAACCGGTAGCTTTAACTATAGTTCATCCACGCTAAGTTTATGTAGCGGTAAGAATAGAAGGAACACAAGTATAAATAAAAAAAATCCAAAATCCCTAAATAAAAATGAACATATCATAATTTTTTTATTAAAAGAAATCCAGTCCATCCAAAGGTTATCTGGAAGAGCATCCCCCACCTCCCGGAATATAAATGCCAAAAATATAAAAAAATCCAAATACCACTATTTGGAATTTTTTATTTTTTAAGCCTGATGGAAGACGCGGTCGGAGTCAGCCAAGAAAGCGCTGGCGAGATGATATGGATGTCCTTGAAAGGGAATGGTGGAATATCGCGCAGGAAAGGGACAGTTGGAAAAAATTGGGGGAGACCTTTGTCAAGTGGGTCAACATAGGTTACGAAAAAAAATAGAACTATGTAGTCCACACATCTCGCTGCAGGGCGTCCTACCCTTCTATACTCCTCGACCACGATACAGTCGCTGTCCTGCGCCATCTGTCATCACCACGTCTAGCCAAGTGACTTCAGACTATTTGTGTTCCTTATCTCGTTTATCGATATAGTAAAGAGAAAAAGATTAATGCGTTGGAATTAAATGAATGTAGAAACTGTCAAATATTTTCTAGAGTCAAATGTATAAAGTAGTTGCACTTACGACTAAGTTCAGAGCTGTAATGACTCTGGCACATTTATCACAGCGCGGTGAGGTGAAACTAGTTCAACCGGTAGCTTTAACTATAGTTCATCCACGCTAAGTTTATGTAGCGGTAAGAATAGAAGGAACACAAGTATAAATAAAAAAAATCCAAAATCCCTAAATAAAAATGAACATATCATAATTTTTTTATTAAAAGAAATCCAGTCCATCCAAAGGTTATCTGGAAGAGATAGTTTTTAGCGATAAGACCATAACTTGTATTTTCGCGTGTCTTGTTATTTGTTTTTTATGTGGTTTTTAATTTAATTGTGACGTTCAATAAAGCGGTATCTATCTATCTATCCAATAAATTCCATTTTGCAGCTGAGATTTTTTGACCAAAAAGGAAAAGTACTGATCATGTTTGATCCGCTGATCTGCTGATTTTTATCTCACATAGCAAAGAACCACCCCAGTTAAATTAGCTTTATATTTAAAAAAACCGCTTCCAAATCGGTCCATCCTGTTGCGAACTACGATGCCACAGACAGAAAGACAATTGACATCTATGTCACACCTTTAGGCGTAGTAATACAATAATAAGTGGGCACGGAAATTTTATGTATTCTGGTACACGGAAATATTTATATTGTTATCATCATTATATCAGTCATAGGACGTCTTTACTAAACATAGGCCTCCCCTATATTCCAGGCGACCGATCTTGTGGAGCAATTGGGCTCCTAAAAACCTTTATTTGCTCATCTTTCCATCTAGTGGGGGGCGTCCTGTTTTGTGGTTCCCAGTGTTTATCCGTCAGTTTTTCGAGCTATGTGCCCCACTCATTGCTGCTTGCTTAGTGACTTTAGTTTGTCTATGGATTTTCTTTTGATCTTGTAAAGAAACGCAGAATAGCTCTTCTATATGTACCTCGCAGAGCATCCTCGAGCCTTTTTATTTGACCTATCTCTGAAAAACACATGAAGATTGTAACACGGCTACATATCAAGCTATACAAGTCCAGTATACGCTGAACACTTATTGTACGGAGAGCCTACACAATGTGAGGTCAGCTTATACTGGGTATGTATAGCATGATGTTTAGCCGTGTGTACACTACTAAAAATAATTATGCTGTAGGTAAAATTTCAAGCACCCGTGAAAAGTCAAATCTCGTAAGTACCTCGCATACACAATCTCTAGAGCCTTGATTTAACGAGACGCCTTCATGTAACGTTGAATCCGCTTCATTAAAGTCTACAAATGTTTACTGAAGGAATGTCTTTGAGTTTCACACTCGCAATTAGAAGGCTGTTCTCTTATTCGGGATTATAATGAGTGCGTTGTAAGGCGATTTCCTAGAAAATAATTTCAATAAATAAAAGCATTGAATTTGAATATCAAGTGTATCAAAAGGATTTATTTCTGTAACAATCAGATAAAAAATAATATAAAAGTATTTCTTATAATCAATTTAAGATTCAACATTTTGTAAAATGATTTCCGGCGTCTTGGAAAAACATTATTAGGTATAGATGTATTTTATGCAATAATATTCAATGCTCTGTGCTGTTTTCTCTATAAAATCACTTTTATCACAATAATTCGCTTCTAAGCGATAAGATCGCCCATTATTGGTTTTGTGTCTTCATATATTTTTTTTATAATGTAAAATAAAATGTTTTCATTCATTCGAAAGTATACTCTCTCCCTGACTATTTGGTGAGTTTTCACAACTAAACGGCTGAGCCGATTTCGGTAAAATTTGGTGTAGATAGGTACTTTGATTTACAAACCACGCATGCAAAGCCATGGGCAAATCTTGGTATTCAAATCCATGTGCCTTCGGTCATTTAGTGTTCTTATAAACTGTGGAAAAGATGCAGAAATTCATCACACGTAATGTTTTGACTTACCTTGGATTGTCGTGGGGTCTCACTTGTCTGCGAACAGGGTAAGAGATCCGGGAACTTCAACCATGAGGATAGCTGGATAGGAGATTATTCGTATTCTTATTTACTATAATTTCCCTTAATGTATCCCAAGTTACCAAGCTCCATAAAAGTGCTACGGCGTAGCACTAGAAGTGTAGCACTTCTACGAACCGCTACGAAATTATAAAACCCGCAGTTTTCTTTTTGTTTGGTGAGCGAACACAAAGGATTTTTAAGTGAAAATCACAGTAAAACTCTTTTAATGGACTCAGAGTAGTATGTTTGTTTTATTTCAATCTTTTCATTTCGAGTGTGAGGGAATTTTTACAAGGTGGATATTTTAGATAACGGATTTTCTCTATATTTTTAATATTTGATCAAATTGTATAATTTAAAAATAACCTTTTGTGTAAACTTAGATGCGTGGTGCCTAAAACACCAATATCTAGTCAGCCAGAGATAGGAATAATGATATAAAATGGAGGAGGATTATACCTAGCATTGGGTGAAAATTTAAGCGATGTTGACTGTTATATAATTACTAGCAAATTTCATCAAGATCAATTGTTATTTGTAAATGAGTAACTCTCTATATGTATTACTCTATTTAAAACAATCATACTCTATGGAATATCTAGTGACTAGGGCAGTTTTTTACCTAACTGATATGCACGGACCGACACAGTGGGAAACTAACGTAATGGTAATCTTTAATTTATTTTCATTTTTTAGTACTCTTATTACACTAACAAAAGATACCAAAAACTTTTATTATGTGTTGTTTTTTTCAAATAATCTTTCAATTATAATACTAGTGCGAATTATAATACTTTTAGGAATCAGAAGCAGTTTTATATATAAAAACAATTTTATAAACCTAATAATAAGGTAATCAAAACCAGAAATAATTGCAACTAAAAGAACACTAGCCCAAAAAGAAAATGAGAATTATACAAAACAAATCTATAGGTGATACTCAGTACGTCCTTTAAGCACGGTGGTTCGCGGCGAAAGAAAGCCGTTCTCCTCGCGTCGTCCGTATTTATAGTGTTTGCCAGTAGGTAATTCGAAGCACTTCCAACAATACTTTATATATTTATATGGTTCATGGATCGTGAATATTATGATTTTGTGTGTACAGTGGTTGCTTTCTTTAACCAGTTAATACTGGGGATACCGGGGTCCATCGCATTTTTTAAATTATTTCTGGGCATCTGGTCGAAGCGATCTGTGATCTGAGAGCTTTCGCTTATCTGAGTCTAAGCTCTTATCTAATATCTAATATAAATGTCTAATCTAAGCATTGGAATTCAGCGGGGCAATGCCACCAGTGTCTTGGGAATACTTCCACTTGGTAGTGATCTGGAGCAGTTGTGCTATCTATAGATCGTTTGCAACGGTCATTAGATGATTCAACTGCCATCCTCGGATGGTTGGCAGCAATATACTGAAACGGGGCCTATTTGTGCCAAACAGTACGGATTCTTGCTAATCGCCTACCTATGAACTTTCTTTTCCTTTCTTGTGTGTATCACAGGCCTTAAATCATCAGCTAAATCAGTTGAAAATGCCTTAGTTTCAAATTCAATTAATTAAATAAAATCCGGAACTAAATTGACATACAAAATATTATTGTTATTTTCGTTTTGGTGAAATGTAAACGAATTATTCCCGTCAGTTCCGATGACAAACCATTTTATAAACGACAAACCGTTTATAAATTGTTTTTTACAAACAAAAACCCATTCCAAGAGCAACACGCCATAAAATTGGATTACAATCACGTACAAAACAGAACGATAAATAGGCGGTCCACACGCAACAAAACTATTATTATCCGAGTGGTTTGTTCCTGGGCATTGTTCAGCACGCCATTTTATTAAAATGAGTAGGTTACTGGTTAAAAACTTTCGTATTAAGTGGCTATGTTTTAGCGCGGCAATTCAGTTAGTATGTAATACTCTTTATATTAACTGAGTTTTCGCGAACCAAAAAAAGATGGTTGTCAATTCAGCGGATTTCTTTTATAAGCTACCTGCAGGTGAAACAAGCATTATGGCCCACCTGGTGTTAAGTGGTAACCATCGTTTATAGCAAAGTATTGCCTCGAAGAGTTATAGGTCAGGCATCTTAGAAACGTGACCACCGTGCGTCTTGAGGCATACTATGTAATTTTCATGTATGTTCGGCGACAATTCTTTACCACTTTGTACGATTTTAATGATTTTTATTTTATTAGAAAATGGTTACCTTAGCGGTAGTCCCATATACATTTGGTCAAGATCTGGATTTTGAGTTCTGTGCCCGAATTTTTTATTTTATCTGTTTTCTGAAGTTATATTGTTATCACTATTTGTACTAAAAACGGGATATTTACCATGATTTGTGAGAACTCACAAACCATGGTAAATATCCCGTTTTTAGTACAAATAGTGTTAATAACCATGATAGTTTCAAGAGTTATATTGTTATATTTTTTTAAAAATTTACGAGGTATTGTTATGTTTAAATATTGTTTAGCCTACGGACGATAATTATCAATATGAAATAGTGGATTAAGTAACAATAACATGGTCAAACACGGTTCGTTCATGAAAAACTTTAAATTTTTCAAAATAATTATTCAACATCAACGAGACATCAACGAGACTAGCCACCCAGACCACGGGGTATTTATTTAAATATATTTAAGTATCCTAATATTTGTGCACGACTATTTTGATACAAATAAATGAATTTATAGATTTCAAGCCATCGCTCGCGGTTTCAACGGATTGTTCTCAAATAAAATAAATGTGGCTTACCCATAAAAAATAGCCTATGCCTTAATTGTTATGTTAATAATGCAGTTGCACATACAAAAATGGCACTACGGAAGACCAGCGCTGTAGTGGTGTAAATTTAATGCTACAACAGCATAATGCTGAGTGGCAACCGTTTTTGCTTTCACAACATTACCATTATATTCTGTACCTATTATTTTGAATGATGCAAAATAAACGTGTTTTACTTTACTTTTATTTAATTCAGGTATCCATATACCAAATTTTATCAAGCCGTGAAAACGTAAGAAACAGATAAAGAGACACACATTCGTATACATTATTATGTTGTTACTCATGTTGTATCAAATACAAGTTTATTTTGACTTGTCATTACAAAACGCCTACGCTACGGCTAGATACGTCATCAAAAAGATATTTTCTAATTTCCAAACATGTAAAATTTAAATCATATAATATTAAAACCAACTTCATACTCCAATTAAAGAGTTTCTCGTGCCTATAGAAGGCTGTATATAAAAGCCTAACTTCCCCCCTGCCGATAAAACGAACCTCACGAATACCCTCCCTCTCGTGTTTTATTACTGCGCAACGATACGATTTTGTGCGTATCTAAACGCTTTCAAAGGTTAGCACATACATTTTTCTCAGAAACCGTCTCCACGAACATCTACACCCGTTTAGTTTATTTGAATATAATATTATTCATTATTCACCGCATTCTTTTTCTTGATTTTCCTCAACAAAATACGTAACCGATAACAGAATACTTTTACAAAATGTACGAGGTATATCCGCAGATAGAAACCGGGTCTGAATCGATACCATAAATAATGTAAGGACATACATTATGTAAGACTCTGGAAGAAATCCAACATTACTGCGAACTGTTACCACTTTGTAAATTAATACCAACAAACCCTCGTCACTGTCCAATACTACTTTTAATTTAGCACTCCGTTAAACAAGAATCTTGTAAATTGGATCCCGTGATACAATGTCCAATTACAATTTACAACGAAAGAATGAAAGATCAACTGACAGAATAAACACGCCCGAGTATTTTGGTCACGTAAATTTCGAATCAAGAACGACAATATAATAATCCAAATGAATAGAGAGATGAGGGGTTTAACTCTGCTTGTTTACATTACCAACCTTTTTCTTTTCTTGTTGCAGATAATGTTTGAGTGGTGCGGAATGCCCTGAGGCAATATGAGAGTGAGAGGGCACCTGGACGTGCGGCTGATCGCGCTGTGCACCACCTGCCTGTTACTACCCGCCATCGCATGCCCCGCGCAGTGCATCTGCAAGTGGAAGAACGGCAAGCGATACGTCGAGTGCTCCGATAAGGAACTCAAAGCCATTCCCAACTCCCTCGACTCCGAAACGCAAGTTCTAGACTTCACGGGCAACGACCTCCGAGAGCTCCAAAAAGAAACCTTCCATCATATCGGATTACTTGACTTACAAAAGATTTATTTGCAGAGATGCCGACTGCAGAAAATCGATAACCACGCATTCAAAGGCCTCGCCAATCTTGTCGAGTTGGATCTGTCGAATAATCACCTGACGGTAGTCCCGTCTAGCAACTTTGTGTTCTTTCCCTCGCTAATGAGGCTCTCGCTCAACAATAACCCGATAACGAGCATCAAAACTCACTGTTTCCAACATCTCTCCTACTTGAATACGCTAGAGCTGACGGATTGTAAAATAGAAAGCATGGAGCGAGATGCGTTCGCCGGACTCAACCACCTCGAATGGCTTCGATTGAACGGTAACAGACTGTCCAATATTCGAGGCGAGAATTTATTTCCCGATACGCTGCGCGGGATAAATCTGCAAAATAATAATTGGAACTGCGACTGCCATTTGAGAGATTTACATAGTTGGTTGTTGAATTTCAATATGCCGCATGCCGTGGAGCCGGTCTGCTCGCTACCCGAGCGCTTGAAGAGACGAACGATCACAAGCGTCGCCAACGGAGAGTTCGCGTGCCTACCGATTATCACCCCTAGCACACTGTTCTTAGAGACAAATATCGGTAGCAACGTAACTTTAGAATGTACGGTTAAAGCTATCCCGGAGGCACAAATAACGTGGCTGTATCAGGGGCAAGTCATTCATAATTATTCGAGTATGTCTCCAGAGCAGGTTCATGACGTATATTTTCTCGAAAATGGAGTGACAGACAAAAAAAGCGAGCTATATATGTACAACGTCGCCGTCGAGGACAACGGCACGTACACGTGCGTCGCCGATAACCCGGCCGGGATGGCGCGCGCCAACTACACCATACGGATACTAGTGAAAGAGGAGCCCGTCGTAATGGTCGTTACCTTCCCGCAGAGGCACTTAGTGGTCATAGTCACCGTCGTATTCCTAGTAATAGTGCTGTTGATAGCCATTATAGCGGTAGTTTTGCTCAAATTTAAGACCGACACTTCGAGAAGCCGTAAGAAAAAGGAAAGCGGTAAAGATGTGGCTTTGTGCAATCAAATTTTACCCTCAAGTCGAAGCAACGGAAATATCCCCAAAAACAACGGTAGTCTAATTGTGAACGCTCATTCCCATCACGCGCTCCACTACACGGTACAAACGGGCCGCGAATACGATCCGAATGACATGTACCAGAGCAATAACATCAAAGGCTTCGTCGACAGAAATCCCGACCTAATTAGCGACGCGGAAACCGTGGCGAACAATACGCAGAACGAAAACGCGGTATTGTCTGTGTACAAGCAAACCGCGAACAGTGAGCGTTTCGAAGAGGAAACCGCATTTACTGCGGCCTCAATGCCGCGCCAGGTGACGTGGCAGGACCAACAGCCGCACGCGCCCCCCGCAGCCCCCAACAACATGTACCAACACTCCGCTGACGTGCATTTGAATCCTGGTTGTTTCCTGGACAGTGAGGGCTATCCCTACGATTACGGTCTACCGAAACATCCGTGCCGACCACCGATAATGTCCAACTACTCCGTCGTCGGGCCGTTTTACCAAACGTTACCCCACAACAGACCGAAAGGACAGAAATTAGTTTGTCAATTCGCCAAGGACACGGAATTCAACACGCCACCGTCGACTTGCCCCAATTTCGAGATGTTTGGGACTACAAACGTGCGGCGCACTTTAGAAGGGTATCCCGTGCCGCGGAATAGGCCGATTGCGTTCGTCGGGAACGGGACGGTTTATTACAACGAGGAGTTCGTTCCGTCGCCTCCGGAGGGGTATAAAAGTGATGTTCAGTGTTGTGCGCCTGCGGAGGCTTGCTCGTCGTGGGTGAGCCCCAAAGGGACGTGTGCGGTGATGGTGCCGGTGGCGGCGGAAGGCGCGCGGTGCTACCAGGTGGAGACGCGGTGCGTAGACACGCAGACCGGTGACGCGCGTCTTCCCGGCGAGGGCTCCGAGGCCGTCCTCAAGCCCTTGCCACAAGTGTCGAACGCTAAGTGCGCGGCTGACATCTGTTCCGAAAGTCCCGACGAAGGGTACGTAGGCGACGCTAACGATATCTGACGAAGACGTCACGAAACCCCATAAATGGGTGAACAATTTAGACACTAATAAAGTGATAACGCGACTGAATATGAAGTAGTTTTGTATGTACATAAATTGTGCCAGCCGACGGAGCATTTGAATTTCTAACGATGTCTTCGGTCCTGATTGAGCTCCTGTTTTGCAATTTTATATGTTTTTTTTTACATTTTTATAAAAATGCTTCATCGGCCGGTGGTAAATATTTAAATATCATACCAATTTTTCTAGTCGATTAAATTGTGTACGGTATTTTCAGAATAAACCATACTGACATGATAAAAACAGTGATGAATTGATTTCTGAAATTCATGTTAAAAGTACCTAGAATTTATTATTCGCCAAGAAAAAAGTTAAGTAGTTTTTTTATCTTTTTGTTATGTATTATGTAAACTGCACGTGTATGATGTGTGTGTTGAGTTGACATTGAGTTCAAAGTGATTTTTTGTGTCCTCAAATTTGAATCTTAAGTCCTGTCTAAAAAGGTAGAAATCCAGATTTTCTCATCTCGATCACCATAAAGACATGAGGTACGGGACTGAATATCATTAATTAAAATTAATGAAGTCTCCCGCCGATATTCATAAAGAAGAGTTAAATCTGAATTTCAGAGCGAAATCTCTAAGACAGAGATTACACTTTAAATGAAATAATAAGCTTTAAGTTACGTGCGTAAAATGGATAGTAATAATTAAAATATAGTTATTAGATATCTGGCCAAATTACACTGTTACCGCAGTTTTTTTTTCTACTCAGAATAATGATCAAAATCATGAATCAAACTACATTTTTCATTGAGACTTACCGATCACCGGCTTAGCAACATATACACATATTTAACTCCGAAAATATCTAGTTGGATATAAGATTTTTTTTTGAGATTTCTTAAAAGACACTTTGAACTTGATTCGAGGAAAATAATTTAAATGGAATTATACCTAATCAAATGGTGGCACATAGACTGTTAAAAAAACTGTATTATAATTACTCTGATTATTTGCTTAAGTTAGAGAATTTGTAAACTGTAAATATTAGTTACTTAACTTTGTAAAGGTTCCAGCAGACTCGAGCATTTACTTGTAACTGAAAATATATCATTCTTGAAAACTAAAGTAACGCGCAGAATATTCTACCGCACTATAGATCCATAAGTTACAATGAATACATAATATTTTTTTATTCATCCTCACGTTTCCATAAACGTGCTCTAAGAGAGGATTGTAGATGAATTACACTTGTCTAACTGCATCCTCAAATTCCTGCTTAGTCAAATTTAATCCAAAAAATATGAAATATTATAACTCACTATATTTTCCTTCATTGTAACATTGCTCGAGTACTCTTTACTAGTAAATGCTCTTTTGTAAGAACCTTATGATTAAGACGGTAGCGATAATGAGTAATGTAATTCGATATCAGGGTACCTCCCTTTTATGAGCGTAGCTGTGTTCAAAGGGGTTTATTCCATGGCTTATGAACTTTGATTATTTTATGAGGAGGCTGTTGTGGTCCTTGTATCCTGTCACTAATGAGTTCAAGCTATGTTATACCGTGTTTTGTTATTTACTTTAAAAGGTGGGTTCAAATAAGATCGAAGAAATTTATTTTTTTTGTTTTTAAATGTACTAAGTAGATGGCTCACAAAGCATTGCCTCGTAGGTCACGCAGCATAGAAACGTGAGTTACAACAAACTCTGTTTTAATTAATGATTATATGTTTTTTTTTCTCATAATCCTTGATTTTATATACCAGTGCAGGGTTCAAAAGGTGATTCTTTTCAGCGTGTTTATGATGTAACGGCTCGAATACACCAAATCCGTCATCACCGTGCTATGCTTGGATGTTGACGGCCGAACTTGGCCAACCAAATCAAGACAAAATAAACAAAACAAAATAAAGAGCGTGTGCACCAGAGGGCCAATTTACGTAATAAAATTAAAACATATCGACAGTTGACTCAAATGAGATCCGATTATAAATTGAATATATTTTGGCATTAGACTCCACTAGTATTACTATATTATTAGCTTGATAATTATAAAAAAAGTATATTATCGCATGTCAGTCAACTCATACCATTGTCAGTTACGTGAATACTGTTTCGGTAACAAGACTAGATCGATACTCGAATTTTACTTTTTTATGTTACTTGAATTGGCCCCCCAGACGATGTCGGTTGGAGTAGTGCACGCGCTTTCTTTGTTTTTCATACCTTTTGGTCGGCCTACTTCGGCCGACTGCCGATGACGGATTTGGTGTATTTGAGTCATATGTTTTATTTTCAATACATGTTTTGTTCATATATAGTAATTCGTCGTTTGTTTAAAACCCCTAATCGCTAAATTATTTTGGCCACTGAACATTAAATAGTCAGCAACAAAAGTAGTAACACTTATTTTTTTTTATAAATTAGGTAGGTCTTGTAAAACTTAATTTAGAATAAATAAATAGAGCTGGACATTTCTTAAATCATTATTATAACTACGGGATTTATCACGTCCTGTTGCGGAGCGGATCCCACTCACCCTGATGAAGATTTACAAATCGAACCGAAATATTATAGGTCGTAACACCGATAAAACGGTACGTGAAAAATCCGTTATTTGTTATAATGAATGAATAAACTTACATCTGCGAGTGTACTTCCACTGTGGATAATTATTTACAGTTTGGCTGGCAGCCAGCTCGTTAATAAACCCGCAACTCACAATTAAACTGACGTTTGATGAACGCTCAAAGGGATTTTGTTTATAGATAGTCTGTGGTTAGAGTTACTGCATTCTGATGATGAGTTTCCTGGTCAATTGACACTATCATTGATGACGGTTTACAAATTGAAGGTCGCTTAGCAAGCATTGGAATTTATCATTCATCAAGGATATATTCCCAAACAAGGTTATTTGACAGAGAATCAATCGACATAGCTCATAGGGCCAACCAGCTGAGTAAGCCGGTCATAGACCCATAACTATAGACCAACTCTAGGCAAGCGTAGTATAGAACTGAGTCAAAAATTAACTCTATCTCTCTGTATATTTCTTAGATTTTCACGAATAAATGGCAGGACTGATTTCGATGGTGTACGGCAAATAGATAAATTATGACGTGGTTTGAGACATAATCTACTTTTTTAAAACGTGTGCGAAGCTATGGGCAGCACCTTGTTTCAATATATAGAAGGGATTTTTTATGGCCCATTTTTTATGAGAAGCAGGTTACAATTGTTTCTCTTGGTGAGAAGTAGTTGGTAACAAAACCTCCTTGAAAACCCAAGCACCCTTTAGAGCTTCGCACCTCCGAATGATGCCTTGTTATGACTCAACATAAAGGCTCGAGCGGTGGTAAGCGGAGAATAAAAACTGCGGGTAAAAATTAAAGCTGGGGTAAAAGTCCATAAATCGTAAAGTTCATCAAACCAATTGTATAAAATACCGAGTAAGGAAAAGAAAAGTTTGGTGAAAGTTCTTATTTACATTAATAATATCTTTTACAATGTGACCATTATCGTAAGCGCAAAAAAAAACATACATAATGCTCATTAACTCAATATATAGAACATCTCAAGGCTAGCACAGATTTCATTTTCTATTCTGTGAAGTAAAGACTACGCCTCTATCGATATTTCGTAAGTTCTACTCTGCTACTATTTTTTTTTCGTTTTATTTTGTTTCTTGCTTGTTATTTTCAAAACAATTAGATGCCATGGAATGAAACCCAAAAACACACAAATAGGGAATCGTAAGGTTATAAAATTGTAAAAAATATCTTTTTGTAAGAAAAATACATGAAACTTTGAACTTCATTTGTATGTTGAATTGTAAATTATAGCAATAAAATTAATTAAAATGTAATTTTCTCACTATGTATAGGTTCAGTAAGAAAACACTTGTTTTAATTTAAGTAATTTGTTTTGTTTTTAAACCAGAACCCTAATTCTCGTAATTCGATTTAAGTAACTTTCAGTCGCATTCTAAGACATTTAAAATCATCAAAGGTCGCATTACGATATGTAGATGCATTACCCTACGGCTACATTATCGGACTTCGGTGAATTTCGTGCTCTGTGTCTCTGTTTCATGTGTCTAAATATAGATAGACGGAGACAAAACATAAACGTCATAGGTTTACGTCAAACAATGCATCGATAGGCATCGAGCTTACATGAATGAATTTAGATGACATCATAATTTAAATCTACCAATGTGACATTGTAATTAAGTTATTTATTTTTAATGTTTTTTTTATTATTATTGTACTGACATATCTAAGAACATGTAATTTGTCAAAAGATGAAATAAATGAAATTCAATAAACTAGATTTAATTGCGAGAATTGATCTATAGAGTATTTATACTGTGACTTGTAACATCGCTAGCTTATGTCACTGTTTGCTCGTTTTCCACATAATTATAATGCGCAATGCCTTCAGTTTCATTTCAAAAGGTTTGATTCATCGTCTCATTCAACATTGATGATCAACCCGCGTTAGTTTTAAAATAAATTGCGAAACAGGTGGCGTTAATGTCACTCTCACATTTTACGTTATGCATTACGACGATTCAGTTATAATGCGAGAGTGAGAGAGCATGATTAGCACTGCTATTTTGGATTTATTTACATACTTTGGGCAGGATATAATAGCTTATAAAATTTTTTGCGCAACTCGTAAACAGCGTTATATGTTAGCATTGATCCCAGTCACCGACAACCCTGAATAGGAGGTCAAAATAAAACAAATTACTTATATAATCACGTAACGATTCAGTTTTGAACACTGGCTAGCCTCCGAGAACATAGCGCGATGGTAATCACTTAGAGGATCATACTGTAGATGTGCATGACATTGGAATAAAAGTGTATTTTTAATTTGGCATTTTCCTTTTCTATATCCCTAAAGCTGGCCATATATGGGGACGCGACTCCACAAGATTCCACGTACATTCCAAAAGTCTCGAAAAACCGTCCGTGAGTGCGTAATCTCGTGAGGATTGCGTGGAGTCTTAGAAATATTTGGATATCCAATCATTCAGAAATCCAAGACTCCACGCAGAGCGCACCCGTCTGTGGCCGATACAACATTCCAATAAATCCAATTCGGGCTCATTTGGTAACCCGTAGCTGTAGGTCGTGAATACGTTTTTTTTATAGTTCTGAACATTTTACTCAAAGCTAAAATAAAAACTTAAAGAGTATAAATTTAAGACACGCCCATTTAGAGTCTTTGGAGTCGTGGCAGTAGAGTCTTTGTGTGTGTACTCATTTTTTAACTCACGCCTCGGAAGGCTTTACGAGACACGGAGTGATGGAAACGGCGTCCCAGTATATAGCAAGCTTAAAAAGCTCACACCGCATGCGGTTTGAGCCAGCGCTGCGGCGTAGCGCGGGGAGGTGACCACAGCTGCCGAGTTTTGTATGCATCTTATTTATTTTTTATTTTTTTTATAAATTATAGGTCAGCGTTTGACCACGACCTCGCCTGATGGGGCGCGATGATGCAGTCTACGATGGTACACGCTTGCCTAGAAAAAACCTATTCACTCGCGACTTGAAGACTCCTAGGTTCTGTGTTTCCTGATAACTACTATCAGGAAACACAGATTCAGGCAAGGCGTTCCACTCCTCTGCGGTGCGCATAATAAAGGTGGAAGAGTACCGCTTTGTGCGTATGGGAGGTATGTCTACCATGTAGCGGTGGCCCATCGCGGAGCGTCTGGCTCTCCGATGATAGAATGTAGATGGTGGAATCAGGTTGAAAAGCTCCGCAGCGCACTCTCCGAAATATATCCGATAAAAAACCGAGAGCTTGTAACTTTTCGACGATGCTCGAGGCTGTGGAGCCTTGAATCTGCTAGCTTGTCATTGCAAATGAGCTTCTTGGTCTCAATTGAATCTAGAGACTCTAGCTGGTATTTCGTTGATCCGTCCCAGAGCTGAGAACAGTACTCCAGACATGATCGGACTTGTGCTTGGTATAAGTTCCATCTATTATGGAAAGTCCATCTCCTAAAATTGTGGGATTTTTGTCGGAGCTTACTGAGTCAATCACTATCTCTATGTTATTTTTCAGTTTTTTCTTTCGACTACTTAAGCAACTATGAATGTGAAATACTTTATAAGCTAGATCCAACTAGATGCATGAGAACAACTTAATGTATAATAACCTGGCTGATCAATAAAAAAGCTATCTCTTTCAGATTACGATACAGTCTGTTTAGTTACTTCAGTTGTTGCATTAAATGGCATTATTGGAATGGATTAGATAAAAACTGTAACTTATTGAGTAGATTGAATTATATGAATTGGCATTTTGACCACCCTACCCTACCCTATCATGTTGGCGTTCAATGTTTATAAATAGGAATTTGCTAAAAGACTCAGAGCGGTGAAAACATTCTTCAAGGTTTGTTTCACAGTAACCATCGAAAAGCCGTTATGATAGCCATACCCAATGACAAAACTCACCCTTATCCGTAACGGGGTTGCTATTTCTACCCCGATACCTTTCCATTACGTCGCACTAATAGCTTCATACATACTTAATCTACTTACCTTTTGCGAAAATATACTACTTCTTAGAAAATGTTATTGCCTTTGAAGTTATACAGTTATAAGACCTGGATCAAAGGAAACTTAGTAAGGGAAAACCACCGTAGAAAGTATTCCTCTAAAACAAATCTTCTATATTCATATTAAAAATAGGTAAACTAGTTTGTATGTTTGCTTGTTCGAAGTAATCTTAGAAACAACTGAACCTATTCTAAAAATTCTTTCACTGATCGAAAGCTCCATTACAGGCTACAGGCTAAATTTCAAGTCTATTAAAAAGTCGTGAACGCGCGAATGACACCTTTGGTGTTATAAACGGCCATATGCTACGATAACCACTTACTATGTACATATATTACTTAGGGGAAGCTTGCTTGCCAACTTAGTTGTATTAAAACAAAACCGGTACGAGCAGGACTCGCAGACCGCGGGAACCAAACCGTCTAGTTATGTGCGCGGTAAACTAAGAAAGCTTTTAAGACAGATATCTAAAACTGTTCTACCTAGAGACTTTGTATTGATTTTCCTGTAATCTTTGCATATACATCTATTAAGCGTAATAATTTCAGATTGTTCACTTTGCAAGCTTCGGCGTCAAAGACGGTATTTTTATCGTCAATTCTCATCATAAGTTAAAAACAGTACATAATAAAAAATTGTTTTGGAATGATACCCCACTTGACCTAGTTAGCTTATTTTGAAATATATGTACATATACCCCACAATTTTGGCTCTTTTGGCCATCAAACTAGCGGTTCGTCCCGAACTGAGACCTCGCGAGTCTCCCATAAAACAAAAAAATTATAATTCTTAATCGTGTGCTAATAAAATAGTGCCAACTAACTTGACCTACAGTTTCATTTAAATTACAAGTAACGGCAGTTCATATTAATTGGTTACACTTATAAGGAGTACAAATTTCAGCTATTCTAGATTTCAGACTTTTCCCTATATTTGTGTTACTAAAGCTACTCGCATCTACTAAATTTCAGCACTGTGGGGTCACTGGTGAATTTTATTAAAGTTCAGTTTTTATTATGGCTAATAACTTAAAAACTACAAGATTAAAACTAAAAATAAAAACTGGGTCGAAATGTATTATGAAGGCCTTTAATGAGACGTGCAATTTGACCAGATAGTCACATTTTTTTAGCTCATTTATTCACGCTTAGAATGTTATCCTCGAAGAAACAATCATACATACATACATATACATACATACATACAACGCTAATTTGTCCAAGTTCATTTGGAGACCTCACTTCGCTAGATAAAAAATGGTTTTGGAATGTGTAAATCTATCACATTGATATGATACCCCACTTGACCTAGTAGGCCTGTTTTGAAATATATAACCCACAATTTTGGTTCTTATGGTCATCATAATGATTTTCATTTTTTTTATCAGTATTATAAATAACTATTTCAAATTTCAAAACAATAGGTATTCTAGCTGCTGAGAGAATCAGCTATGACAGACGGACGGATGGACAAAGTCGCACCATAAGGGTTCCGTTTTTACCATTTTGATCCGGAACAAAAAAGTAAGGCGTTAACGAAGTTGCGAGTAGTTCAGCTAGAAAAATACAAGTTTAAAAACTGAAACCCGCCTACATACGTATAATAGCTAGAAAACCAGTTTCAGAATGTTGACCAAATCTACTATTCTATCGTAAAGTTCCACCCTAAACCAACCAGTTGTAGTTAGAGGCTAATTATACAGTTTTATTTTTAAATGCAAATTACAACTTTACAAACAGTGTTTTATTTTTGTAGTGTTATCCGAACACGAACGGAAATTTTTTAGATTTTTCTTAGAATATTTCTTCGAAGGTTGCGGGTTCAGTCCCGTTTAGGCTTGAACATTTTTGAGATGATTTTAAAAATCTTATAACTTTACTATTTATCTGTTGAATGTAAATATCCCGTATTTACTACAAATAGTGTTACAACTCAGGTAGAAATCTAACCACAAGTTGTGCTCGTAGTTAAGAAGCTACGAGTGAACGTCTGAATGCTTTAGGGACTGAATGGATGAACATATATGTCATAGCTCATCATTAAATCCGTTAAATATCAAGCAAGAAACAAGGTTGGTCATTCTTACCAACCTTGTTTCTTGCTTGATCTTTTCCTGGCTTGGTCGAGGAGGAACAAGCGGTAAAATTAACCATTCAAAATTACTAGTATCATTGTGAGATCAATGAATGTTGAATAACCGTCGGCACTGAAGATGTTTTTGTTTAAAAAGAAACAATTTTTTTTAATAATTGTCATTGAAATTCAATGACTTGTAACATCATGTTAGACTATTATTAGTAGGATGACAAGCGCAGTTTCTCTCAAAAGCAAAACAGAGAGCGTTATAACAATTTTGACAAGCTTGTCACTGGTCGGATGATGGATGGCGATGCCCCTCACACACAGACCAACAACGAATAATTTATATTAGCATTATTACTAGATTACAGAATGCGAGTGTGCAAGTGTTGCTTATTTAATCTATTTTATTTTATTGTTTATTGCACAAAATACACATCAAATGTACAAAAGAAAAATGCTAAAATTATTTTCTACCTTTCAACCTCAGAGGTAGCAAAAAAGGTTGACGTGCTAGCTTAATAGTGTTACGCCGAGGCTGTTAAACACTGAGTAATAATCGAAGTTTCTCGAGCGCTTGTTTCTGTTGTTGTCTTGCTGTGCTATTGTTGTTATTGTCTGCGGTTGCGCACAATTGAGTGGCCATTGTGTCGAGGGACCGACCCTTCCTGGAGCGATCGAGATCGTTCTCGAACAATCGAAATGTGTGCGATATAAATAGGCTGGAGAGATGGCCGGACAGTCAGTCAGTGAGTCAGTCAGTCAGTGAGAGAGTCTCAGCGAGGCCCTGGAGGACTGACGTGAGAAGGGTCTCGCGTGAACAGTAGTTGCTCCCGAGTCAGTCTGGATTAAGCTATACGTGCTATCATTTCGGTGACTTTAAGTGGTGCAGCAGTGGTGTGAATTAGTGTGTTGTGATTACGTGTGACCAAGTTCGTGTATTCATCGTTTAGTGTTGAATAAAAGTGTTATTTTGGTTAGATCGATTCCCATTATTTTATCCCGAACCCTCAGCTCGTAACAATAGATATTAACTTATCGGTACCTACTTAAGATAACACAGATAACAATAAACTCCAATCACAAATAATAAATACATAAACCTGCTTGACATTGATTAGAAAAACATTTTTTATTACATGTATAATAAGTATAAAAATACTACATTTATATTAATAAATACACACACAACAATATTTTTAAACGCTAGTGGGAGTAGTGGAGGACTTCTGCAAGAAATTGTAGACAAGTCGTTTGAAAACTAGTTTACTAGGCGCCTTTTTAATATGAGTAGGGAGAAAATTCGTCAGTAACTAGTTACGACTCGTTTATCCTTGAAAATGTGTCAAAAGTTTGACACTAGTTTGACAATTTTTCAAGGAGATACGAGTCGTAGTCGGTTACTGTTGGATATAGGAACCCGCCATTAGTCTATGGAATTCTCCCGTTCTTATTACGCCATTTACCAATTCACGCATCGTTTCTATACTGGCAAGCAAGTTATCGATACCAGTAACTGACCAATTTGTTAGTTTAGTAATTTGTTTAATAGTTTGTAATTTGTTAGTTTATCAATTTGTCGCACAGTGTAACCAGGGCCCCAATTCTACTAAACCAATCGCTTCACTATGACTATGGTATCGTCGAAAAATCGCCACTATAGATACCTTTTGGTATTCTACTAACACAATTTTTTTTCAATGACCGCCGTTGCTATGACAACCCCATTGAACGTTTGGCAGCTTATGACAAGAATAACAATCATAATCGTTTAACAATGGTATGGCTCCATAATAGTTTTTCTTATAAATTAGCCGAATTGGGCCCCAGGACTTAACTATATAGAATCGTTATAAAATGACGAATAATGTTCACCGTAGCATAAGGACGTTTGTAGTACCAAAGCTATCACTCGCGCGGTTGCCGACCATTTAAAACTACTCTAGTTATCTAGTTAATGTTTTAAAATTATTTAGGTACTTATTTCAAATCAAAGCAAACTATAATAAAAAGTGTTCTAAGGCTGATATGATGATGATGAAATAAAAAAAATCATTAAATTTGTTTAAAATTTACCTAAGTTAAGAATATTAGAATAATAATAAACTCTTAAAACATGACTTAAATACAACGTACATATATAATTAAGACGAGTAGAACCACTCAGGATTATGCCTTATAAGCTTCAATATTTTATGGTAAATACATCGTTATGAGATGTGTTTCATTTCGTATAACCAGCGTTAAAATCATAATTAATTATGCCCGAGAGGCACGGAAATATAAACTAAATTTAAGACTCTTAAGATACAAAGGGGCTAGTCTAGCTACAACTTGGGGGCCTGATGGGAAACGCGGTCGGGATCGGCCAAGAAAGCGTTGGAGAGACGATCTTGTTGCCTTCGAGCAGGAGTGGTGGAGTGTCGCACAAGATAGATGGAAGGACTTGGGGGAGACCTTTGTCCAGCATTGGGACAATATAGGTTGACAAAAAAAAAAGATACAAAGATAGCAAACATTTTGGGCAGTTACTGGCCCAGTCAACACAATAACCAGTTCCAACCAGTCAGTTATGGCGTCAGTTATTACTCTTCTTCACGATGAGTACGACATTGAGAGACCAGAGGGCTTAGCCAAGTTACAGTCGATTAGCGATGACGCTAGTCGATACGTCCGAAAATGTATGGGATTTGACACATGCTATAGAAATACCAGGTGATTCAACGACAACAAATGTATGTAGAAATCGAATAGATTCGTGGCGAATGTAATTTGGCTACGGGCCCAGTGCTGGCAGACAGTGGATGGCTAAGTTCTATACTTACTACGCCACTAGCACCATGAAAAAACAAAGAGGCAGTCGGGACAGTACTGAATTACTGATGCCGAGTTCTCCATGGACGTAGCTACAGTAGGTAATTCCTGCAAAAAAAAAAAATCCTAAAATATTAATTTCAAAGCGCGCGCCTCGTAGAGCACGTCCTTTTTGGCACAAAAGAGAAATAAACTGTCTCTGAAACTATAAATTAAAAATTGTTTCAAGGTTTAGCCAGAACCCACAACATTAGCCTAGGTTGAAATAAGTTTTGAAGTGAAATCTTCTTTAGGCGCGTTGGGTATTTTTTAAGATGGGGAAAACCATTTAACTCGTGATACTGTTACTGTTACCGTTACCAAGACATGTGTTTAAGTATCTGTAATGTAATTTGCTTTTAAATTTTGAATACCCAAACATACAGCGCTAAAATTTTCACTTCTGTCGACACTCCCGGAGTGCCACTTTCTTATACTAAGTGAAGGCAATCCTGAGGGCTTAGCCAAGTTACAGTCGATTGGCGATGACGCTAGTCGATACGTCCGAAAATGTATGGGATTTGACACCTGCTATAGAAATATGACGTCATTCAGCGACAACAAATGTATGTAGAAGTCGAATAGATTCGTGGCGAATGACATTTGGCTACGGGCCCTGGTTACGCCCATGTTGTCTATTGTATAACCCATGAACACACGTTATACATGTAACAATACTGTATTGAATAGACAGCTAGCTACTGGCACAGCTTCTGCCTAGTTGATCGTTTAGTAACTAGATCCGTGCAAATCAGGTATTAAGCTAAACAGCCATTTACCGCCCACTTATGTGTTGATAAACTTTGATGGTAGTACCTATGTAACACAAAGCTATACACAATAGTTACATGCAGAGAACGTTCTCGGGTCGATACCCATCAAGTCGTATAAACCTAATTTATAGCTTTGCAAAGGTTTACGATCAGATTGTAAAGAATTTCGGCGAGCTGATTACTTTTTAGCACAATCTGTACAGATGCGAAAACGTGATATCTATTTTCACTAAAAATGGCAAACGGCAAATGTTCGCGGTTTGCATTATCTGCGGATATTTGTTCCGGGTCTTGATTTTTTTCTATATAACATAAATATAAATATTACTGGACATTTCACACAGCACTATCTATCCCCAATCTAAGCAGAGGTTGTACTATGGGAACCAGATAACTGATAGAATACTTATATACTTTTTTTTTGTAAATGCATACTTATAATATATTGAAAAACATCCAGATACGTAGACCAGATATGTATTTAAAGAAAAAGTATATCAGTTATATAGTTCCTATAGTACAAGCTAGTAGTTTGAGGCTAGATAGCGCTGTGTGAAATGTCCAGCAATATTAATTTATTTATTTATATTTATTTGATGAAATCATCGATCTGCACAATAGTCCAAGCCTGCTTCATAAAGGCCCATTTCGTTATTACCGTTTTTAGTGGAAATAATTTACATAACGTTTTTCCTCGTCAGGATTATTGGCCCTAAGAATATCACAAAAGCTTGTTTAGAAAAATATATTTTTCATCAAAAATATTACAAGTGGAGTACGTCATTGAACAACGAACGGTTTCATGCTGAAAATAATCTTTCGACACAGTTAATAATATACTTTATTGCTAGAAAATAGGGTTAATAATAGCACAAGTTTGCTGAAACGCTTGGTACAGCAGAGCACGGATTTCTACGATGTATTACAAAATGTGCTACGCTTGCTACAAAAATTCTACGTCTGTTCGTCTTTTCGAAGGAATTTGACGAAAATGCCACTCTAAATTCAAACACACATTTTGACGTTCTACTTTGTACCCGACTTCTGAAAGAGGGTTATGTTAATTGCAAGTACCTATAAAGGTATGTATGTATTTAAAATATTATGTAATGCTTGTTAAGACCTTGTATATAAACAATCTGCAAGGTCCGCGGCTTCGCACGCGTGGTTTGTCAATTAAAACATTACCCTCCTTCTGAGTAGTCGGGTAATAAGTAGTATATGTCTCAATCCGCGTAAAAATCCATCTGTATACCAAAATTTAATTAAAATCGGTTTAGCCGCTTAGTCGTGAAAACGTAACAGACTGAAAGACAGACATTTTCAAACGTATCATCAAAAAATGACGTCAAATACAATTTTGCTCGTTTTTGTTTTGATATCTTTAGGTATATAAAGCTGTAGACTGACTTGTACCATTTCTTTGTAATGTACCATTCGAGCTTTTGGCTCAAGTGTACCTCCATACTCCATTTTTACTCAATATGGCAGGTTGAGTGTGCTTCATTAATTTTAAGTCATTGTTATTGGAAAAAGAAGAAAAGAACAAAACAATATTGGATATCTAATTTATACCAAAGAAGAAACGAAAATGGTCCGAAATCGATTAGGTATCGAAAATCGAGACAAGCTTGCGTTTGCAACTTGCTCTCGTGATGACGCGACCTGCACTGACTTATAATGTAACACTCAAAGGGATTCGCGAAAAAACCGACAGTCGAGTGGAGCACGAGGCGCTCGCCGCGAATGATACATTACAAACGAACGTTACAATTCAGTATTACAAGTCAGTCTCCAGCTTTAAGCAAGCATTACCAAATATGAGTCATAAAATACCTCTATCTAGCAGGATACTTGCCTTTCCTTGGCAAAATACCCAAATGTATTGACGCAGGGATATGAACGAATATCAGAGGTTTTACAGAATTCCTAGATGCTAAAAATCATAAATAAATAAATAGTGACTCTTTATTTGAATGGCCGTTACTACATGATGAAGGACTTGGTTCATGTGCCGCACAAGGCCTTCCAAAGAGCAGCGTTTAGATTGAGAATTGAGAGTGGCTGACTTTAATAAGTGTAAATTAATAACTTTAATAACAGTACTTTAATAATTATGATAATATTTTGTGTCAAGTGTATTTTATTTTTGTGTTTATTAAATTGAATATGAGTAAAATGTTACTTTAATTAAATCATCATCATCATACTGATATGAAAAAAGGATGTCACTGCTGAACATAGACGTAGATTTCGAGAGCGACTGACCTTGACGGCTTCCAGCAACCTTTATCAGAATCTTTACCTTGAATTATAGTTTTAATTTTTATCTTCAATTAAATAAAATAGAAAATATCAAGTTTAGTTTGACATTTCGCAAAAATTTTTACTACTGATTTGTGTAAACCCCAATTTTTGTTTTACACAAATCTTTGTTTTACACACAGATTTGTGTAATTATTTGGTCGGTTTTGATTTGACGATTTTTATTAAGAGGTCCTAATTTATAAAATAGTTACATCTACTTGACCTCTGAGGAGGCATGCGAGTTTTCTCTCATGATAATTTAAATGTAAGTGGAACACACAATTTAAAGATCCTTTTACAAAACATAACAATACAGAAAATGAATTACGTCTAAATTGTAACATTTTGAACGGATTGGGGCAATTTCAATCCCAAGCTTCTCTATCATCTAAATAATCCGATATTTAATAATAGGCTTTTTTATAAAGATTTTGTTTAATTACGTTTTTAAATTTATTAATTGTAAATTTTTGTACATCCCCTAGGAGTTTGTTATAAAAGCGTACACCTTGCCCTTTAAACGATTTAGTAACTTTATGGAGTCTACAAGTGGCAACAGCGAGTTTATCTTTATTTCTAGTATTAAAATTATGATTACCGCTATTTTTCTTAAACAAATGAATATTCTTGTGAACATACATCAAATTTTCCTAGATGTATTGACAAGGGAATGTCATAACATTTATTTCTTTAAACTTATTGCGTAATGATTCTCTGCGGCCCATATTTTAAATTGCACGAACAACCCTCTTCTGCAGCACCAAAACGGTGTTTATATCTGCAACACTCCCCCACAGCAGTGTACCGTATGAAATAATGCCGTGGAAGTAGCTAAAGTAAACTAGTCTAGATGTGTCTACGTGTGTAAAAAGACGGTTATTTTTGACTGCGTATGCCGCAGAGCTAAGTCTCTCTAAGAGCCAACTCCTCGTCTTTGATTTTTATATCTGCCTTAACTTGTGTAATAGTAGGTAGTATAAATTTAATACATTTAGTTTTCTTTTCATTTAGAAGTCGATTGTTTACATTGAACCATTTTACGACCTTAGAGACTGCATTGTTTACATCGTCAAAATCGGTTTGTCGTCGCTTTAATTTAAATAAAAGTGACCTGTCATCTGCAAACAATACAACCTCATGATCGTCCCTTACAAGATGGGGAAGATCATTAATATATACTAAAAATAAAAATGGTCCCAGAATTGATACCTGTGGTACACCCATGTTAACCAAAAACCCCGGAGAGCGCTTCCCATTCAAGTCAACTCTTTGCACTCTGCCACTTAAATAAGAAGTGAGAAAGTCTAGAGCAACGCTCCTAATGCCATAATGGTGTAGTTTCCTGATCAATGTGTCATGGTCTACGGAATCAAAGGCCTTGGATAAATCACAAAAACACCTAAATGAGACTTCTCCCAGGCATCGAATATGTGCGATATTAACTCAATACCAGCATCTGTGAATGAGCGACCCCTGGTAAATCCGAATTGTTTATGATCCAGTAAATTATGTGAATTGAAATGTCTAAGCAGTTGATTTAAAATTAGTTTTTCAAATATTTTACCAAATGTCGGAAGTACTGAGATTGGTCTAAAATTACCAGGATCAGAACTAGTGCCTGATTTGAAAAGTGGAGTTATTTTACTGTGAGTCCGTTTGCAGTTGGCGAACAGTTCTTACATACGGTTGGTAGTTTCGATACAGTGCAGTTATGATGCAGTCCGTCTATGTGTAGTTTAGTACATAGATAATTATGACCTGCATTGAAACAGACTATTATTATTTACAAACCACACGTGAAAAGCCGCGAACGGAAGTTAATTTTATCATACTCAGTTTCGGTGTTGATGAAACTCGGAAGATATGAAAACCGATGATTTCGCCACATTCCTGCGACATACACATGTAAAGGGAAAATCGATATCTACCGCGCGATTTATCTTTAGGGAGACGTTGACCTTGAATGGGATGTCATACCGGATTAGAGCTGAGAGTATAGCATAGACATTTACGTTAGCATTCTAATAGCTTGCGTCGAATTGTAGCCAATGATTTCCGGTTCGCCAGTTCTCGTTATTTGGGACTTATTTTTAATACAATAGTAACATTTTAGACGATATTTTTTAGTTAATACTAGCAAGCCCGCCCCGGCTTTGCACTGATTTTATCAGAATCATATAACCTATAGCACTAAAATATAATAAGGTAGTTTAGTCGGTTTTCGGCCAAGTAAGCAAAATTTTGAGTCCAGGTGGATTTGTTGGGCGATATATTTAGCAAACCTTAGTCTAAGTATTATTTACAAATCTTAGACATAATGTAGTTTTCTATTTCATATAACATTTTACCATGAATAATATAGTTTTATTTTTATAATAGAAAACATCAGAAAGTAGCTACTACGCTGGCTTTCGGCCACTTGTTTTGGTTTACGGCCGTTTAATTAGCCAGTTCTCGGCCACTGTTATTTATATTTTAAATGACCCTTATTTGAGAAACAATAGGTTTTCATTTTGAATAAAACAAAAAAAGTTAAAATCCTAAGGCTAATAGTTTTTAAATATTAGGAACATTCTTTTTCTTCTTATTTTGTACTTGCTTATTAGAAACAACTTTGTTTAATTATCAAAAACTATCCCTTAAAAGTAATTTAGGTAATTAAAATATCATGAATTCTCTGTCATCGCTATTCGAAACCTCTCTTGTAATGTCTTTTTCAGTCGACCTTTGAGACATCTCTATGTCTTTTAACTGAAAAAAAAAACAATAAGAGTGCAGTATTTAACTAAATTAATTTTGATAAATATATAGGTATTGTAATTGTCACTTAATAAATCACAGCCGAAAACAAACCATATTCTCTACAATTCTCGACCATGTTAACCGCAGTGGTCGCAAATTCGCTTTTGAAAGACTTATTTTCGGCCATTCCTTTATCAGTTTTTTTAAAGATCTAAGTATAGTAAAAAACATTAAAAACAATAACTATGTACCTGGCGCCAAATATGGATAATTATATATAAAAATATACCTTGAATATTTAATTTGTTTTAATTTTTAGTTATGTACGGGCCGAAAACTAAATTAATCATTTCTATTTACCGGCCATTAATCATTTACTTAGGCCGAAAAGTACTTATTCAAAATGTAGTTCTCGGCCGCCAAAAACGAACAATCATAAACTGATTTAAATCATTAATTTATTTATAATACATGCGGCCGGCACCTAAATACATGAATGAGATGGTATCCAAATTTGTAATTTACATGATGTTTATTAAATAGATTTTAATTTAATAGTGATTTTGATCATTTCGCAATATACGTATTCAAGTTATTTCTCGGCCCGTAGGCCGAAAACTAAATAATTTTACGAAATGCAATCTAGTCATCCGGCCATCACATTTGAAACTATTCTGTTAAATATTTTATACATTTGAATAAATAATTACATTATTTCAACTCATCTGCAGCGTATAAAAGTCATATCAATGTTTCCAAAACCAAATAATCAACATTTTAACTTACCTTGAAGAAAATGGAATGAAAACTATTTAGTTCACTAATTTTGACACACACCCACACTGCCTAAATTGCGTTGGCGGCGTACTGACGAGCAAATTTAAACGTATTTAAGCGAACAAATTTAGGAGGCGTCAACGTCTTGTGAATTTGTGTGACAACAGTATCTTTTTGAATGAGTGAGGTAAAATTTTCTTGTTATTGTTGTTTTACTGCGTAGAGGCCGAGAACCGGAGGGGACCGAGAAACCGGCTAAACTAGCCTATCAGTTTCTATCAATGAAATAATTTTCAAAATCGGTTCAGTTTTGAGATAACTCAGAATTTACTTTACCTCTTTTTTATACCACATTGAGATGAAACAAGATTGTTGCCCACCTGATGTTAACTGATAACCATCGGCATCGCCTACAATAGAGGGTCACGCACGTTAGAAATGTGCCCTACGATGCACTTTCCTGCTTTCATCAACTTGAGGCATACAGTTGTAAAGCCTCATGTGCCTATAATTTCACCGGTAACCATACCCTTCAAACGACGAAATAGGTATGGTGGTAGTACTTCCCCGGGCAAGCCCTTTCACAAGGAATTCTATTTTATAAACTATGGTTAATATTTTAAAATTTTCTCGCTAGTGAGAAGAGTTACCTCTCTTTAGCACAGTTTTCAACTCTTCAAATGTCTTAGAAACCTAATGATGCTTAAACGTACAATATTTTTGACAATGGTAAAAAATGTCAATATGAAAAGTCTATAAAACTTCTATTTTACTTAGTTTAAAAAGCAAACAAATAGATCATGAAATATTACTAAGAAAAATTTTGAATTCTAGTTTATTTTAATGAAAATTTGTTTAAGCATTCATAGAACAAACTTACATAAATTATTCGTGCAAAGCCATCTAAGTCAATTTTCACAGATCAATATTCAGATTGGATCAGGCTAATTTAGTTATTAATAAGTTGAGAGAGGTACGTTTCATCTCATTAATAATCTTATATATCAATATTTGAGATAATAAAAATTAAATTATCTTGAATCTGACTAAATAAATTTATGCACAGGTTTTGCTTAGAATTATTAAAATATTTATTCTAGATTACAATTAATATTAATATTATTCCAAGTATTTATTTTACAAAATTATTATAGTAAGTAGGTAAGTTAAGTATTTATTTTGTTTAGATAAGCTAGAAATAAAGCAAAACTCGATATTCATATCGAAATCCCATTTTTTAAGGGTTAAAAAGTAGCATATGTGTTCCAGGCTATAATCTACATAAATACTCATCGAAATCGGTTGAGCCGTTAAGACGTGATTGAGTAACAAACAAATAAAATAAACAAACATCCAAACTTTCTCATTTATAATATTAGTGTGATTATTTTGGTATTTTGTGAGTTAGTTATTAGCGCTGAAATACCTTTTAATTGTGTCACACATTCTTTACGTCCAGGATGACTAATAGATTATGCCACAAGCATTAAGTCCTTCTAGCTCACCTCAGTTGAGTGTAAAAATAATAGTTAAATAAACAATACCCATTTATTTTAATGGACCTAGATTGAAATATTAATTTCCTTTCGTTTGGCCTTGGTTCGGTCGTCGCTTAGAGATCGCTTTAGCGGAACACTAGAAATCTCGCTTCGTTGGCTGTCTTGAAAGAGATTAGGCCTACAGATTTGTAAGATGTGGGGCTCGTAAGTAGGCTCAAGGTCCACTCAGCGAGCTATGAGGGCTCTATTTGGCGTTCCTCTACGAGATCAAATCAAAAACGAAAATACTAAAAGACATGTATTGTATATGTAATTTTATTGCCCAACTGATTGCTCTAATATAAGTTATATAAGAAGCAAAATCCAGATATTGCGGAGTCAGGTTTTCTAAACAGGAAAAAGAAACAGGTTTTCGTCGGCCATTCGCTTCTGAGTAAGGAGGTGTTATAAATTTTCAAAATGGCGTTGTTTAGGGGATTATCAAACAATACCGTGACGGTCTTATCTATTCAAGGCAACCTTTGGATGAACAGAATTTCACGAGAACGTGCGGACAGTAGCTTTTTTAAAATGGTTAAGTTTTAAAAATTCTATAAACTAATTAACTGTCGGGTTTTTTATTTGTCAAGCTGATATTAGTTCCAAGTATGTATCATGTTGATTTAATTCTGGCTCGGTTCTCAGTTCAGACGAGAAGCGCGTCGTTAGAGATTAGTTAGTTGGGTATTGGCTTAGGTCAGAGCTTTAGTCCGTCCACTGGTCTCGGCCTAAGCCTCGACTAACCGTGTTAGCCAGTTTCACTAAAAGGAATAAAATTATAAATTGTAATTCGTTCTAAGTAGGTATAACCTCAGTACGATGTCGTAAATTGTTTCTATATTACATTTTCCTTAAGATCAATCAATCTATTTACTCCATCTATCATATTTTAAGATCTATGTACACAGATCACTTTAGAAAATAAATTTATTCTTGATTTCTTATGAACTTCAATTAAAACTTAGGCTTCAGCGTATTGAAAAAGTAATTGAATAACTTTGTGGATAAGTGAGACAGAAGCAATAGGCTCTGGGTTTGAAAAAGTGATTGAAATACTCTGTGGGCAAGAGAAACAGACGCAATAAGCTGTGGGTTTAAAAAGTAATTGAAATACTCTATGGGAAATAGGCTCTTGGTTTGGAAAAGTCATTGAATTACTCTGTGGGCAAGTGAAACGGACTGAATAGGTTGTGGGTTTGAAAAGTAATTGAAATACTCTATAGGCAATAGGCTCTTGATTGAAGAAATAATTGAATTGCTCTGTGGGCAAGTGATACATAGCTTGTTCTGGGTCTAGAATAGTGTAGCTAGATGTTGTACCCTGATACCCTTGTACTCGTAATACATATGACAAAGAAATCCTAGCAATACCAGAGTTAAATTAAAATCCTAAACGTGTCGTTGTTTTTTCAGTACATTTTTAGTTGTATGTACGGTTTATTTATCATCTAACGTTATATAATCGAGATCTTATGAGCAATGCACGCCGGAAGCGGTTCATCACATCGGAAACTATATCAAAATACATACGTTTACGCAGTACTTTAAATCAACTAAAACATAATTCATTTGTGTCAGGATCGATTGTAGAAACAAACACATAGAAGACATTGAAAAAGAAGAATAAGTAAAAACATAACCAAAAACAATATTGCAGTTCGTGTGTCCTATTATTTATTGCATTTATCATAACATCAGTTAGAATTTAATTCTCATTTAATTTATTTTCCACTGTAGGTACACTTTGTAGTACAATAAGTTACGTCATATTCAGAATTTTGACACTTACTTATACTTACACATATAAGACCGTAACAATAAGATTATGTTCAAGCAATTAAATTTATCTTTATCTTTAGCAACACGTTGATGTTTAATCTCATCATCATGATCATTGATCAGTCACAGACCGACTTCAGATCACTGGCCTACTGCAGAGTATCTCAGTGAACACCAGAAAATAAGAAAATTTATGTTGAATGTGCCAAACCTTATAAAATATGGTAAGTAAATGTTTTAAAAACAACGAATAATCTTTCGAATTAGGGGCGAAACATCGAGGTTGGATCATAACTCAATATTCAAGGGGCCCTTATCATAAGCCCTGTCGTCGACACCCTTGTTCAGGCACTTAATTAATTTAAAATTCCTGATGAAATATGTAAATAATCCATAGTAGGTTTATTAGGGCGAGGAAGTCTATGATGGGAGGTATTTGCAAAGTTTTGAAAATGTGAAATTGAGACAAGTTACTTTAGGTGTAGTTAATGAAGGTTCAAATTGTTGCCACAAAACTTGCAGCAATTTCGAAGATGTTTTAGAATTAAACTATGTTTTATTAACATTATTATGTTTGTATGTTAATTTTAGGTACCCTTAAATACCTATATATTATAGATCAAGCAAAGCGAGATCTCCAAATCAACTTTGGCATATCGACGTTGTTCGAGTAGGTATGTATGTATGTTTGTTTCGAAGCGTAGATCCGATCATCATGAAATTTGATACATAGGTAGGTAGAGATGGCACAATTCTGATGTGACTAAATGGGCTAAAAATATGGAGGGGTGGGGTTATCGATATATTGGGGTTGAAGAGGGTTAAATATTTTTTAAATAAGACTATTATGTCAAATAAGACGTCAAATGAAAGATATTCATATTATATTTCGATCCCGTTTTTATTTTTTGTAAAGTCTTTGCAGTTTGAGTTACTAGCCATAATACAAACTGAACTTTGACAAAATTATATGCGTGTAGTTTTAGTGACACAAATATAGGCCAATGAGTCTGAAATCCAGGATAACTGCAATTTGTATACCAAATAAAGGAACAAATTTGCATGAACTCCCATTACCTGTTATTTAAATGAAACTGTAGGTCAAGTTAGATGGTTATGCATTTCGAGGCACTATTTTGATAGTCAAAGATTACGCGAGATCTCAGTTCGGGGCGAACCACTACTTTATTTCATGTAAATCTGTTATTATTCTTGAGATTCTGTTAGGTTAGAAGTATTTTACGAGCGCCGCCGTTCTCATTTGTTCATATAGATCCTGTGCATCCAAAGGTTGTCTGGAAGAGGTTGCTTTTAACGATAAGGTCGCCTATTGTACCTATGTTTTAAACTTTTTTTTTGTTTTTTTTTATTTATTGTGCAATAAAGATATTATCGAATCTTTTACAATTAGCATAGTAATCATTATATAAACTTTTTTGCTATTAGGAACTGGAAATAAAATAATAAAATCAGTAGGATTTACGTACGTACGAGTACACACATCAACATTGTCTAGGGATATTCCATTTTGAAATGATTTGCTTACAAACTATTTGCTTTTTAGAAAAAGGTTATATATGGAATTAAACCTCTTTTGTTCCCTTTTCGAAATTTGGACAAAAAATGGGACTCCGATTTAAATAAAACAACGTTAATTTTGCCTAAGATATGTAACTTAACTTTTTTTTAATTTTCAATAAGTGCTATCTAAGTAATTTTTAATTTTAACGGATCTTGTGATATTAGTAATGTCATGGAACGTCAACATTTAAGCAGAGAAGAAATGATAAGAGCGATAGGCATGTTACAAGCCGGTGCTATCCAACGCGTGGTTGCCAATACCCTAAACACCAATTAAAACGTAATTTCTCGATTGTGGTCACGTTATCGTATTACTGGGGATGTAAGAGAGCACCACACTGGAAAAAACGGAATTTTGGAGAAAACGATCCTGTCTAGGGGTGGCCCTAGACAGGATCGTTTTCTCCAAAATTCCGCCAGGAATTCACCCCATCCCAATCTCCCAGAGGACCCAATCTCACAGCAAAGCAGCTAGTGCAAAGGCTTCAGTCAGACCATCAGCTGTCAGTCAGCGACCAAACTGTCAGAAGAAGGCTACATGAAGTTGATCTTCATTCTCGTAGGCCACTTCGTGTGCCAGCTCTACGACGAGGCAATCGCGGAAGGCGACTACTTTGGGCTCAAGAACATTTGTTATGGAACAATGGCCAATGGACAATGGTTCTCTTTACTGATGAGTCTCGGTTTGGATTCCTCCCAGATTCACGAAAAACACGTGTTTGGAGAGTTCCAGGCAGAGAAAGTTGCCTCCAGCAGCCACAAGAGGTCCATTCGTACCGAGATGGGACAATCATGGTTTGGGTGGGAATTCGTATTAGCGCGCAAACCGAGCTCATTTGGATAAGAGGCAGCATGACTGCACTAAAATAACGGAACGAGGTCGTAGAACATTTGATCATCCCTCATAGTGTTTAAATTGGCCAGGAATTTCAGCTGATGCATGATAATGCCCCTCCACACACGGCGCGTTTAGTGTCAGCTGGTCTTCAGGAACATGTTCTCGCGGTTTTGGACTGGCCTGCACAGTCACCCGACTTAACCCCACTTGAACACGCTTGGGACATATGGCAGCGAAGGGCTTTCAGCAATTTGCCGTCAAATTTGACCCCAGAAGACCAACTTTTTTGCCATTTAAAAAGAACATGGGATCGCAAACCCCAGCGAGACTTTGACACCCTAATTTTGAGTATGAATAATCGGTGCTGATGCGTTATCAATGTCAGGGGAGGCAACACCGATTATTAAATTGTAAAAAGGTAATTTTATAAAGTCATGGCAACGTAAAAATAGTTTTAACACAATTTACCGAACCTTGTAAATTTTCTGATTTTTCGAGATTTTGTTCCTACTTAAATTTTTTTTTAAAAAATAATATCAAACAGTTGTTTTATTATTATTAATAAAAAACACAAAATAAAGATTCTTGCCATACCTAGTTTTCTAAAGAAATTATTTTCAGTTTTTGTAAAAATCAACAAAATGTTGAATATCCCTAGACAATGTTGATGTGTGTACTTACATTGGAACACCTTTACAATGGAGAAGTCTGTTATCAAAGTTTTCAGGCTGACCGATTACTAAGTAGCCTGGCTGTTAAAGCCAGTCCGATGTACGATGACTCATTGGGCGCCGAAGTTGCCACTAAGATATTTGCTTGCAGGTAGGTATAGTCACAAATATAGAATATTTAGTAACTACAATATTATGTGAGTAAATAAAAAGGTCGAGAAACTTGCTTACTAGGCACAACATAAAATCATCCTAACGTAGAAGGCCATCTAGCCCTGAGTAAACTCGAGATTCTCATTATATTTTTGACTCGTCAAAACAATATTCACAATAATAAGTTCAGAACCTTTCCACAAAGGGTCTAACAATAGCAAACCCCAGGATAAACGTATGCTTTGGTACCTACGTTCACTGAAGCGATCTATAGATACGAGTATGTACTTGTTGGCAACATAAGGGATTACGATTCGTACGCTTAAACATGTTCAACTTTAGTGGCGTGGTGAAACGCAAGAGGAGAGTTCCATCCAGGACTTAACCCTGATGATGATGATATGAAGATAAAGAGCATTTATTTGCAGAAGGTACGTTCTAATTTGCTCTGGTCTTAATGTATAGGTACTTCTTATCTTTGATTACCATTTTAGTAATTATAATGTTCTGGTGTGCAAATATTACATAAAACACACAGAAATGCAGAAATTAAATTAATTTCTATTCTTGCCCTTTATGGGGGGGGGGGGGGGGTGAAGAGCTATCTCGCAGTGAGCGGAAACTTCTTGCCTACTGCACCACAGAACTCATCAAAGCAGTATTAATTTTTAAAGTAATCCGTGTAACTAAATGAAAATATATATATATGAGACGACATAACTAAAAAACCACATAAATACGAAATGGTATTATGATGATGTTTAAAACTAGTCATAAATGTATTATTTCATTGTTTTATGAGCTTAAACAATGAGGTTAAACAGGCTTTAAAATTCCATCTTGCTGAAAAGTATAGCGATATTGCCAGCGATACCTCCTTACTGGAATGTTTTGTATGTTCTTGTGCACCTTGCTGCGTGAATACCTTGCTGCGTATATTCCGGGAAATATCGCCGAGCAATAGAGTTCAGACACGTGAAGTATATAACTGCAATATTACCGGGGTATACTGATGTGAGATTGCAGCAAGTGTTGCACTGTGTTGCACGATATACGGTAACTCGATGGGTATATAAATGCAGCTAGAAATTGTCACAAAACTGGTATATTATACAAAGAGACAGAATCATCTATCTTTATTTTTGCGGGTGGTTCATAGTTTCTTACTTCATAATAATTCATATCTATAAGTATATCTTTCTGGAAAAAACGTTAGAAACTTCTCCACGTATGTCCCACGAAAATCTGTGATTTATCTGTCCAGACGCTATCTGAGATGAATTACAGCCGGCCGCATGCAAGCGGACGTGAGAAATGGTACGTCTACATGATTTCTTCGCCTTTTTGCCGTTGTTTTTGTCTCCCTCTCTCCCAGGGTTTTATCCGGTAAGTATTTCATATTCTGAAAAGGTTAGATACTTTTCGTGCTAGTGTTATTAGGAGTAGTACTAGATAAATGTAGAATGGTAATTTTAAGAAGAGCTTCAGAAGAAGGGAGGAGTAGTATGTGCTAGATAGTTTTAGAATGGTAATAAGATGGCTTTTTCTGGTCGTCCATTTTTTTTATACTACCTGGAGATGGAACAATCATATGCCCCACCTGATGTTAAGTGCTAGGCATAATATATTTTTTTTTAATGTTATTTGTGGGGAAACAGGCCTACGGCTCACCTGATGGTAAGCGGTAACCATCGCCTATTAACACCGGCAACACCCGGGGTATTGTCGATGCGTTCCCTACCCTGTAGAAACCTTTTAACATTTCTCTTGAAACGTGCCATGTCGTAGCCTAACGGGAAAACCTCAGATGGTAGCTCAATCCACATCTTGCAAGTATGGGGTAGAAAAGATCGCGTGAAGCGTGTGGTGCGCGATACCCAATTGTCGATGATATGTGGATGAGCTTTATTACGCTGCCGAGAAGTGCGGTGGTAAAATCTCGACGATGGGATCAGATCGAATAGCTCCTCAGAACATTCCCCATCATACAGGCTGTATAATGGCTGTGTCTCGAAATTTTGAATTTTTGCAAAAATATCCTATTAGTAGCTGACCAGCCCCGCCTTCGCACGGGTTTTAATCTAAATAAAATATAGCAACGTGCAGCCTGCACCCAACGGCTGCCAGCAATCTGTGTTAGATCATCTTTCCATCTAGTGAGTGGCCATCCCATATATGCTGCGCTTTCCAGTGCGTGGTCTCCACTCGAGAATCTATTTGAGGTAGCCCAACGGCTTTTAGTTCCGCCCAATATACATACCTGCGAGGTCTTTTGGACTAGAAGACGTCGTGCTATTTCCGGAATACTGCCCAGAGTTGGGTTCATCAACTGACCTGCTTCTCGGAGTTGGATCTGCGTAACTGAACTGTTTGTCTTACTCGTAAGTAGACGTACTCGTCAACATCTTCAAGATAGAGCTCTCAACTGATACCGTGTTGTGTTTGGTGCCACTCGTACATTCGACATGGTTTTCGTCTTTTCCATGCTCATATTAAGGCCGAGCGTTTTTCCTAAGTCTTTCAGCAATTCTGCCATGACTACGATGGCATCAGCAAATCGAAGGTCAGTTATGTCCTCGTAATTAACATTGATGACCACTCCTTGTCATTCCAGGAGCTTGAAGGCATTTTCTGGAATGGCGGTAAACAGTTTCAGAGATATCACATCTCCCTATCTAACGCTTCTCCTCAAAGGGATCGCCTTCGTACATTGCTCTTGTACTCGGACCGACATATTGGTGTTGTTGTACAAGTACTTCATTACACCGATGTACCGATAGTTTATGCGGCACCGCTGGAAACATACCGCCCATGTTTCGACCGAATCAAAGGCCAGTCAAGTATAAAACGATAAAAATTACAGATCTCAAGCTAAGATGATAAAGAAAAAGGTCCTTTGAAGAAGCGAACAAGGGTCTTAAGAACTTGAGAAATATTATATCAAACGCTAAGCACAGCTCCGTAAGTACACTAGAAAAGGAAACTGGTTTATTTCAAAAGAAAAGTTTTTCACAAAAAACAGCGTGCTTTAGGAAAACAGACTATAACTCTAAGATAGAAACGCCAAAAAGTGGAAAGCCTTGCCTGAGTTTGTATTTCCCGATAATAATTACAACCTGGAGGTTTGTCGCGGGTGAACAGATTTTTTCTAGGCGAGCGTGTTCCTAACTGCATGATCATTTATCATCAGATGAGATTGTAGTCAAACGCGAGCTTAATATAAAAAAACACAATCAAAAATAAACTTTATTGGGGAAAAAACTAGCGTTGGAGAAAACTAGTTCGTCACATTTCCAAACATTTTTCTTACGTTAAAATGCCCTTGTGTGTGTTTTTTTTGTATTTTAACCGACTTCAAAAAAGGAGGAGGTTCTCAATTCGTCGGTTTTTTTGTATTTTTTTTATTTGGGTTTCCGCGTTACTTGTTTGTTTATGAACCGATTTGAATGATTATTATTGCGTTAGCTTCAATATAATTACTCCAAAGTGATCCCATTCAATTTTGATGGTAGTCTCCGTTGAAGTAAGGAGGGGATGAAAATCTTTTTTGCTAGCACTCCTATGTGTTATTAGAAACCTCTTTAAAAATTAAGTAAACATTTTATGAACCACTTTTGACTTTAGAGTTCAGTTTCCGATTTTTTGTGATATTAGTTTTTCTGTAGTTGATTTCTTTTTGTTATAAAATAACTTGAATCTTTGAGAATCAGGAACAATTAACCGAAGGACACAAAAGCGAAGGTATTTGTTCAGTAAAAGAGAAGTGAACTTCCCTGTTGAGTGTAGGTACTTACACGTAATGGAACTTAGAAATAACGAATTCTTGTAGGATTCATGAATTATCTATGTATTCATTTATTACGGGACATGAATAAGTTATGAGGTTTTCGTTCGCTCAAAAACATAACGCTTCCATGTTTGTAGGGCAGGAACTTATCATAATGTTTTTTTATACTACATGGAGATGGGATAAGCTTATAGCCTACCTGATGTTAAATGGTAACCACCGCCTATAACAAAGCTTTGCCTCTTAGGTTACGCACCTTAGGAAGGAGCCTTACGATGCATTGCCCTGCGTTCATCAACTTGAGGCATACAGGTTAAGCCTCATGTGCCTGTAATTTCACCGGCAACCATACCCTTCAAACCGAAACACAACCATGCTGCTTGGCGGTAGAAATAGGTATGGTGGTAGCACTTCCCCGGGCGAGCCCTCTCACGAAAAACTCTACTACTCTTTACGGGAGTAACGGGAGCTCATGTTATGTGGTTACTTTTTTTGGGGTACAAATTGTAGTAATTCTGGATTTCAGACTTTTGCCTATATTTGTATCACTTAAGCTACACGCATATCAAATTTCAGCATTGTGTGATCACTGGTGTAATTTGTGTGTTTGAACCTGTGAATTTTGTCAAAGTTCAGTTTTTATTATGACTAATAACTCAAAAACTATAGAGACTTTACTATAAATAAAAGCGAAACCTAAATACACTAATAAAGACTTTTTATTTGGCGTCCTACTTGCTCTAATAGTCTCATTTTCATTTTTTTACCCCTCTTGAACCCCAATGTCTCAACAACCCCCCAACATTTTTAGCTCATTTAGTCACACCAAAATTGTGCCATCACTACCTACCTACATACCAATTTCACGATGATCGGATCAACGCTTCGAAAGTTATCCTCGGACAAACAAACATATATACATACATACATATGTACATACAACGCCGATTTGCGCAAGTTGATATAGAGATCTCGCTTCGCTTGATCAAATATGCAAACTAAAGTGTATCATGTCCAGTGGTCACTTCGCGTCTTTAAACACCTCCTACATAATCTTTATTTACCACAGGGGCGCAGTGGGCAAATAGCTGGCAGAGACGCAGAAGATTGCGAGTTCAATTCCCGACGCAGAAGATAATTGTTTGCATGATCTATAGATATTTGTTCTGCGTCTGGGTATTTCTGTATATATTTTTTTAGTATATTCATATATAAAAAAACTTATGTTCTATCAGTAATATTGGTTCCCCTAATACAAGCTATGCTTAGTTTGGATCTATATAGCGCTGTGTGAAATGTCCAGCATTATTTATTATTATATAACAATGTAATAATATTAAGACACATAAAATGTAAATGGTTGTATTTTTATAACGGAACCCTAAATAGTATAAAAAATTAAAAATACAGTTTAGACTTTCTGTAAACTCCTTATACAAAAGTAAAGGGTGGGCCCTTCGTATTATCCTAAGTTAAAAGAATAAATGATATTTTAAGTTGTTATAAAATATTTTATGTTGTTATAAATAAATTTCAGGACTGACCATTGAACTTGGCACCCATTTAGGTCTCACTTCTTTAGTCGTTGAAGTCAACAACCAAGGCATATTCATAATATTGAATTTGGCTTTCATTTCACATTTGTTTTTGATGGGATATCATTACTTTTTGTACAAAAATTATTAGTAGGTACTTATTCATATATATATTCACGTGAATACCTTAACATCCACATAAAGACCGGCTGTCATCAATTTTGATTGCTGATTCTTACATTACAGGCACTATAATTAAGTGTTCCGAAAAGAATCAATCAATTGAAAAAATATAATAATATGATAAAAATTTACTAGTTTCTAATTTATTTCTTTGAATTCACCTAACTACCTATCTGGATGCCAAATTTGTACTTTCCAGGTCATCTGGAAATGGGTTAGAGTTTTGATCCATAAGTCAGTCAGTGATAAAATGACGATTTTTGGACGTTAATATCTAAATAACCGTTTGAGGTGTGTTTATAAAATTTGAAGCACATACTCGTATGTATCTCGCAAGTCTCAATATATGAGCCAAATTTGACATGTTTATGTGAAATATTTTTTGAGTTATGAGGGGGTCAAAGTGTCTCCAAATGGTTCGTGTAATATTACACACGGTGCTGCTCGCCAGTTATGTTAGCTTGAACTTGACTTGACACGCTGCTGCGTGTCTAGATACGATCATATCGATATTTGCGAGACTAAATTTTTATACTGTTAAAGATAGCTACATAAAAATATCCGTCGTAAAGCCTAAAAATGGCCAAATTCACGTAAAATATGTAAATGTATCGTAAGGTTGTTTGTTAGTTACCATTTATCTCGAAAACATTACCATAAAGTAATCTCTCGAATAGGTTGTAGGTTTCCTCTAACAATATTCATTCTGTTCAAAATACAGCGAAACGAAATAATATATAGTGTCTTAGATATTTTATAAGATTGCCTTCTTTTTTATGGAGTCGTAATAATGGGACGCGAATTGCGATGTCACTATCCTTTACTATAAATGTTTGACAACATACAAAACTCTATTTTATATATTAAGTCCGGGGAATGAAAACAAAAAAGGGGCTTTCACTACATAAGGTCAAGAAGAGTTCTAGTTTGGTAGATTTGTGCAATTGGGTGTCTTAATATTCCGAGTTTGCAACCTCGAGCGACCGTCGTCCGCGCCGCCATAAACGGAATAATAATGCTTATTTACCATGAGATTACAGCGGGATCAAATCCATTGACAGAATACAGTGGAGTGGAACAATTAAAAAAAACTGGACAAGTGCGAGTCGGACTTGCTCACCGAGGGTTCCGTACGATTTTGTAGGTACATATTATAAATAGTCAGGAATCGAATTTTGCAGTTTTTTCCGAGCTTTTCCCGAAATTGAGTTTCCAAAACCTATAGGTAATTACATAAATTATTATGTTTTATAAGTGAAATTGTGTTTATACTAACAGTTCATACATAAATTAGTTAAGTTAGGTTATGTTAGTAAAAAACAATCTAATTAAAGTTGTTTTTTTACTTATATATCAAATTTAATCCAGATTTGTAAGTGGTGACTGAAAAATTAATGAATAGTATCGCATCGTACGGACCCCCGTTCCTTGCATAAAGACCTGGTTTTTTTGTGATTTAATTAAAAATATACGGCTTTCAGAGTTTTCTCTTCTGTACAGATTAGTAATAGTTCATAAAAATCCATAAAATGATTTGGTCACTCATACAATTATGACCGCGCATGCCGTTGCTTAACCTCGAGGATAGATTTCGTACTTTAAATAAAAACTATATTTTTATGATTTTATTACCAATGTTTTTAGATTTTTCCCTGTACTTGGAGTGTAAGATGATATTATTACTTGTCAAATTTAATAGTTCTAGGTCAACGGAAAGTATCCTATAAATTTTCATTACCTTGAGAGTGTCGAAATATGTATTTTTTCTGGCATATATGGATTTATCTTTTTTTACGTTACTTAGAAGTTTGATATTTTCACAGCTTCAAGGAACTGTAAACTTAAGTATATGGTTTTAATTTCAACTCGATACCTCTACGCGTTCCCGAGATAAAAGGTCTTGACAGACAGACGGACAACAAAGTGATCCTATAAGGGTTCCGTTTTTTCCTTTTGAGGTACGGAACCCTAAAATACACCCTACACTTTCATATACCTTAAAAAGGGGGAAGTACCCTAAAAACAAGTTATTTTATCATAACTAAGAGTCATCATCATCAGCGCTCTTAGGTTTACAGTACTAAAAGTCTACAGGTACAACGGCTGTAACTGGTCAGACAGACAGACAGACGGTTGAACATGGCGAAAATATAAGGGCTCCGTGTGTCTACGGAACCATCAACAAATTGATCAAAATACAGAAAGAAAGGCAAGAAACAAGGCTGGTGGTTCTTTTAATGATTCTTTTAGAATACATAACAATAAAGAAAATAAATTACGTCTAAATTGTAACATTTTTGAACGAGTTGGAGCAATTACAATCTCAAGCTTCTCTATCATTTAAATAATCCGATATGTTAAAGTAGGCGTTATAATAATTATTTTGTTTAATTACCTTTTTAAATTTATTAATTGTCAATTTTTGTACATCCCTTGGGAGTTTGTTATAAAAGCGTACACCTTGCCCTTTAAACGATTTACTAACTTTATGGAGTCTACATGTGTCAACAGCGAGTTTATCTTTATTTCTAGTGTTAAAATTATGATTATCGCTATTTTTCTCAAACAAATTAATATTCTTGTGAACATGCATCAGATTTTCATAGATGTGTTGACAAGGGAATGTCGTAACATTTATTTCTTTAAACTTATTGCGTAATGATTCTCTGGGGCGCATATTATAAATTGCACGAACAGCCCTCTTCTGCACAAAAATGGTGTTTATATCTGCAGCACTGAAGTAGCTGAAGTGAACTAGTCTAGCTGTGTCTACGTTTCTAAAAAGACGGGTCTTTTTGATTGCGTATGCCGCAGAACTAAGTCTCTTCGGCAACACATCAATGTCAGGGCCCCATTGAAGTTTATTATCTAGGGTTATACCTAAGAATACGGTGGTGTCCACAAGAGCCAACTCCTCATCTTTGATTTTATATCCACTTTGCTTGTGTAACATTAGGTAGTATAAATGTAATACACTTTGTTTTCTTTTCATTTGAAGAATATTGTTTACATTGCATTATTTTAGAGATTGCATTGTCTACCTACATCGTCAAAATCGATTTGTCGTCGATCCAAGTTTTATGAAGTTGTATGCAACTGAACATGAAAAATAGTTGAAATAGTACTTGCAGTTTGGTTTATATGTATAAGGGAAAATTCAGTTAGTCTTCCTATTTTAATGACTAAATATAATAGCTTGCTAGATAGTACAAGCTTATGGAACAAGCTTATGGGCCCACTTGCTGTTAAGTGGTAACCATTGCCTATAACAAAGTATTGCCTCGTAGGTCACGCACCTTAGATACGTGCACTACGATGCTCTGCTTTGCGTCGATCAACTTGAGGCATACAGGTCAAACAGAAACACAGCAATGTTTCTTGGCGGCAGATATGATATGATGGGAGTACTTCCCCGGGCGAGCCCTTTCACAAGAAACTCACCTACTCTTATATATATATATAATATGTTGATAATTGTATTTATTTATAGCTCAGTTAATATTATTTTTTTCGTAAATATTCGGAATATTTTAGGTTAGTACCATGTGTGTTTCCGAAAAACCCAGTGTTCTGCCAAACCCGTTTTTAGAGAGGTCGTTTAGGAACAGGATGATAAACATAAAAGATAAAGATTTATTTATTTGAGTAAAATGGGTTACAGTAGTTTGTAATAAAATAATCTAGGTATAGCCATGATCAGCATACAAGCATGTAAAATTTAGTATGAAAATTATGCATTAATTCTCATTTCATTATAAATAAATTTAATTGATTAATTAATTACGAAAATATTGCAAATTATTTTAACTATCGTGTTAATTTGAAATGAAGGCTTGAAGCGTTCATCATAATATATATTACAATATCATAAATCATTGAATGTCTTACTAAAACTTCACCTACATACCTTGGTATTGCCTTACAATGAATTACCTATCTATATAAATAATAAATAAATATCGCTGGACATTTTACACAGCGCCATCTAGCCCCAAACTAAGCGGAGCTTGTACTATGGGAACCAGATAACTGATAGAATACTTATATACTTTTTTTTTAAAAAAGTAACTTAAAACTTCGCACATATATTCCTCTTTTGACGTAAGCATCCACTAAGGAAGGATTTTTCAAAGTTCATTGGGGACGTAAGTTTATATGGAACTTTATATTCAGTTTTTAAAAGGCTTTCTTAAAATATTTTAAAAGAATTCTAGTTTTTGCATTTTTTTTAATTAATCCTCAAGAGTTTTAAGTATTTTAAGGTGGGTATTGTGCAAATATGTATATGCACAATGCACTCGATCTGATTTGTTGGCGAAGAGGCAGGAACTTCAAGTCATCAGTTAGTATCTAGTTCTTATGACAAAATCTCATGTGAAAAGAGTATTTTATAGTTTTTATCCCGAAGTTTCCACGGGGATAGGAAATTTCACGCATACGAAGGCACGCGCGGGTCAGCTAGTTTTTAGATAAATTTAAATAAAGGTTTAACTAAATAAACTAGTGGTTCGCCCCGAACTGAGATCTTGCGAGTCTCCCGAAAACCAAAAATAAAAGTTATTCATAATCTTTGATTAATAAACAGTGCCATAAAATGCATACCAAATAACTTGACCTACAGTTTTATTCAAATTACAGGTAACGGGAGTTCATTTAAATTGGTTATCTTTTTTGGGGTAGAAATTGCAGTTATTCTCGATTTCAGATTTTTCCTTATATTTTTGTCAGAAAAGCTTCACACATACCAAATTTCAGCACTGTGGAGTCACTGGTATACCCTGTGAATTTTGTTAAAGTTCAGTTCTTATTATGGCTATTAACTTAAATATTAAAAAACTAAACTAAAAATAAAAAAGGGTCGAAATGTACTCACAAAGACCTTTTATTAGACGTGCCATTTGACCGAATAGTCCCATTTTGTTTTCTTGTCCCTCTTGAACCCCAATATCTCAACAACCCCCCACATTTTTAGCTAATTTAGTCACACCAAAATTGCCATCACTACCTATACCAAATTACTAAACCATACCTATATATACCGAATTTCACGATGATCGGATAAACGCTTCGAAAGTTATCCTCGAACAAAAAAACATATAATATATGATGTCCTCCTAATTGTTTTCGATTATGGCGAACCCTTTACACACTAGTTTATCCATGAATAATAAGCAAGGGTCATCTGCGCGGGAGTTTATTTAAAGTGAACAAGCGGTTCCGCTGGTGCAAGTCCACTCTCTCGTCTCAACCTTTATTATCCAATGGACCGGGAGGCCGGTACGATCGGTAAAGGTGTGAGATGCAACAGGGTGGCCGTACGTCACTAAATGGATCCTGACGAGCGTCCTTAGAGGCATCCTGTAAGACCTCACTATCAGCGCCATCTAGGCCGGAAAGTAGTGCCACGACCATCAGTGCAAGACAGATTTTGTGTATGTCTGGGGGATCAACCGTTTAAGTTTAAGTTTTTTTTAAACCCATGGATGGTGGTGGTTAAGGGAAGGGCTATACCGCCATCGACCGGTCGCCAGAGCCTCGTCAGTTACTGCAGGATGTACCGCGTGCAGGTGAGGTTGACATTAAGAGCATTGGTGGTGGTTGCTCCCTTACATCCAATATAATATATACATACATACACACAACGCCGACTTGAGATCTCGCTTCACTCGATCAATATTATTATTTAATAAATAAATTCAATTTTATAATACACTGAGTGCAGGTGAAGTCTAAACTGCCTATAATTTTCAAACAGTCAAAAAAACTGTCAATATCTTGGGCGTATTTTCCCATAATAATATTTCTCGGAACTCCTAAACGAAACTAAATATTTCTTGTCTCCTTTGATATTTATATTGTCCTTTTATTGGGGCATAATATTGGTCCTCGAATTGCGATGTCTATTACTCAAGAGCCGGATATTATTCTCAAAGGCACGGAAGAAGCGTTGACACTAATTTATGTACAAAGCCGAAAAGATTTCACGTTTTTTACGTGCCGTCGCATTTTTAATTTGAATTTCTTGTAAAAGTCAGTGTTTTTTACTCATGACGTTTATAAAAAATACACTGACGTGTTGTTCTTAATAAAAACATGAAGATGGGAAAAGCACAGGGGCCAATTTCATGATTAGGTCAGCCCTATAGGTTTTGATTTATTTGCGAAAAAAATATTCGGCAAAAAAGGCAATATTTTTTTATTGCTTTGACTTAGATTGATTTTTTACAGCTCCAAGGGACCGTAGATATTTGTATTTGATATTAATTTCAACGTGATAGCTCCACGCGTTCCTGAGAAAAAGGGTCTTGACAGACGGACAGACAGACAGACGGACAACGAAGTGATCCTATAAGGGTTTTGTGTTTCCTTTTGAAGTACGGAACCGTTTTGGAATGTATAAAGCCTTTTCATATGACATACCACTTAATATATTTGTACCACTTCAGTTTTTTCACCCTCCTTTGGGACGAATTATCTTATCCCCTCCAGCGATTCAGCTCATATATTTATCAGTAAAACTACATAGCACACAATATCGACCGGAAACTCATACAGATCGAATCAACGGTTCGAACGTAATGCTCGGTTAAATATTTATACTGTTACGCCGAGGCTGTTAAACAATGAGTCTTGCTGTGTTATTGTTGCTATTGTTTGTGGTTTCGCAGAATGGGGAGTGGCCATTGTGTCGAGGGACCGACCCTTTCCTGGAAGGATCGACATCGTTCTCGAACAATCGAAATGTGTGCGATATAAATAGGCCGGAGAGATGGCCGGACAGTCAGTCTGAGTCAGTCTCAGTGAGTGAGTTAGTCTCAGCGAGGCCCTGGAGGACTGACGTGGGAAGGGTCTCGCGTGAACAGTAGTTGCTCCCGAGTCAGTCTGGATTAAGCTATACGTGCGATCATTTCGGTGACTTTAAGTGGTGCAACAGTGGTGTGAATTAGTGTGTTGTGATTACGTGTGACCAAGTTCGTGTATTCATCGTTTAGTGCTGAATAAAAGTGTTATTTTGGTTAGATCGATTCCCATTATTTTATCCCGAACCCTCAGCTCGTAACAATACCTACAAAATCGCCGGAGATGCCACTGAGATCTTCGGTAGCTTCAACCAAACCTGAAAGTTTTCAGGCCGTCTTACATAGTTAAAAAGTTTTTATCTGTATTGAAATAAGTTGTTTATTAGTTCTTTTAGAATAACTAAAGCCTTTGGCATATGTTAAGCTTTTTAGTTCTAAGTTAGGTACCTATTACTAAATCGCTCAAATATCTAATCGATACTATCTAAAGTTGCCTTTGAAGCAGCAAGTTTTAATCCAAGCTTTGAGTTTGAAGCAACGTACAAGTAATGTCTTTGAAAGTTTCGATGGAATTTGCAGCGTGCTCTTTGTACTTTAAACTTAAAATGCATTAGAAGCAAACCAGCCTCGAACTTGAATTGTATGCTAATAAATTTAAAGATCAAGAAATTGTTTGCAATAGAAGAAATACTTCAAATCAAACCAATCGACACATCATCTTATAGCTGGTTATAAAATAGTTTAAGGGTCAGACATTAGACACGCAGATTTCAGATTTCACCCCCACTTCACCGCGCACCCGCCATTAGATTTACGCCAAAGCAACAACTAGAGACATTATTACAAATAAACTTCTCGGAAATTTGTGGAACTAAACGGCTACAAAGTACTGATAATTGCTCTCGATACTCGCGCCATCTGTTTAGGAATGCGGGAACTACGTTTCATTGCAAATAACGTGATGAAACGCCATTTATACATTCGCACACGATACGCTGGTTAGATGGTTGGTCAGTGTGTCACAGTAAAATAAATGTAGTAAGTCAGAAATTTATTTTTTTCATTGAAAGTGTTATGTGAGCCCAAAAATAGAAAGTTTAAATAGTATAAAATATTCCGACATTAATTTATACATTCATAAGCATTTATTTACAGAAATAATATCATTGCAAGTCAATACAACAGCCAAGTCAGACGTATTGAAAGAGATACCGATTTTTTTTTTTTTATCAATATTACCTAATGATATCGCCCACAACATAATTTTACATGATGGACATACTCGGATTTATTACTATTCATACTCACTTTTGCGCACTGCGCAGAGTTCTCATGGTATATGTCCGTTAGTAGGTAAGTATAAAGTTAGTATTATGTACAAAAATTGACAATTAACGAATCTAAAAACGAAATTTAATTTCTCTTACTTGTTTTGCATACGGCAAGCAAGCGTAACGCAAAGAAATTTATTTTACTCAAAAGAAATTAACATTTCACTTATATATCATTCATTACACGTAAGGGAAATGTTAATTTCTTTTGAGAAAAATTTTAACTTAAGAATTTTAGTGATTTCAGACTGTCCAAAAATTTAACTAAAAAACATTTTAAGAATACCCGCAAATAAATATTTGTTCAAATGTCACCCTTAGTATGGTACAAGATCGCTCGGGGTGACACTGTGAGAAACCAAGAAGTCCATTCCAGATCACAAGTCTTGGAATTGTCCGTAAGTGTTCGGATAACACTATGGAAATAGAGATACTATTTGAATTTGACGTTGTTCATTTGGTGAATCATGGAGGATAAAAGGCTTGACACTTTGAGCACGTTACTTTTCTGTATATAATAATAAATTAAAAATCCTCAAAATCTATACGGAATTCCAAGGTTTGAGAAGGTGCATTGCCAATAATTGTACTTTCACAAGTTATAATTTCATTGGTTATTTTTCGTTTTTTGTTATCATGTGACGAGGTCGTTCTCACATTTGCTTGACGTTTCCTGGGGACTGATGCACCTCGCAGAGGTAAGCTTCTTGTCTGCCTGGGATCAAATAACTCGGGCAATATGTGCTCAAAGTAAAAAGTCGATAATTTAGGAAGCATTTTACTTTCGAAAAATTCTGTGTTTCTTTCAATGTGTTCGACTAACAATGGCTTAGTTTCACCTATCCATATAGCAAACACACAAGATTTCCGTCTGGTTATATGTAGTTGTCCCTGTACTTGAAAGTACCAGTCGTGATTTTTGTTGATAACAAGGTTGTCTTCAATCAGTTTGTAAAATGGGAGTTTTTTCTTTTGCACTGCTTCCTTTAGCGACGCGGACGTTGAATTAAAAACTGATATTGGGCACTTAACCTCCACAACTTGATCTTCTCCAATCAACCCATCTGGTGTTGCTCCTAAATATGGAACTTCCGGGTCAATAAATAAGCCACATGATTTAATGTGGACGTTAAGTTGACCAGACAACTGGTTCAAAGCATTGCTTTCATTTTCCACTCCATGTTTTATTGAAGTCACATTGGATAAGTCTCTTTTGTACAACAAGGCTTTGACTATTGATGCACTTGTTGAATCTCTTTTCTTTATAATCTTTCCAAAATTAGATGCTGTTATCAACTGTCTACGCAACTCTAACCATTCACTACTGTCTCGTTGAAGTACAGTCACTCGTTCAATGCTCTTTCTTTCCGCCTCTGTTTTCTTCAAGTTTTTTAGGAAAGTTTCTTTAAGTTGCGTCATTTCTTCCACAGCCATGTCCGGTTTTTGACAGTTCTCTCCGTATTGTTTGTCAGATGGAGCATTATTATTAGAAAAACGTATTTTCCGCCGCACATAGCTGTTACACAAAATATTCTTTCGGAGTTTGCGTTCCTCTAACAGTTTTGATTTACATTTCGGACTAAACCCCAATATGTTCTTTTGTAGTGTATACACAGGTTTTTTTGTATTAAACGACACTACCGCTGCATTGCATCGTGTCTGGTAGGTCTGTCGTGAGCTTAAGTTCGTTCGTTTTCCTCCAACTAGTTTGGCTATAATGCTATTAAAACCTTCCACGCGATTGCTGTTTACGTCATGAACTAAACTTCGACAATTTGAAGCAAGTACACCTACAACATACTGTATTCTGTTCCACATTGCTGATGCTCTTAGTTTTGGAACCATATTCTCGCTTTTTTTCTCGCTTTCACAATAGTAAGATTTGCAATCTTTGTGTTCGCCAAAGGCGTGGTTGTAAGAATTTGATATATCCCGGTACAGATCATTTACTTTTTTAGATTCCCCATTCTTACTACTGTATGGCCTGCTATATGGCCTGGCTTCAAGGATTTTGTTGTAGGTATTGCAGTCACCATCCCCTAAAATAAAGTGTATTTTATAGACAGGTACATGAGAAATAATAAATAATATTGGTGTGTGAATATGATTTGTGAATGTACCTACTTAATAATAAATTAGTTACCTATTAGTCTTCCATATATGATTTGATACATATCCATTGAATGCTTAAAGCCTTCCACTATAATATCGGACTCCATGCCAGTGGAGGGTCCCGTGTAATTTTTGTAGCATGTGTGTACCTTTGGTTTTACACTTTTCTTTTCGGCCTGGGCGCAAATGGAACAGTATTTGTTTCTCACGCCGAGAAATAACACTTCTCCGAATCTACGTCCCACTATTGCTGCCGCGCCGGATAATGATGAATAATTTTTCTTATAAGATCTTTTCCCCCAGCATCCATCCGCTATTACATCAATAACTGCCACACCATCTTTAACTTTTCCTTCTTCAATCGCTGCTTCTCGCTCACGTTTAGCTGCTGCCTCCATTGCCACCATAGCGCTTTCTTCCCACTTTTTAGAAATAATTGTATGTGTCTTACTATAGATGGTTTGGGACATTTGCGGCAAATTCATCGCTGCAAACAGCTCTGACAGTTGTGCTAATCCTATGCCTGTTACTGTCATGCCTGTTACTGTCATGCCTGTGACAGCAGCTGTGTTCAGATCTAAAGTATTTTTAGGCTTTGGATCACATGTATCAACTTGGAATTTGATATTGCACATTTTACACAGAAACGTTATTTTCGATGACAGACCAAAACTTTTCTCTGAATGGAACTGAATACTTTCTAGTCCACAATCAAAGAATGAATGTTTTGAGATCTGATTCAATAAGTTTGATGTGTAATAATGAATATCAACGATTCGTCTTTCTTCTCCTCCATTTTCTATCCTAAAACAATAAAATTGTGTGAAACGTTGTTTAAATTACTCAAAAAATACAAGGATTAAACTAAAAATAAAAACGGGGTTGAAATGTACTCGTTTAGACCTTTCATTAGACGTCCCACTTGACCTAATTTTCTCATTTTGATTTTTTATATCTTAACGACCCCCAATATTTTTAGCTCATTTAGTCACACCAGGATTGTGCCATCACTACCTACCTACGTATCAAATTTCACGATGATCAGATCAACGCTTCGAAAGTTATCTTCGGACAAATAAACATACATACAACGCCGATTTGCCCAAGTTGATTTGGAGATCTCGCTTTGCTCGATCAACACTATTTTATTTTCAATCCCAAATTAGAAATCTGCAATGGGTAGACTACAATAAACTGCTGCTGTTGATCAAAATAAATAAATAAATAAAACTTACGAGTGTTCTTCAAAAAGTTGATTTATATTTGCCTTTTTAGTTTTCTTTTTATATTCTTTTTGTTTATTGTATTTGAATATGTACGACAGTTTATTCTGAAATAATTGTAAAAATACATTATATTATTAAAGTAAAGCAGATTTTTATAACTTGTTAATGAATGTTAAATTTAAATAGTTAACATATTAACTTGAAAATTTGTATCTGCAACTTCTTGAACGGAGCTTGTAGCTGGTATCACATTTTGAAGGCTGGCCAATACATTTTAAATCGATTATAAGAAATAATGAGTTTTATACTGTTTTTATAGTTGATTGATAATACAAACAGGCAACAATAATGCAAACATCTAACCTTTCAAAATTTGGAGTGTCACACGGTAATGTGTCGCAATTTTCATCGACTGTCCTCTCACTCAGGCCGAAGCTGAAAAGTTTTTATAATATGTATAGGTACTTACTCCAATATATTTAATGTAAAAGTTTTTATACTCTAATATATGTACTTATTTTATAGCCAACTTAGCAATTTCAACTAACTAGGAACGTAAGTAGTTGTAACTTGGTCAACGTAAGACATGTGAACTTTGTCCTACTGTTACAAATTTTCTTATACTGTGGCACGACGCGCCATGAAGCCGCGCTGATACAAAGTAAGTAGATATGAATGGCTGCATGTAATAACTTACAATATCCACATACTTAGTATATACACATACCTACCTACCTAATAAATAATTATGATGGGTTTTCCTTACCTTTCGCCGGATTGTGTCAAAAGGGGCTCATTTGCATCTTTCTTCTTTGACCTTAAAATAAACATAGCTTTGACTGACAAAGGTTTAAAAATCAAAAGTTATGATTTCATATTAAAATATTCACTAGGTACATGACTAAATAAAAGTATACTTGTACAAAACATAGAAACAACTAAAGGTAGAAAAAATATGAAAAAAAAAATCATCTAGGTATATTCACTAGGTACATGACTAAATAAAAGTATACTTGTACAAAACATAGAAACAACTAAAGATAAAAAAAATATGAAAAAAAAATCATCTAGATATATTCACTAGGTACATGACTAAATAAAAGTATACTTGTACAAAACATAGAAAAACTAAAGATAGAAAAAATATGAAAAAAAAATCTTCTAGGTACTATGAGACTTGAACTCCCTTCACCAGATTATGCAGATAACTCTCCAGTGTAGAGAACCGCTGGGCTAACTAGACTTTTATTTTTACGTTGAAAATAAGAATATATGTTGTCAGTGCCGCGGCACAAAAAACCCTCGCTGGGTGAAAGATTTTACAAAATCATACTAAATATTATCAAATGTCAATATATACGCGCAAATAAAAGGCTTACTTACCTTACTTTATCCATCATGTGTTTCGCGCGCATAATGCACAATTTTTTAAATGATTTTTTACCCATTTGTGTGGGTTTAATTTTCGTTTTATTCCTGGAAAAAAATTGCACAGGTCTATCTAGCAACGCGGATCGCCGCGGAATGAGATTGAGCGCGAAGTAAAATACGCGAGTAACGAGTGAGAAGAGTGCGACATGATGTTGAAGTGGCTCCGAATTAAAAAACGTAAGCGACATTTATAAAAAACATAATTACTGTGCAACTAAGTCACTTATTCTAAAAAATAGGTTTATAGTTTATTTTCTAATTATTTGAAGCATATATTTGTGAAATATCATATCAAAATACCTCAATGTGTAGAATTAACTTGAGAATGTCGTAATTGTCAGAGGTGTCTTTGAATTTTTTTTTTACTGACATTTTATTAATCATTCGTGTTTTTAGATCAGCAGTTTTGTTACTTATATCCTTGAGTATCGTGTATTTAAACTTCAATACCATAAAGCAAGCAGAATAATAATTGTCAGTGTTGCAATATTGAGTCTTCTGGCTCTAAACAGTTTTCCGAATGCCCAAGGAGCTTAGAACTAATGCTACAACAATTATCAGATCAAAGCGAAAAGGCAGGTCTGTCGATGCGCACAACCAAAACAAAATAATGACTATTTCATCACAAAAACAAAGCATAATAGTAAATGACGAACAAATAGAATATGTTCATGGTCAGTCAATATCTACAACCGATACCATGCATAATTAAATAAACTGAAAGATCGCTAACATCTTGAAAAGATGTTGGTGTCATAGCGAAGTTATGAAGGACAAAGACATGTCACAGAGACATGATGAAGTGGAAATCCTTAGAGGCGGCCTTTGTCGAAGGACAAGATTAAGAACAGCAAGAAAGGTTTTTTTTAATAAAATAGTTTAGCTATTTGTTTGACAAAAAAAAACAAAAAAAAATCAGAGGATGATTTCAGAGGGGAGTTTAATACCGGTTGCTTGAATATTTATCCAGTAATAGATACATTTCCAATAAACAATTTTTAACGTAAATCAGCGACGCCTTTGCTACGATTCCACTTAGACCGTTTATCAGGTTTTTTATCAGGTACCCACTTACACGATGAATGAATATGATTTGTTACCTATAGGCATTAATATATATTTTAGGAATGGATATTAAGGTTGTTTGGAAACATAAAATTTTCTGTGGGTATGAATTAAAAAAAACCTATTTTAAAACAATACTTACCATTAGCCCTACCCGTGTTTTCATTTAATGTCGTGCATAACAAAACACGTAGTATAACTGTGTTATTTTGTTGTCGAGTAAAAATAATGATAACGAAGTATATTTATCTATTTTTGGGTCCAGTACCTAAAAAGGCAAAAAAGAACCCATAAAGGATTACTTCCACTTTATAAATGTGTGTCTAAATATATGTCTGTTTTAAAGACTCCTCTAATTCGTATTTGACGAACTCCTTGGCGCAGTGGGCGAATAGCCGGCTAAGACGCAGAAGGTAGCTGATTCGATTCACGCCACGGAATAAATGTTTGCAAGATCTACAGAAATTGGTTTTACAAAAAAAAGTATATAAGTATTCTATCAGTTATCTGGTTCCCATAGTACAAGCTAAGCTTAGTTTGGGGCTAGTTACCGCTGTGTGAAATGTCCGGCAACATTTATTTATTTAAAAGTATAGACTACTTTTACTTTTGCTTTTCTTCGATCATAGTATTTTGCAACACGTAAAGTTGTTTTCTAACTCGTATCCAGCGACAAACTAAGCGATCACGTGCGTACATTATCCAATCGAGTCGAAGTACTGAACTTTTACTTGATATTAAACTTACTCTTAAGGTTACGACTTAGGAAGTTTTATGACGAAATAGACGACGAAAAAAAAAAGAGGTTACACAAATATGTGGACCAGAATGGATGAGGACAGCGAGAGAGACGTATGAAGGGATTTTGGGGAGGCCAACGCCGTAGAGGCGACTATTGCTGAAAATATTCATAACATAGATACATAATAATAATAAATAATGCTGAACATTTTTCACAGCGCTAACTAGCCCCAAACTAAGCAAAACTAAGTTACCAGATAACTGATAGACCACCATTTTTTTTGTAAATACTTGTTTATAATATATAGAAAAATACCCAAACCCGACAAAAATATCTGTAGACAATGCAAACATTTGTCCCACAGCGGGAATCGAACCCGACACCACCTTCGTCTCAGCCCTTTATTCGCCCACTGCGCCACTATGAAAATAGTAATAATAAGTGAATAAGAGTTAGTTAAATTATTTAAGATATTAAGCAACAGAAATAAAGACTTTTTTTAATTTTTAATTTTATTTTAATAGTAGCTAGTAACTAAACGCAAGGTTTTCTACGTTTGAAACTGACTTCTACGTGTGAAATAAGATAAGAAAAGATGTCGGGAATAAAATAAAATAAATCAATAATGCTTAATATTGTTACGAGCTGAGGGTTGGGATAAAATAATGGGAATCGGTCTGACCAAAATAACACTTTTATTCAACACTAAACAATGAATACACGAACTTGGTCACCCGTAATCACAACACACTAATTCACACCACTGTTGCACCACTTAAAGTCACCGAAATGTTCGCACGTATAGCAAAATCCAGACTGACTCGCGAGCAACTACTGTTCACGCGAGACCCTTCTTCATGTCAGTCCTCCAGGGCCTCGCTGAGACTGACTGTCCAAGCAACTACTGTTCACGCGAGACCCTTCTCCACGTCAGTCCTCCAGGGCCTCGCTGAGACTCACTCACTAACTGTCCGGCCATCTCTCCGGCCTATTTATATCGCACACATTTCGATTGTTCGAGAACGATCTCAATCGTTCCAGGAAAGGGGTCGGTGTTTCGACAGAACGACTAATCCCCATCGTGCGCAACCGCAGACAATAACAACAATAACACAGCAAGACAAAAGCGTTCGAGAAGTTTCGATTATTACTCATTGTTTAACAGCCTCGTCAACTTTTTTTTTATTGGTGATAGCCAAGCTCTTGACCACTACCTTACCTGATGGTGAGATCGAAGGTGGAGCACGCTTGCTTAGAAATAACCTATTCACTCTGGACTTGAAGACTCCGAGATCATACTAGTTCGAAAAAACATACGCCGGAAGTGAGTTCCACTCCTTACTTGTGCTAACAAGAAAAGTTGAAGCAAATCGCTTCGTTCGCACTAAACCAAGCACTAAATAAAAACAGTCATAGCTGTCAGCATTTTATTATTATAAAGTTACAATATTAGTATGACTTGACTTAGAAAACTTTCATGATTGATTTCAATCAATAATATAAAGAAACACCGAAAAAACGGTACGTGATAAATCCCGTATTTAAAATAATGAAGAGCTTATTACGTTTTTATAGGTCACTTAGTTTGTCGCTGTATACGTTCAGCAGTGGATGTTTTACGGCTGATATGATGATGATGATGATGGTCACGATCGATCGTACAATTTGGTTTCTTGAGCGTATTTCCATCAGATTCTTTGCACCCGAGACCGAGATACCTACTTTCCTAATTTGTCACAGAGTTTCGGATAAATATAAAAGTTTTGTTTTTTCTTATATTTTCATTACTTAAGTTTCTGGCTTGATTATTTTATGATTCTGGTTTGAGTGTTTTGTTGAAGAGTGCCTAAGGACTTAGGCTACTTAGGTCACGTAAGGATAGTCTTATTTAAATAAGTTTTTGGATACTTCAAAAAAATAAAGTTAGGGTATGTTTGTGTTAATTGATTGGAAACACTATTGCACATCAAATGGTATAAAGACTAAAAATGATGCTAAAACGAATTTTCTTTCACGTACCGCGTGATCACTTAATTTATCGCTGTAGAATGCTTAACTGAAAAATTAAAAAAAAAAATTGTGAAAAATATGACCTTATAACATTATAACCCATAAACAATAAACATTTACGATTTATGGAAAATCTTATAATTTTGTATGTAGGATACATAAATCTAAGTGGTTCTAACATAAACCACTTTCTACATAACTCCAGCACATCTTTATATTCAAGAAAACAAAATATGACTTTCTCAAGTGTTATTATTTTGTTGGAACGCAACCCGTCCTTGTAAATTATGGCGGGCACGAGTAATGGAGCCGTTTGGGCTCTAAGGAAAGAATGTGCCTATTTTCTTAGTCAACAGGCCTTGCGTAACTTTATCGTACTTGGCTTGAAGGTACTCATTCCCGCAGAAAAACAGCAACATTATAACTTTTCAACTCTCGCTGTATTTTTATGCCAATTTTTTTTTGATAACTATGTATAGTTATGATTCTTGCATTAAACACAACACACTGCATGTATGTCTACTGTAGGTACTCTATATAACTCCTATGTGGGAGCACGATTAGATAGATAATGCTGTAATGCTGGATATTTAACACAGCGAAATCTAGCCCCAAACTAAGCAAAGTTTGTACTATGGGCGCCAGTTATCTGAAGGAAAACTTGTTTTTTTTTTTGTGAATTATAACTTATAATTATTTGAGCGAAGCGAGATCTCCAAATCAACTTGGGCAAATCGGCGTTGTATGTATGCATGTATGTATGTAATTATGTATGTAATTATGTATGTATACATATATGTATGTGGAATAATATACCACCACCTTTGCGTCAACCTATTTCTAAACATACGTTTAAACGCAAAATTAAAATACATCTCCTGTCTATGCAAATGGCCTGCTAGCGGAAAACCCACTTTACATACCTTCAGTAACAACTATTACACTATACATATAAACACCCACATTGCCTCAATCTACTAATGACAACGACTTACCAACATACATACATAGATTCAATGTCCCTATATTTCAAATTCTTTAGTTTATATAATTTTGTTTTTTGATCGAGCGAAGATAGATCTCTAAGGCAACTTGGGCAAATCGGCGTTGTATGTATGTATGTTTGTTTGTTTGTCTGAGGATAACTTTCGAAGCGTTGATCCGATCATCGTGAAATTTGATGCATAGGCATAGTAATGTCACAATTTTGGTGTGACTAAACAAGTTAAAAATGTGGGGGGGTTGTTGAGATATTGGGTTTCAAGAGGGGTAAACAAAATGAATATGAGACTATTAGGTCAAATGAGGTCGAGGAAACGAGGAAAGGTCTTCATTAGTATATTTCTACCCCGTTTTTAGTAAAGTTTTTGTAGTTTTTGAGTTATTAGCCATCATAAAAAAAAAACTTTGACAAAAGTCACAGGGTACACCAGTGACGCCACAATGCTGAAATTTGCTATTCGTATATCTTTAGTGATACAAATATAGGCAAAAATCTGAAACCCAGAATAAATGCAATTTCGACCAAAAAAAAATTAAACCAATTAACATGAACTCTGGTTACCTGTAATTTGAATGAAACTGCCGGTCAAGTAATTTGGTTGTTATTTCGGTGCACTATTTTGATAGTCAAAGATTACTAATAATATATTTTTGTTTTATATGGGAGACTCGCGATATCTCAGTTCGGGGCGAACCACTGGTGTATGTATTATTCATATAAACCTTTCTCTTGAATCACTCTATCTATTGCTGAAAACTGCATTAAAATCCGTTTAGTAGTTTATAAGATCTAAGCGAACAGATAGCGGAAGCGACTCCATTTTATGCTATGTAAAGAAGCGCTTTGTTTATGGCTTAAAAATTCAGCCTTGTCTATTACCTATGACACAGTAATGCTAGCTATTACGAGTATCTGACCTTGAACCAGAAAAGCAGCACATAACCCCCCCCCCCCCCTATAAACAAATTTAGCTCATTTTTACAAACATATATTATCAAGGGTGGGGAGTTGCATCATAATAATAAATTTAAATTTAGTCCTGAGTGCTCCCGAGTCTGGTCAAACAACGACTTGTACAATAATTTATGATGGGTTTATTACAAAGTACTTCTACGCTTAGGTTAGGTGAGCAAGTTATTTACAACAACTTTAAAATGAAAATCCGATTACTGATTATTAACACAATTTCTGCGAGAATTTAAATGATTTTGTCTTTGTTTGATTTGTCGTGAGTTTACGCGTCATTCAAAAGAGGTCAAAATAACTCTGTTCAAATCGTATTGCCAGACAATTTACACGAGTTGCCTATACTCAATACTCAATCATTTATTATATTCCACAATATAATAATAGGTGGTAATTGACCTATCAATTACAAGATCATTATTGACAATATTTTGGAGAGAGGAGGACGTCATTGTTCTTGTTAGGTTATATTCATTTAAAAAGAAAACCAACAAATTTAATTGTCAAAGTAGGTTGCAGCCCCGGATCTACGATATTTCCGAACTGGGACAGAAACGCGCATCCGGCATGCTCGCCGAAGCTCGTGCTGATGGCTTCCATGCCTGCATGTGGAAGAAAATCGCGACGCTGATGAGCAGAATGCCCGTGAGCACCAACACCATTCTGAACACAGTGACTAATACATAGAATAGCTCCTTTTCCAGAAATGGTATTCTAGTGATTAGGTGTGACACTGCCTTCAGAGGTAGTTTTCGCTACTAAGTCACCAAGTGCTGGAATAATATACCTTTACGTCAACCTATTTCTAAACATACGTTTAAACGCAAAATTAAAATACATCTCATGTCTATGCAAATGGCCTGCTAGCGGAAAACACACTTCACATACCTTCAGTAACAACTATACATATAAACACCCACATTGCCTCAATCTACTCATTTAATGACAACGACTTACCAACATACATAATATACATATAGATTCAATGTCCCTATATTTCAAACTCTTTAGTATATATAATTTTGTTTTTTGATCGAGCGAAGCGAGATCTCTAAGGCAACTTGGGCAAATCGACGTTGTATGTATGTATGTTTGTTTGTCCAAGGATAATTTTCGAAGCGTTTATCAGATCATCGTGAAATTTGGTATATAGGTAGATAGTGTTGGCAAAATTTTGGTGTGACTAACTGAGCTAAAAATGTGGGGGGGGTTGTTGAGATATTGGGGTTCAAGAGGGGTACAAAAACATGAAAATTAGACTTTTAGGTCAAATGGGACGTCAAATGAAAGGTCTTTATTAGTACATTTCAACACTGTTTTTATTTTTAGTTTGATCTTTGTAGTTTTTAAGTTATCAGCCATAATAAAAACAAAACTTTGACAAAATTCACAGGGTACACCAGTGATCCCACAATGCTGAAATTTGGTATGCGTTTAGCTTTAATTACACAAATATAGGCAAAATTCTGAAATCTAGAATAACTCCATTTTATACCCCAAAAAAGAGTAACCAATTAATATGAACTCCCGTTACCTATAATTTGAATAAAACTGTAGGTCATGTAAGGTGGTTGTTTATTTCGTGGCACTATTTTAATAGTCAAAAATTACGAATTATTTTTGTTTTTATGGGAGACTCGCGAGATCTCAGTTCGGGGCGAACTACTAGTTTAATAAAGTCAAATTATCCGGTACTGAACTTAGGAGCCGGCGGAAGATCAGCGCGCTGCGTACTCGTATTTACTAGTGTGTGGCGCATAATGCTGAGCCGGATCCTAGTTTGCTATGTCTATATTTTATGTTTTCTATTTTTTGTATGTTATTCCTATCGTCGTGTTATTTTTGTAACTATCAGTCTTTGTTTTGTTATGTCTGCAAATGATGTATTTTCTTTCTTCTTTCTTTCTGATGATGACATAGGAAACTATTCCATCGTCATTCGAAGTCAGTGGTACTGTGTTAACTACTATTGCCTATTTGTTTTTATTTGAAGTGAATATTTTAAGCTTTATGTCTTTCCTAACACCAATATGAATTGCTTGTTGTCTGTATTAAATTAAAACTTACTTAAAAACAGTTAAGTTTTAAAAGCTGTGAATTGCATGCAAAAATAAAATAAACACTTGCAGTGAAGCTTGCTGGATCAAGCCAGGCATGATTTCTGGGAAACACGAGTTGTATTTTATTTATTTGTAGGAAAAATTACAATAGCTTAATTGACTGGAATTTATGAGCAGATTATGTATTTTTTATACTATTTTTTTTATCGATGATAGCCAAGCCCTTGACCACTACCTCACCTGATGGTAAGTTAAGGTGTGATCGAAGATGGAGCACGCTTGCCTAGAAAGAACCTATTCACTCTGGACTTGGAAGACTCCAAGATTATACTGATTCGGAAAAACATACGCCAGAAGTGAGTTCCACTCCTTACTTGTGCTAACAAAAAAATTGAAGAAAATCGTTTGGTAAGGCAAGGTGGTATGCCGACCAAGTATGGATGGTACTTCTCGGTATGTCTGCTTGTCTGGTGGTGGAAGGGGGAAAGAAGAATAAGGCCATGAAGATCTTGCTCACATTCACCAAAATGAATCTTGTAAAAAACTGAAAGTCTGGCTACACGGGGTGGAGATGGAATGGATACTACATGGAGATGGAACAAGCATATGGCACACCTAATGTTAAGGGATAACTAACGCCTATAAAAAAGTACCTTGTAGTTGACGCACCTTAGAAACGTGGCCAATGTACACTATTCTGCGTCCACCAACTTGAGGCATACAGGTGTAAAGCCTCGTGTAACTGTAATTACACCGGCAACTATACCCTTCAAACCAAAATATAGCAATGCTGCTTAATAGCAGAAATAGGCATAGTGGTAGTACTTTCCCGGACAAGACAAGGAACTCTACTAGTTTTGAAAATGTATTCTAGCATAAGCTTATATTTCTGCCATCACCCGCCATTTTATTTTTTTATGAGCGGTAACCGCTGTCACCGAAATCAGAGTAAACACAACCTGAGTTCAAAAGAGATCATTAAAATAAACAGCATGTTTCAACGGCTCTACCAGCCTCGCCACCCGACGCGAGACGAATAATTTGTGGTTCACTTTTACCATAAGCTTTGATGACATTTCGCGTTTTTAACTCATTTCCGAAAACACCCAGCAACGGTTTACTTTATAATGAGTTTGCTTGAGCTTTAGTAACCTTATATCATTGAGTGAATCATTTAGCACACATATTTTATGAATAATCATCATCATCAGGCCACATTAGTCCACTGCTGGACATAGGCCTCTCCCAATACGCGCCACTGAGCCCGGTCTTCGGCTTTTCTCATCCAGTTTCTGTCCGCCACCTTTCTTATGTCATCGCTCATGAATAAAAATGTGATTAAATACTTTTATGTACGTCATTATTTCTCGCTCTGCAAATCCACGTGCGTCCATTTTTTTATATTTATTTATTTATTCGACTAACAATTACATACTAGCTGTATTACATAAATCATTGTAAAACTCTAGAGGTTTGTCTCGGTGCTTAGAGACACTCGAGCCGCTACACATTATTTAGATACTTACCTAAAGATCCGTCACTTTTACCTAAACATAATTTTATATTAACACAATTATAACCAACCTAGCCACCCGAATTCGAGGCGTCAAGAGAGCATACTTGGTCCGACCGACTGGCCGGCGACCGGTTGGTCGTCGCAAGTATCGCTGGAACGATAGGATGGAAGCTGACCTGCGCGACCTTGGAGCCGACGACTAGCAAGAGATGGCAAGGGACAGAGAATAGTGGAGAGTTCTGCGCCCATGGAGCAAGTAAGTAAGTGCCCACCCAAATTACCGTCTACAACCCGTTACTAAAAAAATACAGTGTACACAAACAGAAAAGTAGGCGGCAGTATTCAAAAAATTATTAAATACATATTGCTGGACATTTCACACAGCGCTATCTAGCCTCAAACTAAGCAGAGCTTGTACTAAGATCTAACAGTTAACTGATTGAATACCTAAATGCTTTTTTTTAAATAAAAAAATGTATGTATGTATATTCAGCGATAAGACCGCCCATTGTATCCCATAGTATTACGATGTTATTTTTAGTTGTATTGTTTTAAGGTGTGAAATAAATAACTAGTAGTTCGCCCCGAACTGAGATCTTGCGATTAAAACCAAAATATATTTATTCGTAATATTTGACTACCAAAATAGTGCCACAAAATAACAACCATATTACTTGACCTACAGTTTCATTCAAATTACAGGTAACTAGAGTTCATGTCAATTGGTTTTCTTTTTTGGGGTACTAAATGCAGTTATTCTGGATTTCAAACTTTTGCCTATATTTGTGTCACTAAAGCTACACGAATACCAAATTTTGGCATTGTGGAGTTACTGGTGTACCCTGTGAATTTTGTTAAAAGTTTAATTTTTATTATGGCTAATAACCCAAAAACTACAAAAATTAAACTAAAAATAAAAACGGGGTTCAAATTTACTAATAAAGACCTTTCATTTGACGTCCCATTTGACCTAATAGCCTCATTTTCAGTTTTTTTACTCCTCTTGAACCCCAATATCTCAACAACCCTCCCAACATTTTTAGCTCATTGAGTCACACCAAAATTGTGCCATCATTACCTACCTATATATCAAATTTCACGATGATCGGATAAACGTTTCGAAAGTTATCCTTGGACAAACAATCATACATAAATACATACAATACATACATATATACATACATACATACACATACAACGCCGATTTGCCCAAGTTGATTTGGAGATCTCGCTTCGCTCGATCAATTATCTAATATACAGGGTGACAAATGGGAAGTTGCCTAAAGTATATGCATCTCTTTCCTCCTTTATTCTACAGTATAAGGCTGGGCCCACGTAGGTATATTCTAGAACGTTGTCAGTTTCTATTGAGACGCCATAAAGAGCAGTACGTGTACTTTAAAATGAGTGACCTTACGAACGAAGAAAAGGTGTATCTCATTGAGTGCTTTTATTCTAGAGGTAAAAACTATACTGAAGCATATAGAGGTTTTCGTACCAAGTTTAGAAGTAAAAGAGTAGCTAGTAAAAATACTCTTAGAAGGTGAGAATAAAAAAAAATATATTTGACTTTATAGTATGACCGTATTCTTTAATGAAGTCTTAATTTTTTTTTACTTATTTCTTAGAATAACTGATAACTTCATCAATTATTATACTCTTGACGATCGTCGTCATGATCTTCATGGTCCTTCATACACAGTTACCACAGAAGATAAGGTTGCCGAGGTAGAAGAACATTTCAAGAATAACCCAACGGATTCAATAAGAAAAGCTACAGTAGCTTTAAAACTGAATCGAGAGACACTAAGATTAATAATGAAAAAGTTCATCAAGTTACATCCTTACAAAATGACAACTCATCAATTGCTCACCGTAGATTGTAAAGAAAAAATAATTGAGTTTAGTAAAGTTATGACAAATAAATTGGAAAACAACGAGATCAATATTAATCACATAATTTTCTCAGACGAGGCTCACTTTTATTTGAACGGATATGTCAATAAACAAAATTACCGTTTTTGGGGTACTGAAAATACACATTTAACTGAAGATAAACCCAAGACCAAAAATGATTTGAGAGAAGCTATTAGAAAAGGAATTTCTAATATTTCTTTATCTACAATTGAACAAAGTTTTTATAGCTTTCAAAAAGGACTTGATTATTGTGCAAGTTCAGATGGGGATCATGTCGAAAATATTTACCATTAATAGTCATTCCCTAGCCAGATTTTGTCATTTTTTTTAAAACTTAATTGTGCCTATTGAAAATGTTAAATTAAACTGAAACCTATTTCAAATAAAAATAACTACTTCAGTGATTCAATGTATGTTTTTATTATTTTTTTTCCTGAACCTATCTCAAAATTATAAATGATTACTTTAGGCAACTTCCCATTTGTCACCCTGTATATGTATATAGAAAAACATCCGGACCAGGAACAAATATCTTTAGATCCTGCAAACATATAGTGTTGACTTTGCAAACTAGTAACTATGTATATGTAAATATAACAAATACATATAAATATTTTTACTTTCCAAACAAGAATTAACATATTATATGTACCTACCTATATAATGAGCTCCGCACTAGGTGTAACACCTGTATCGCGGATGCCCTGTACAGATTTGCAAACGTTATACAGATATTATATGCGAGACCAAACCGAGTAGGTAAGTATACATATAAATTACTGAATACTCAACTGAACTGGTAATTGATTTATTATTGATTTACAAGCCAAATGCAAAAAAACTTAAGTCAAAAATTATTCCGTAAGTAGGAAAGCCAATACACGGCCTTAAATACGAGTTGTGAAAATAAACATCAATAGTTTTGGTAAGCGTTCCCGTTTCGTTCCATACATTTACTTGCAACGCCGAGGGTACGAAAACTTTTGCATTCTTTGTCAACTCGTTCGTCGAGGTAATGAGGTTATCGAATTTATTAAGCAAGTACTTCATAGCTTCCAGTACTATAAAAGCAAGAAATTTCCTTCCCAGATGCCATCATTTATTAGCTTCAGAATTGCGAATAAATTCCCAGTTTAATTATTAATCCGAAGAAGTTTCCAGTTGGAAGACAAGTGATGAATTGTACTTTTAGTCTAAAATCCTTCCTTGTGCTGGTTTACTCCAGTGCGGTACAAATGATCTATGAAAAATTATTATTTCATTGTAAATTTCAGTATTTTTACCACAGTTATGTTCGTCAAAGCACTTACTAGTTTAGAGAAGGTCTCGGAATACTATGAAGATTCCTTTGTTTGTTTTATTGAGAAAAATTAGAATCTCACTGCGTGCACTTTGCTTGTTGAAGTATGTGAACGAATAGAGATTTTGACTGCCTCCGTGGCGCAGTGGGCGTATAGCCGGCTGAGACGCAGGAGGTAGCGGGTTCGATTCCCGCCGCGGAACAAATGTTTGCATGATCTACAGATATTTGTTCCGTGTCTGGGTGTTATTCTATATATTATAATATATATATTGTATGTATTTACAAAAAAAAAGTATATAAGTATTCTATCAGTTATCTGGTTCCCATAGTACAAGCTCTGCTTAGTTTGGGGCTAGATAGCGCTGTGTGAAATGTCCAGCGATATAAGATGTTCGTTCTTCGTTATATCATAGACGTAGCCACAGGCCGTAATAATAATAATAAAATAAAAACGTTGATTTCAGACCAGACAGATCCATAATTTTTGTTAGTAACACAGACAAATCTTACTTAAATAATATTGTTAGTAGGTACACAAAAAGACAAGATAAAAATAAATGGAGTAATATTGGAACATGAGCGCATCTACTGAGACACCAGGCATGTGATTGGCTATGTATATACATAAATGTGTATAATGTATGTGATAGGTAATGAGTAGTTAGCTTTATGATGTAACTAGCTTCCGCCCGCGGATTCGCACGCGTCTTTTGTCAATAAAACCAGAGACCAGTAATATAAATACTTTAATTAATATTACTGGTCTCTGATAAAACGTAGCTTATGTGTTAATCCAGGTTATAATCTACTTACATACCAAATTTCATAGAAATCGGTTCAGCCGTTACGAAGTGATTGAGTAAAAAACAAACAAACAAATAAATAAACAAACATTCTGACTTTCGTATTTATAATATTAGTGTGAAATATTATGACCAGTAGGTGCGTTTTCTTTTAATAATGATTGAGTGCAGCTAATTAGAGTTGTTACTTTATCAATTATCTGTTTGTTTTCCAAATAAGGGAAAATAATATTTTTATATACCTACATTAATAAAGAATAAAAACGTATTGGAGACTAGCTGTTGCCCGCAACTTCGTATGTGTTACACTATTAAATGTGTAGGTAACCTAGAAATAAACTCGCTATTGCAACTTGACTTAACACCCCATTTCTATCACATGGGACCAGATTTTTGGGATAAAAAGTAGCTTATGTGTTAATCTAGGTTATAATCTACGTTCATACTAAATTTCAACGAAATCATTTCAGCCGTTACGACGTGATTGAGTAATAAACAAACAAATAAATAAACAAACATCCAAACTTTCGCATTTATAATATTAGTGTGATATAATTACGTTTTTACAAATAAGATTACTTAAGTGAATACAATATTAACAGATCACAATATAAACCTACAAAAGTAACTGAGTACATAGAAATATATTGTTTTTAGTAAATTATTTTCTAGGGAAATACAACGACGTACGAAGGTAGTGGAGAAGCCCCACGTGGCAGAATATTTGACTAGAAGGACGACGAGTGACGGTATAAGGTGGTGAAGGGTATGGCGGCCAAGGGATACGCGTTGACCAAGAGGCTGACCACAAGCCCGATGGTCGGACGACATTGTTAACATGGTCGATCAGCGGTCGATGCGGATAGCTCAGAACCGGAGAGACTTAATAGAAAGCAGTATTTGCAAAGATCCTAAATAGATAGATTTTCTAGGGACTTGTTGCAACTAAGATGTTAAGTATACGATATCTAAAGGGTAATTTCCAGATTAATGACTAGGGCTAGTGACTAGATTTAGACATTCGTCCCACCGCCGCGCCGGCGAGGAAGCGACTACATATCGACGTTAATGTACAATTCCAAAAAAAAAAATAAGACCCAAAGTCTCAAACACCGCCGTAAAGTTGCAAGCCTATCGATCTTTTACAGAATACATTTTGGGGAATGTGCCCAGGAACTACACGATCTGATCCCGCCATCACCTTTCCACGCCCACGGCTCAGTACCATCCGTACCTAGTCGATATACTCGTACCACCCATTCGCACACACCGTTTTGGTTCTACGTTCTTGATGCGTATAGCTAAGGTATGAAACACTTTGCCGTCGTCTGTTTTTCCTAAAGAATACAATCCGGGCCTCTAAGGTAAGAGTAAATAGGTTTCTTCTAGATGTTCGTGCTTCATCTTAGACCACATCTTTATTTACCATCAGGTGAGGTCAAACGAAGTTCTATCCAATTAAACAAAAAATGTAATATAATTTCGTGTCATATAAAAATATATACATTATTCATAGTTGTATATCAGAAATCAGAAATCAGAACGTTTATTTGCTCGAATATAGGTAAATGTTTCGATGTTACAATTTGTTGATCCTTATATATTCTACCATACAGATGGTGTGCAAATATAAATATATAAATCAAATTTAAGCTAAGCGAATGTCAATAAAATTAGAAATATCAAACAATACAATATAAAAAAAACAAATGTCATAGTTATTCAATTAAAAGTTAACGGAATGGGTTAAATATTCATTAATGTCATAAAAACAATAGTGTGCCAACCATTTTGTCAACTTTGTTTTGAAGATATTGAATGGTAATTCCTTAAATGCATTTGGCAATTTATTATATACCTTTATGGCACTCACATGAACATTTCTTTTATAAATGTCCAGTCTGACTTTAGGTAAGTATAATTTATGTGGATTTCTGGAGGCAGCTTTTTTTATAACTACTTCTGATTGCTTCTTGAAATATATTCAAACTGTTAGCTAAAATGTTCTGTGATAAGAACTAACAAAGAAAGAATTTACTCAGCGATGCTCGCTTGGCGGTCAGAACATTCACTGAGCGAGTCTCGCTTACCTGCAGCGAGTATCGCCCAACACACTCGCGGACTCGCTCATAGACCAGTGACAAAATTATCCTAACTATAACTATAATCGCTTTGAGTGGCTCGCCAACTCTTTCTAGTTTCTAGCTCAACTTGCTTCTCACTGTCACCGGCGGTGTGCCAAGCGGCGTACTAGTCAAATTCAAGTTTTTATAAGATAACTGATAGGTGAGATTCTGACTTTTCATTTATTTATTCAGTAACCGTTCAGTAATCGTGATTACCTGATTGACGCCTCTTGGATTGTAATAAACATAATCACACATAAAATTGAGATCAATATAATCCAGATGACCACCAGTTACTACTTTATAATACTTTACTGGTTAATAAATAAAAGCTTTCGCCGAAGCTCTTAAAATAAATAAATTATAACAAAAACTCAACTTGGGCTCAATTTGGCTCAAATCTTTCATTCGGACAGAAGGAAAGCCATTATTCGCAAATTCAGCGGAAGCAGGCTTAGTAATAACTTTTAATTCTATCCATTAGGTACCCCTTCCGTCATTTCGGGGGTTGTTGGAGAGGGGTTGATTTTAAATAACATTTCAGAATGTATGCCTCTGGGTTTTTCAAAATACTTTGTTACAGTTACTTGTATATTAATTGACTGAGCGAGCGAAACCTCTCAGTTTCGAGATTGCCCAAAATATGCTTTTGTCCGTCTGTATATCTGTTCTCACCTACAGTTTGCATTTTTTACCCAATTTTGACAAAAATTGGCACACAGTTCCTTGATTTATATAAATTTTTTAGTCGATCTCGATTTTGATTGGGAGGGAAGATAAGGGGTAAAAGGGGGTAGGTTTGCCGTAGCGTTATTTATCGACGGATTTCAATCAAACTTGAGAAGTACACTAAGGACTTCATTCTACACAAGATGTTGCGAAAACATTTCCAAAAGGGGAGAGTGGAGGGACAGTGAGGGGGGGGGGGATTGCTGAAGCGATATATATATAGACGGATTTAAATTATTGTTTATTTTTCGGATTATGTAACCTACCCAACCTATACCAATCAGACTACGCAGTCCTCTCCGTCTTCACGAAACGAACCCGTAGACACCACATTCGACCTTCTAAGACCAAGGGAACGCTAGGAGTTTACTGTTCTCACAGTCTATGATTCCAAAGATCACACTATTGCAGGACAATTTTTTTTATACTTCATGGAGACGGAACAATTTGATGGCCCACTTCATGTTAAATGATAACCCAGCATACAGCTGTAAAGCCTCATGTATCTGTAACTTCATCAGGATCTCCAAAACAATTAATTCTAATCATTTGTTCATTAACCTCTTGGCCGGTTGACCAAATAATATGTTAATTTTAACACAGTCTCGATATTTTAATTACTTAACTATGTGACTATAAATTATTCATAATAGCAACGTACCAACAACATTGTTAATATTAATTGTTCAGGTTTTGATTTTCTTTGTGCTTTTGATAAGTAATTTTATTCTCGTTTAATTATAATTTTAAAGTAATATCTGCATTGCTGTGTTTCATTTTGAGACGCTAGTTTCTTTATGAGACCAGGCTTGAATGTCTCTGGTTGATGGGCGCAATGCAATTCTATATCCATAGGTTCTTATATAAATTCTAAGAATAAGTTAATAAATTACTGGCATAATACAATTTTCACCTTGACTTTACTGTCTCAAAATGAGTCACAGTTTATGAAAACCATAAACGCTTAACGTTTTCCATCCAATTATTTCAAAGCGCTCTGAATTCTTCATGAGAAAGGCTTAACGGCTGGTTTATTCGGATAATAAAACATAATTTATTCCACCTCAGCAGCTTTTAAGTAGATGCTTACTAATGTTACCACGGATTAAGCATTACTACTCGTTATACCTAATGTAAAAGGTTCGTTTTGTTAATCTGTAAGATACAGTGTAATTTATATTGTAAAATAATTATTTTATTTTTATACGACCGAGGTGGAACAAGCAGTTAAGTGGTAACCATTACCTATAACAAAGTATTGCCTCGTAGATCACGCACCTTAGGAGCATGCCTACAATGTACTCTCATCAACTTGATGCATACTGGTGTAAACCCTCATGTGACTGTAATTTCACCGGCAAACATACCCTTTAAACCGAAACACAGCAATGCTGCTTGGTAGCAGAAATAGGTATGGTGGTAGTTCTTCCCCGGGCGAGCCCCTTGACATACTCTACTACTTTTAAAAATTACACCTGTTTTTTTTATACCACTAAGGTAGCAAACAAGCATGCGGCCAACCTGATGGAAAGCTGTTACCATAGCCTAAGGACGCTTGTAACACCAAACGCGTTGTCGACCCTTTAAACATTTTAAAACGCCCTTTTTGAAGAACCCCATACTGTAGTCACTGTCTGTTATGTTGGTCGCGTGGATTACCTATGTAATCCACACTTACGGAATTGTAAAATTCTCAAAAATCGCTAACGTAAATTACGAGCGCTTCTAGGTACTTTAAGTTAAATAATTGACAAACGCACTAAGTGCTGCGCGCGAGAATTTCTTGGCATTATCCAGACAGAAACCACAGCGACAACATCAGCAAACACCAACTCGATCCATAGGTCGCGGCCACGACTGTGGAAGAAGCCGCAATAAAAGCACTCGAAAACTATGCAATACGTGCAAAAAGTCTATTTGTGGCGATCATTCGAAGGTTGTATGTCTGTCTTGTTTAGAAAACACTAATTAGTATTTTTGATTTTTTGTGCCACTTTAGAGTTTTTTTTTGTTTTGTTGATTTTTTTATACTCAAGAGGTTGTGATTAGTTTTATTGATTACTTTTAATATAACAATACTTTAATAACACTATTACTATAAAAATTAAACATAGTAGAAACTCAAATGTATTTTTATTTGAATTTATAAATGGTATACAATAGTACTCCACGCGACCAATCAGGTCAGGTTTTAGTACGCGACCACTGTAGGGTTAATGTGGGTTTGCTTACTCAGCGTAATAATTCCATGTGTATTATGCATTCACTGACCATTGACGTAGAATTCCATGATAACACAAAAAAGTAATAACACCAGCCAAATATAAACAAAAATTTCTAAAAGGTATTGAATTCGAATAAATCGAAACCAAAGCTTGCACGTTATTTGTTTTTACGTTTAGAATAAAAAAAGCTATCTCGCATGTTTTAGTTTTTTGTGGGTCGGATTTTTGGTCAAACTTAAATAATGAATATGTAGCAAAAACATATTAAATAAAATAGTATAGATAGAAGAACCCGATTCCTTCGTGACTTAATAACCCCCACGTAAAGGCTGCGGGCTCTTCACGATGCCTATTTTAGCACTCTTTGTAACAGTTTAAGAAAATGGTGTGGGAATGTAGCGGTAGGTAATAGAGTATGCCTTCTGCAAACAGTTGCGCTGTACAAAGCTGACCTTGTCAGCGTTTGACGGGGGTCGCAAACATTAATTTTGATTCCCGCTCCGAGGGGTAGTTTAGCAGTTTATCAACATCTGCGATTTTAGGTCTAGTTGGGTAAGCCCTTGCCAAGTTTTGGGATAGAAAAATGGAGAGAATTACATGTATATTCTGTTCTATATATTTTCATGAGTAAATTGATTCTTTTATCCGTAGATATACAGTTTAATTTTTACTGCCGCTAAAGACAACTTTGATGTTGATTCGAATTCCAATACTAACCTTATTTATAAATAAATAAATATTGCTGGACATTTCACACAGCGCTATCCCAAACTAAGCAGAGCTTGTACTATGGGAACCCTTATATACTTTCTTTTTTGTAAATACAGACTTATAATATATAGAAAAACACCCAGACACAGAACCAATATCTGTAGATCGTGCAAACATTTGTTCTGTGGCGTGAATCGAACCCGCTACCTCCTGCGTCTCAGCCGGCTATACGCCCACTGCGCCACGGAGGTCGGAGGATTTAAAAGTAGAGTATATTTTTACATACAAAATATCATGTATTTTTAGTGATGATATTTAATAGTAATAAATAGGTTGGCAGAACCAAAATAATAAATAAAGTATGAAAGAATTCACACATTATTTAAACCGAAAGAAGCTAAGATTCTGAAAATAGCATTAGCTGTGATTGCCAGATTAGATTGAACATTTTTATATTTCGTTTTATTTTCTGAAATAACTTTAAAACTAAATGAAATCACTTATTGGGACAATACTATTAGTACCGCGATATCTTTATGATTATTGTGTATCTAAATTTAAATAGTGGTTATGTATATTTCGTTATATTTGGACTTGCCTTTGACTTCATTTGTGGGATATCTTCACAGCTTACCGCGTACTGCATAACATTGCACGCCCTAGTCGGTGGAATATATTGAAACTCTATAATTAATACAGACACCCTGATATTATTTGATTTGATTTGAGTTAGTTATATATAATTAGTTATATTTAACTACCTCCGTGGTGCAATGGGCGAATAGCCGGCTGAGACGCAGGAGGTAGCGGGTTCGATTCCCGCCGCGGAACAAATGTTTGCATGATCTATAGATATTTGTTCCGAGTTTGGATGTTTTTCTATATAATTATGATAAGTATGTATTTACAAAAAAAAAGTAAATAAGTATTCTATCAGTTATCTGGTTCCCATAGTGCAAGCTCTGCTTAGTTTGGGGCTAGATAGCGTTGTGTGACATGTCCAGCAATATTTATTTATCTAATTATTTATATCTAGAGATATCCATTATGGGGATTAATGAGTTTTTTTATTATCTAAAATTAATGTTGTTGTAAATTAATCCATTCAATCCATATCCCACGTGCTCTGTCGTCCCCTATGTCCTTTCTACCATCTGCACAAGGGATAACCTCAAGTTCACACCTAATTTTTAAGTATTTGCTGGAAAACGTTTTTATGACCTGAAAGTCACTTAATTTTACCAGATTATTAACTAGTGGTTAGCCCCGAACTGAGATCTCGCGAGTCTCCCATAAAAACAAAAAAAATGTTATTCGCAACCTTTGACTATCAAAATAGTGCCCCGAAATAAACAACCAAATAACTTGACCTACAGTTTCATTCAAATTACAGGTAACGGGAGTTCATGTTATTTGGTAAAACTTTTTGGGGTAGAAATTGCAGTTATTCTGGGTTTCAGACTTTTGCCTATATTTGTGTCATTAAAGCTACACGCATGCCAAACTTCAGCAATGTGGAGTCACTGGTGTACCCTGTGAATTTTGTCAACGTTTAGTTTATATTATGTATATTATATACTAGCAGCCCGTCCCGGCTTCGCACGGGGTAGACAATTATTTATTTTTGGAAATTTGGACATAAAACACTTTTTTTTCACAAATATTTTTATTTATTAAAAAAGTATTATTTATTAATTATATATTAACGATAATAGCCTCCACCCCGCCCGCCGCGATGCCCGGCGCGCTTTTCAGACTGCATCGCAAACAACGGCCACGGCGCTATGGCGGTTTTGTTTACTGTTTGAATTTTTTAATTCGTAATATCTTTTGAATGGAAAGTCCAATTTAAATAATTTAAAAACTATTTTATGGGTAGTTAAATGGTCTTGACCATAAAATAATTTATTTGGATAAGGATTAATATAAACACATAAATAGCATGGTTTGAATTTGGTTAGCATTTTCATTAATGTTTAAAATGAAAAAAGTTGTTGTAGTGACATAACTACAATAGTTGGACATATGCTACCGCGGAGTTTTTTGTAGACATTATAATGTTCTTCAATATTGTTGTACATTATTTTGTTCTATCGCTAATAGTTTCGGCAGCGCATTCGACGAAAGACATTTTAAGACTCATTTTTCTACACCTTCGGTTACATTGTTCAAGTTTTACCAAGGATCCCTAATTTTTTTCAAAATGAAATGTAGCCTATGTCAAATTGGAAGAATGTAGCATTCTATTGGTGAAATAATTTTTTAAATCGGCCCCGTACTTTTTGAGCCTATTCATTACAAACATACAAACATACAAAAATAGGTACAAATCTTTCCTCTTTATAATATTAGTGTAAGTATGTATGTATGTATAGTGTATGTATGTATGTATGTATGTATATGTGTAAGGAGATCGTACCTACTCCTTTGAGTTTGATTTTTGCCGCGACTGCGCTGTCGGTAAAGGAGGTTAGGCGGGTTGAAAAAGAATATGGCGGTTTGACAAGTAAAACAGTGAACTGATTGATATAAAATTGTAATGAGATAAAATATCTAATAAAGAGTGTTAAGGATTACCTAATAATGAAGAATAAGCTTTAATGTCGTTTCTTTGTTTACAGGTAGGTGTTTTGGTATTGTGTGATAGTGTAGTTTTGTATTAATTAGAATTATTATTAAAATAAAAATCTTTGTTTACAGAGCAACACATCATTGTTTATTTTATGGGTCAATCCTGATAAATAGAAGATAAATAATCTTATAAAACGACATTTTTGTTTATAAGACGCAATTGAAAATGGAAAAACTTCGTTTTGAATTTACACTATTGCCTGGAAGTGATGGAAAATCAAACGTTTTTTCAATAACCTCAATATCCACAAGTGAGGATAAAGTTTATGCAATACCCGAAGAGCTACAATCAACTCGTTATCATGAGGAACTAATAAAAACAGCGGCTTTTGATAAAGTAAAAAATAGTTTAAAAAAGAGGTACCAGGTGAGAAGAGTGTGGATCATCATCATCATCATCATTCTCAGCCCGTGTCGACCCACTGCTGGGCATAGGCCTCTCCTTGTTTCTGCCACTCTTCCCGATCCTGTGCCAGTCTGAACCACGTACAACCCACGGTCTTATGGATGTCGTCGACCCATCTCGCTGGTGGACGTCCCCTATTTCGATGGCCAGTTCTCGGCCTCCACTCTGTTAGTGCCTTAGTCCACCTATCGTCACTACGTCTGGCCAAGTGTCCTGCCCAACTCCACTTGAGCCCCAATATTCGCTTGCTGACGTCTTGTACTTTAGTCTGCTTGCGAATTTCGGTATTGGGAACTCGATCTAAGAGTGTGATGCCGAGCATGGCGCGCTCCATGGCTCTCTGTGCTACACTTATTTTGTGCACAGCCTCCTTCGTGAGCCTCCATGTCTCGGCACCATAAGTCATAGTTGGCAGGACACATTGGTTATAGAGACGTGTTTTAAGACATTGTGGAATATGCGTGGATTTTAATATATCATCTAGTTTGCCGAAAGCTGCCCATCCAAGTTGAACACGCCTGGTGACTTCCTTTACTTGATACTCTTTGCCAAAAGATAAAACATGGCCAAGATAAACGTACGAGTCGACTATTTCTAGTTTCTCGCTTCCAACAACGACGTTTGGGACCGAACCTCTAGAAATACTCGACATAACCTTCGTCTTGCCCATATTCATCTTCAGGCCCACTCTGAAAGATGCAGTATAAAGCTCATTCAACATGGCCTGCAGGTCGTCCATCGTCTCGGCAAACAGAACAAGATCATCAGCGAACCGCAAATGCGACAGGAAGACACCATTAATATTTATACCACATTGGTCCCAAGAAAGCGTTTTTACGACGTCTTCTAAGACAGCCGTAGGATAACGATGACAAAAGAACTCAAGGAAACTTACATAGATGAAGATGGTAATTTACAATTTGAAAATCAATTTCTAGAAGAATTAAACCAGGAAAAAGTTGCAAGTGTACTTCAAGCAGAGACAGGCACACTGGAAAAGTTGTTTGAGAAATTAGTAGAAAATACACAGGTGAGTAAACAGCAAAGTTTAAAGCATATCGCAGAGAAATTTGAGATTGAAAAATTTACAAGCAAAAATTCGAATGCGAACCAATGGATTGATATTTTTGAAAAAGAATGTATACGCTTTGATGTGGCCACGGATGAGAAGAAAATCGAAATACTGAGATTGTTTATGGATAAAAGTTGTGTAGACTGGTACGGTTCAATGGTTATAAAATTAACTATGAACTCAGAATGGTCAGCATGGAAAAACAAATTTTGTGAATCATTTGTAAACAAGGGATGGAATCCAGTCAATTATGCATTATTATTTAAATTTAAGGATGGTTCATTGCTGGATTATGCTATGAGAAAAGAAAAACTTTTATTGGATATGAGGAGAACAATTGATACCGGTACTTTAGTGGATCTTATTGCTGCTGGTTTACCGGAATTCATACGCAACAAGATTGATAGAGAAGCATTAAAGGATACAGTGGATTTGTTTAACGAAGTGAGTAAGTATGAACATATGGTAAATAAAAGAAGTTATTTGCCTATGAGAAAACATGGAAGTCTGAGAACTTATAGTAAAAATGAGGATAAAAATCCATGTAAGATATGTGAAAAATTGAATAAAGGGACTCGTTATCACCCTGAGGCTACATGCTGGTTTAAAACAATGGAGGATGAAAAGATAAAGAGAAATGATAAATAAATAAATAATAAATTTGCATCAAACTCAGTAAAATACCTGGGTCATATAATTCAAAACAATTCCATCAAACCAGTCAAAGATAACTTCATTTCAATTAAGGACTTCCCTGTCCCAAAAACGCAGAAGAATATAAGACAATTTCTAGGGAAAATAAACTTTTACCATGAGTTTATACCAAATAGTGCAATAATATTGGACCCATTGCATAATCTACTAAGGAAAAATCAAAAATTTGAGTGGTCCGATAAATGCCAAAATGCATTTGAGACGATAAAAAAATTGCTTTGCTCCCAACCAGTTCTGGAGATTTTTGATCAAGATTTGCCAATCAACATTTATACAGATGCCTCTATAGAGGGTATTGGAGCCATTTTGAAACAGATACAACCAGACGGAAAAGAGAAACCAGTCGCTTACTTTTCGAAAAAACTAAATGGAGCCCAGAAGAAGAAGAAAGCCATTTACCTAGAATGTTTAGCTATAAAAGAAGCGGTGAGATACTGGCAATATTGGTTGATAGGTAAATCATTTATAGTTTACTCAGATCACAAACCACTAGAAAATATGAATTTAAAATCTAGAACCGATGAAGAACTCGGTGATTTAACATATTATCTATCGCAATATGAGTTTAAAATAAAATATGCTCCAGGAAAACAAAATATAGAAGCAGATTGTTTAAGCAGGAATCCGGTATTAGAATCAGATGCAAATACAGATGAACAATTAAAAGTTGTGAACTTGGTTACACTGACAGATATTTTAGAAGATCAAAATAAGAATGAAGATATACAAAAGAAAAAAAGTAAATTGATTGTGAAACACAACGTATACTTAAAGAAAATCAATAAAAAAGAAAAAGTGATTATATCGGAAGAATTTAGCACAAGACTCCTAAAAAATATACATGAAAACCTGTGTCATATTGGGATTGGACAAATGCAGAAGACGATAAGTCCATACTACGCGGTCAGCAATTTGACGAGGAACATAAAAAAAGTTTGTAGAAGCTGTGAGACGTGCATTAAAAATAAATCAAGAGGACTTGACAAATTTGGTTTTATGTCTCATCTAGGCCCAGCAGAAAGACCTTTCGAGATAGTCTCCATAGACACTATTGGAGGTTTTGGAGGTTCAAGATCAACAAAAAAATATCTACATCTGTTGGTAGACCACTTTACAAGATATGCATTTATTCAAACCTCAAAAACACAAAGTGCAAATGATTTTATAAAATTAGTAACGAACATAACAGAAACTGAGAATATTGGTATGCTACTCACCGACCAATATCCAGGAATCAATTCCAAGGAATTCAAAAAATTCTTAAATGGTAGGCACATACCAATGGTTTTCACAGCAGTAAATGCACCTTTTTCGAATGGTCTTAATGAGAGGCTAAATCAAACATTAGTAAATAAAATCAGATGTAAGGTAAATGAAAAGGGAAAAACCAAAGCCTGGACAACAATAGCTCAAGAATGCGTAAATAAATATAATGAGACTCATCACTCAGCCACTGGTTTCACACCAAGTTATCTTCTATACGGTACAGATGCCACCATTTTACCAAGTGAATTAACACAGGCCAAGTCCAAAAGTGATTGGATTAGAGACCGAAAAACAGCACTTGAAAATACAATAAAATCACATAACTACAACAAGACACTATTTGACAGAAATCGGAAATACTGCGTATTTAACGTAGGAGACATGGTGTACGTCGAAAACGGAAACAAGCTAAACAGGAAGAAATTAGATGAGTTGAAAATTGGACCTTTTGAGATTGTTGAAAAAATTTCTAACTCCATATACAGAATAGATACAGGTCACAAAAAGACAGAATCAAACCTTTTTCATGTCACAAAACTTACTCCAGCCCCTACTATAGAAGAGGATGAAAAGGAAGATACAGTCGAGGATGGGTTAATTTAGCGAAAATTTACAGTAAATTTTCTATTTTTGGGGGGGAGATGTAAGGAGATCGTACCTACTCCTTTGAGTTTGATTTTTGCCGCGACTGCGCTGTCGGTAAAGGAGGTTAGGCGGGTTGAAAAAGAATATGGCGGTTTGACAAGTAAAACAGTGAACTGATTGATATAAAATTGTAATGAGATAAAATATCTAATAAAGAGTGTTAAGGATTACCTAATAATGAAGAATAAGCTTTAATGTCGTTTCTTTGTTTACAGGTAGGTGTTTTGGTATTGTGTGATAGTGTAGTTTTGTATTAATTAGAATTATTATTAAAATAAAAATCTTTGTGTACAGAGCAACACATCATTGTTTATTTTATGGGTCAATCCTGATAAATAGAAGATAAATAATCTTATATATGTATAAAATAAAAACCACAAAGTTTAAACTAAAAATTAAAACGGGGTGGAAATGCACTCCCAAAGACCTTTTATTAAACGTGCCACTTGACCGGATAGTCCCATTTTATTTTTTTTTACCCTCTTGAACCCCAATATCTCAACAACCCCAACAACACCTCAACAAGCTCATTCAGTCAGACCAAAATTGCGCCATCACAACCTACTTATATACCAAATTTCATGATGATCGGATAAACGCTTCAAAAGTTATCCTTGAACAAACAAACAAACATAGATACAACGCCAATTTGCCCAAGTTGATTTGGAGATCTCGCTTCGCTCGATCAATAAATTTTAGTAGTGCTTATTCATTACCCAGCTGACTTCTAAAGGGAGATATAAATAAATATTCGTATTTGTAACTATTATGCAACGCTATAGAAGTGCCAAAACACCAATTGTAAAAAATTAAGGTTTGTCCATTGACACGTCAGAAAAAGCTTCCACCACCGAAGCAGAAGTACCGAAAAGTACCATCCACACCTGGTTGGCATACCACCATGTCGTACCAAATGATTTGCTTCAACTCTCCTTGTTAGCACGAGTAAAAAGTGGATCTATCTTCCGGCGTATGTTTTTCCGGACCAGTATAATCTCGGAGTATTCATATTCAGAGTGAATAGGTTCTTTTTGCTAGCGTCCTTCATCTTCGACCACACCATCGCTTACCATCAGGTGAGGTACTGGTCAAGCGCTTGACTATCAACAATAAAAAAGAAATAAAAAAGAAGATTAACTAAAATGATGCACCAAGAAGTTTGCGCCCTTTACCCAGCTGTGCGATCGGGTGCTGTGCAAACCATCATCAGATGATAGATATTGGTTCCTTCTGTATTCGTTTTATTATTTACTGTTTTTCATTCACATTGTAGAGGTAAGTCCGAAACGGGCCACTGAGCCACATCTCTTTTATTACGTGAATTGCCCTATAAAGTCCGGTTATATTGCCCATTAAATTTAAGCCGACATACCTGTTGTATTACAAATAACAGCTTGAGCCTTTGTTCGACAATAACTAAAAAATACAAAACGACCCGCTTTATTTTAATAATTTTTATATTAATAACATTAACCTACTTAAATATATGTAAACATTTATTGTCGATGAATGAATGAACTCTTTATTGAACACCAAACAAAAACAAAGGAAATAAACAATAAATAACGGTACAATGGGCGGTCTTATTGCTAAAAGCGATCTCTTCCAGACAACCTTTTGATGGACAGGATAAACGAAAATTAAAAGACGGCGGTGTAAGAGTACCTTTATTATACATAAACAGAACCCATAAAATACAGCGTACCTATTGATTATACTAATAAACAGAAACATAAATACATATAAATAATACATAAATATATAATATGTTGATATTTTGATATTAATATTTGTAAAGGCTTCTTCTTCTTCTTTCGTGTCAATGGTAAGTTAAACTATTTTAGAGTAGTACTTTGCCACTTCTATAGCGTTGGGCGTGGCTTTGTTGAGGTCATCCCTTCTGCAGGTGGTACCGCACAAGGGACAGGAGAGCAAAAAAGACATGGACTGAATGGGTGCTCTGCAGTCGCATTCAGTCCGGGATCGGGTTGCCATAGGTCCAAAATTTTCCTGACATATCCGGTAATATAGGTCTTTGTCCGGAATGCGGGGAGCATCCTAAACCGTCCGGAATTTCTATATTATCTATATAATAATTAAGTAGGTAACGAGTAAAATAAAACATAGCAAAGACCAAAAAAAAAATATTATTCAAATGTCAGGAACTTACTCCGGAATTTAGATTTTTGAATCTGGGAACCCTAGTCCGGGAGGAGTTTCTTATACCCCATTTACACAGCAAGGCAGATCATGACCTGGAGGGAGGTGTTCCTGCGGAGTAACAAAATCAGACGGTGGTAGGTGCGTCTCCTTCCATGCGTTGTTTTTTAGTGCCGCCGGGTGGTCTTGTGCGGCTAGGGTGCGTATGAAGCTCTTGCGACTTTTTAAACGGGCTGCTGGAATTTGGTGGCATAAAAGGGTGTCGCAGGGGGGTAGTGCTGTAAAGGCTGTTCAGCCTATTTTATTTGTATTAGGTAGAGCTTTAGTAACTTAATTTTATATGAATGGGGTAAGAGAGATAGTTTACAAACAAAACTAAAGTTACTGGCATAACCAGGGCTAATAATAATATATCATTTAATTCAGGCAACAACATAATCATTACAGGACGGTAAATAAACATGCTACGGCTCATAAAGATAATAATGGAATGCCTTGTCAGTCTCCATTAGGAAATCCCCCTCACCTTCCGTATTTAAAGCTAGCCTCAAAAACTTTTATCTCCATGAAGAGTCGTGATTCATTCATCTGATCTATAATATTATTAATATAATATATGATATTTATTTATTTACAATTATTTATATTCCTAATTCATTACGTGTTTAAGGTTCAGTAATTTTTCTTTTCTATTATTAAGTTTATTCTTTTTGCACCTCAGCCAATCTTCCATTAAACAATGATCCTCTCCATCCAAAGGTTGTCTGGAAGAGATCGCTTTGTTAAGCGATAAGACCGCCCATTATGCTTACATTTATTTGTTTTATTTTTATTTTTATATCTGTTGTGTCTAGCTTTTAAGGTATAATAAAGAATTTTCATTTATTCATTCATTCAAAGATATGTATTAGCCTAAAATACATGTTTAAATAAAAACATATTTATTTACTTTACTACAAGGGACAGTAAGTTCTTGGAGTTCGGTGTCTAGATTAACGAGCTGAAGTGGCAGTAGACGGTGCACATAGCTCGAAGAGTTGACCGTCGAGGCAGAAATCTTCTCGAGTCGCCTTCCACTAGAAGTAAATAAGACTTAGTAAAGGTTGCTGGATGCTGTGGAGTACAGGCCACTCAAGATCCAGTCACTCTGGATAGATGAGGGAGGCCTATGTTCAACAGAGAGCAAGCATAGGAGTAAGAATAGATTTAGTTTTATTGAGTCTGAAGTTGAGTAACATGTAAATTTGAGTTAGTATGAAATATTAACTTAATATTGTATTCTTATATATGTATTACATAAAAACGTATAGCATAAGGACATCGTCTTAAATAAAGGATTCTATTATATTCTATTGAAATATCAGCTTTTATAGCTTTTTATTAAAACACAAGATATTTACTCAATATAATTTTATGTGTTAGCTCCACAGCTTGAGCAATATAGATAACCAATCGAAGTAGAACACAAGTTACTTTTTACCAAAAATATAACCGGCTTAACCAAACTACTGAACTGATTTTTATGAAATTTCTATGGGACCAACCTGAAAATATATCCTTTCAAATAAAAACAAATATTTCCAAATTGGTTAATAAATCTCAGAGTTGTTTTATTCTACTTAGAGATGAAACTATCTTATGTTCCACCTGAAATTAAGTGTTAACCATCGCCTATAACAGATAATTGCCTCGTAGGTCACGAATCTTGGAAATGTGCCCTACGTGAACTGCCCTGCGTCCATCAACTTGAGGCATACAGGTGTAAAGCCAAGGTGTGCCTGTAATTTCACCGGCAGACTTGAGTTCTGATGTAACAAACATAAAAAAATAAAAAAACAACCGAACTGAGAACTCTCTCCTTTTTTGAAGTCGTTTAATAAATAATGTTTTTAGATCACAAACTGTATTTTATCACGCTGTGGTAGAAGACTTCCTAAGTTTTCGAGAATTCTGTCCAAAGTCGTCGATCTTAATCTTGATAGACGCGATAAATAATGGTTCGTGTTACAGCGCGTTATGGATGGCTGGAATTTGATACGACACAGCGTTGGTAAATAAATACTTTATCAGTAACCCAATGCTAGCAACTTTGCCTTAAGTACACTTTTGATCTTTACGGACATCATTCTATTAGATATGTCAAATGTTGTATTGGCAGGCATCAAGATTTTATCGGAATTGAATTGGATTAGATTGAGGGTAACTTGCGCAACGATGCCTAATAGTATTCAGTCCCTTAATATATTTAATGGAGCCCACACACGTCAACGATATCTTTGCGCAAGCTTAGAAATTTGACAAACTCATCCCACAAAGCCTTGCACAAAGAAATCGTTGACGTGTGTCGGGCCCGTAAGAGAGTTGTCAAATCATACAAATACGACAAATTTAAACATGTTAAGGCACTTGTCTCACCGCCGGCGATGAGCGAGAAGCGAGTAAAGCTATATAGAAAGTAGAAACGAGTTGGCGATCAGCGAGAAGCGAGTGTGTAGGTCCTATAGTTGTCTCGCTGGGCTATACAGAGAGTGTGCGAGTGCTGCGGGCAATACTCATCATCTCACGGCGTGTGTTCTGACCGCCAAGCGAGCATCGCTGAGCGCGTATCGCTGAGCGAGTATCGCTGCGCGAGTGTTGTAGTCGCTGCGACAAAATAGTGGAGAGCGAGTTCTCGCCGGCAGTGTGAACTACTTTATTCCCTCGTTTAATAATTTACTATTACATACCTACTTACATACTGTCACGCTTTTATCCCAGAGGGGTAGGCTCGCTACTATCCTGACATACTTGTTTTGCCTCATTCACTCTCATCACATTGTTCATACAGCTCGTGGGTTTAGGATACTCGTGACCTGGGGTCCAATTCACGTAGTAAAATTTAAAAACATAACAACAGTTGACTCAAACGAGACTGGATTATGAATTAAATATGTTTTAGCATTCTTCTCCACTAATATAACAATATCATCTTGACATAATAAAAGTCTATAATCGCATGTCAGTCAACTTATACCATACTGTCATTACGTGAATATTGTTTATAGAAATATATTTATTTATTTTATTAATAGAAAAATATTTATTTTGTGTCTATTTTTACATTCTATGAATACAACAGGTATACTTATACCAAATACAAGACTACAAAATAGGTCATCACTCAGCGGTGTGCCACTGTAACATATAGCATTTATTTGTAACATCAAACACACAGATACTTATTATCAACAAAAAGACTCTTTAAAAACAATTTAAAAATGAAAAAAAGCATAAACCAGACAAATGATATAAACAAAAAACGTGTATGTATACTATGTATGCACGTAAGTTATACTTCTTTGGCGTAACAGAACAAACATAGCTTTCATCGCCTATAACACAACTCTTTGTTTGGAAAAGGAATTATAAATCTATAAATATAGTTATTAGTTTCACGGAAACATGAGAGACAGTTATCAGCTGACTTCATCGTGTCGCTTTTTGGGTGTCGTAAAAATAGTAAAAATTTTACTCTCATAATTTTTTCCAAAAGCACTAAAAGAAGTATAACTTCAAAAAGAAGAAGACTAATAAAAATAACATACTAAAATGTGTGCGCTGTGGTGTGACAAGTTGCTTATAACTCAGCGAATAATTTAGCTTGAGGAGCAAATACTGATTTTCTGTTATAACCTTCAGAAAACATGTGAAAAAAAACCATTCACAAAACAAGTATTGTGTTTATGACATATAACATATCGAAACTAGATCGAAGCTTTAACTTTGCTATTTTATGTTACATGAATTGGCCTTCTGGCCTTTCACCAAGATGTCTCCAACTTGGTCAAGTGTTCGCCGAAGTATTTCCCTTACAATTTCCCTTAAATAATTTTATTAGATTTAAAAACAAATTCCTATTTCAAATAGAATATTTATAAATAATCAGTTTCACTAGAATAATTTAAAATTATTTATCAGCTCGTCCTGTTCAAATAATAATATTTTTTTCACATTTCTACCCAGACATTTATTCGAATTCACCAAATAATTTGGCATATAGGGATGAAGTATACAAAATACTTATAGCGGTAAACGTAAATTGTATTGTATATGCAAAAAACAAAATCTTCTTTCGCAGGCGGTCAATAAGCGTTCCTCACCCTCCTCACCAAACACGTCCAAATATTCAACAAACCCTCGCCATGGGACTAAACAAAATAAAATGATACAAAAATATTTTTTCGTGAAAATGAGACTTCAATTTGCCTCGACAATGACGAAACGTTGACAAATGAAGCAGTGTAATGAGGACGAATAATTTCCCCCGCTAGAGGGCGCTTTTAACAAAACGCCAGTTTTCCCCCAAAAGCATTCAGAGATGCCCTTTGAAGAGCTCTTTGAATTGCCGAATCAGACAAAATATTAAATTTGAGATGACAATATCATTAGAGGTATTCTTTGTAATATTGATCTAATTATCTGGGTATTAGTAGATTTAGTCTATTATAAGGCCTAGACGAGCTAGGCTTGAAAATTATTGAGATGGTTTTAAAAATATTAGTAGATTGCTTCCGATAACACCTAGGTACCTTCTACTATAATTAATATTAGTATACCTGTCGTCCCACTGCTGAACAAAAGCATTTCTGTCCTAATACTCAACACAATATGTCGCGTAAGTCACCATTAATGTACCAAATTATCTGTGAAGGGCGTCGCTAGTGTCTACTGAACAGCCGCATTTGTATCTCATTTGTATCTAGACTTTTTCTTGTCGGGATTGGTTCTAATTTTACACCTGAACAGATAAGTTGGTGGCATTGTAAATAATTTAATTTATTTGGTGTACAATATAGTGGTTACATTCCTTCTTTCAGATTAAACCTTAATTTACAATGACAAACCATGCTGATAAAACTAAGAAATAAAATACTAGTAGTTCGCCCCGAACTGAGATCTCGCGATTAAAACCAAAATATATTTATTCGTAATCTTTCACTACCAAAATAGTGCCACAAAATAACAACCATATTACTTGACCTACAGTTTCATTCAAATTACAGGTAACTAGAGTTCATGTCAATTGGTTACTCTTTTTTGGGGCACTAAATGCAGTTATATAAATGCAGTTATCCTGGATTTCAGACTTTTGCCTATATTTGTGTCACTAAAGCTACACGAATACTAAATTTTGGCATTGTGGAGTTAGTGGTGTACCCTGTAAATTTTGTCAAAGTTTTGTTTTTATTATGGCTAATAACTCAAAAACTACAAGGATTTAACCCAAAAAAAGACAAAATTGAAATGTACTAATAAAGACCTTTCATTTGACTTTAAGTTCATTTAGTCACAGCAAAATTGTGCCATCACTACCTAACTATGTATTAAATTTCACGATGCTTCGAAAGTTATCCTCGGACAAACAAACATACATAACATACAAGACCGATTTGCCCAAGTTGATTGAAACACGGGATTTATAACGTACCGTTTACGTGATAAATCGCATATTTATAATAATGGTTTTTCTCTTTATCCCATCACTATAAATATAATAATCTTGTTTTCAAGGGTTTTTCAACATAAAATGTTCCTTAGGAAATCAAAACAACAGTTTTCTGGCTGTATTTCTTAGAACCGTAGATTATAAATATAAGGGGGCCGCGAATTTGCCATAAAAAGGCAAAGAAAATAAAACATTTTATATAAGGGTTTCCTACACGGGCAACACCTATTTGAAGCTACTTGCGTGTTTATAGGATTAAAAGCACACTTGTACTACATAACCCATTTGACATGTTTAATTAAGTTTCTATTTTTACTAACAAATATGGATCTTTGACATCTGAAGTAAATAAATGAAATAAATAAAAGTATTTTATGTTAAACAAAAAGAAAGAAAGAAACATTTATTTATGACGGAACATAACACACACTGCCTAAGCAAACAAAAACAAACAAATAAAAATTATACAATACTCTTTTTTACATTTTATATGTCCTATGCCCGTTGCCGTAAACGGTATACCTTTTCGGCTTGATTAAGCAACAAATAAACTTTAATTTTTTTATTTTAATAGAGATTACCTTGCAGGATTCATGTTAGGTCGCAATAAATGTTTGACTTCGATTATTGTCATCGCTTTGAGGAGAACGCATAAAATAATTACAGCAATTATTGTCCCGATTGTCAGTTTGTCATTTTCTATGCATGCCATAGAATGCCCATATTCTAGAACTAAACTCAAAACTAAATTAGGACTCAAGCATGTGTTTGAAAGTACATTGAAAACTGACAAAATTGACGGTTGAGGCTGCCTTTCCACCGGTGATATGCTACGTTGCAAAGCTCCGGTCAATATCTGCAATAGAATTGCTTCATTTGCCTAGCCTCGCAAACACAGCTATCGTATTGGTGGATTTTTCCTCGCTCACCGCTTGGCTTCCTCGTATAGATTTGGTGTTAAGCTACCCTAACTGAGTGTCTATTAAGTTTTGACTTGATTTCAAAATTATGATATTTGCTTTATTGCAGTAACCACGTGACCTCATAGATGGAGATTTTATTTTTTATCTACTAATTCTATTAGTTTAAGCTCTGCTTAGTTTGGGGCTAGATAGCGCTGTGTGAAAATGTTTAGCGGTATTTATTCAAAATTAACAAACAATAAATAAAACAAATATCCAGACCCACTGTAACACAAGATGTATAAGTTGCTTGTGTACCAAATCAAACACTTTGTTAGTTAGAAAGCAGAAAGTTAGACTTGCGCAGCGGTCCAGCATCGAGTGCCCGTCATTTAATGTTCCGTATACATTACACAAGCCATACGAAGTCAAAGTTGCCCGAAATAGCTTAAATAGTTGCAAATTCAATCGCCCGTGTAGAAATTCTTTAGGGAAACTAATAAAATCCCTGAGGGGGTTGCTAGGGGGGAGATCCCCGCTAAATCAAAAGTGCATGGGGTCGGGTACAACAATCACAGTTTTATTTCTGAATACGGGTTTATTTATTCAAAGCTATTTTTTATCTGAACATGAATTTGGTTTACAACTTTTGTCACATAAAATTTTAGTTGACATTTGATAGAAATAAGATAAATGTAGATACAGACTCCGAGATGGTCGAGATTCAGTCATATCACGACTCACGACATTTGTCGGGAATTATCGCGATAACGTGCATCGAAATAGCGTTTGGCGAACTTTCGTATCTCAACCCCATGATTTCACTCATCTCTATTAAACAAGTAGAGATATTTCCAAGATAATTCAGTCTGCGAAACAAATATTTGCATTATTTGCGAACATCTAAAAAGTAAAATCTTGGTTGACACTGAGTAAACTTGGATGTTATTATCTTTCTTCTTCCTATATACAATTCTGGTGCATCTTTTTGTAATTCTTATCGGGCTAAACGGTTTGACTGATTTTCATATTTTTTTTCTTTACTTCTGGGGTCACCTGGATGGTTCTTAGCTATAGTTGGACCCAGTAGGTGATGCTGTTGTGGAGATCCAGAAAATTACCGGACGAAGTTGCGGGCATTAAACTAGTATCTTAAAAAATCAAACGACATAATCTCAGAAAATAATTTATCACAAAGTATTAGGAAACTGTGTAGTAATTTCGTTTTACGATAATTGATTCGTTTTATTAGACGGTACCTAATTAAGCTATTTGCTTGCAATGAAAATGCTCATTAGCATAACTAAGTGATAAATTATTGATTTTGAAATTCACAGTAAATTACTTGTCTTGCCTTCTCTAAATACTAACCAATAAATACATTCTGCATAATTAATACGGGATTTATCACGTACCGTTTTATCCGTATGATTGAAACCAATCACGAAAGTTTTCTAAGTAAAACATTCTGCATGAATAATTTAGGTCAATATTAATACTGTGTGAACAAGCAAAATTTCAATAGAAATGACTTCTATTAATTCCAAACAATTGAAATTATTTGAAACTAGCTGTTGCCCGCGACTTCGTACGCGACGCGTAGTGTCGGTACATTTAGTATCGACACTACTAAATGTGTAGGTAGCCAATAAATAATGCTGTTGCAAACTGACTTGGTACCCCATTTTTATCCCATGGGAACTGATTTATGAGATAAAAGGTAGCCTATGTGGTAATCCAACAAACAAAACAGATCAAAATGGTGACTGCTTCTATCGGAGGCCAAGACACACTTAGGGTCGCTGAGCCATAGGAGTAAGTGAGTACCTAACAAAGATTCTTGTGTTTTTGGCATATACAAGAACCGTAGTTGGGTGCAAATCGGATATAAATGCCATTTAATGAGCTTCAATCAACGAAATACGTTATTTTAGCTTCATAACAACATCACATAAGATTTTAGTAATATTTGTAAATACGCCGCGCAGTGTTCTTTAGGGTTGTTAACAATACAACCACGTAATTTCCACTATAACCCAGGCACAATTAGAACCAATTAGCGCGGGTGCCGCCGGGATCACAGTTCGTTTGCAACTGAAACCAACTTCTGCGTAATTAAATATCTTGTTTATTTATCAAGCTAATTTCTTGTCTAGACTGTACTTCTGTAGTTCTTTTGAGATTAAAAAACAAATTAAAGATAGAAATGAAATTCAGACGCGATGGATCGTGATCATGTCAAGCTTAACAATTTAGTAAGGTTAACATTTTATTTACAATTTAAAAACAAAATAATCGTTCCAAATGGTTCAATAGATGAGTTCATTGATTGTCAAAAATTGTTAGTACTTACCTAGTTATTTTTTGTTTTACTGTCATAGTCACAAAGTGAAAAAGTTTTACTTTCATTTAACAGTTTAACACAGTGCAGTTTTTTATATTTAACCGCGCCGCATAAATAGGGGTTTTAAGTTTGACGCTCATGTCTGTCTGTGGCATTATAGTTCCAAACGGATGGACCGATTCGAACGAGGTTTTTTAATAGAAAGTTAGTTTAACTGAAGTCGTTTTTAGCGATGTGTGATGAGAATCCGGTCCGCCGACCCGAAGATTGTCAGTTCTTTTTTCTTTTTAGTGAAGGGATCTCACCACTCTAAAATGCAAATTTATTACGGGTGTTTTTGTATGTGTCGGAATTTTTACATTTTTAAATCATCTAATGCAAAATCAAGCCCTAATTAAGTGGTTATTGGTCCTTACCTTATTTAAAAAACCCATTATTCTATTCAGCACGCATAATTCAAAACAAGGCTGTGTTGCCCCACACGACCAACATGTTGATGGGGAAAAACTAGTTTCACATCTATGCAGTAATGTTTATGTTATGTGCACTCGGCCTCTGGATGAGTTTCGGCAATTAGAAGTTTCTTAACTGGAACCTAGAACTAATTTATTGAGTAAATACTGAAATTCGCATGAAGTTGTCTTATAACATACAGAGTTCGGGATTACGTAACATGTTCTAAAACTTTTGTTACATAACGGGTTCATGTTGTTTCATCATTAGGATATTAAGATTCCGCCTTAAACGTTGTCCATTGCGAATCATTAAAATTATTTGTCTATTTTCTATGACTTAAAACTAATATAGTACAAAGAAGACTATCTTCCCCCTAATATTATAAACGCGAAAGTTTGTATGGATGTAGATGTGGATGTTTGTTAGTCTTTTACGCAAAAACTACGGAATGGAATTTAATGGAATTTGGTATAACCTTAAATTATAACCTGGATCAAGACATATACTACTTTATATTGAAAAAACACGCGTGCAAAGATTTGCACAGATGTGGGCGGAAGCTAGTTTCTAATATTATAAATTCGAATGTAGGTAAATCTGTCTCTCTCTTTGTTACTTTTTCACGACTAAACGGCTGGAACAATTTCGATGAAATTTGATGTACAGATAAATTATAGCTGGAATTGGGACATAGACTAATTTTTACCCAATTGCACAGAAGGAGGGTAATGTTTTTAATGAACTTGCGAGTGGCAGCTGGTTTTAGTATAGCTTTGCCAGATAAGCTCACCTATCAGGGTGCATTCTGATAACGTGTTCTCCCAATCCCTTATGTGCCTGGCCTAAAAGCAACGATTATTTTTCTTATATTTTTTTTTGTAGCAGAGAGGTTGGTGCAAATTAACATTATGATTTATCCATCCGTAGTCTCCAGTGAAAAAGTATAAAAATAATGGGATTTGGCACTTCCGAGTAACGTATCCGCCATTTCAATGCAAAACAGGATTATCGAGGTGTTTTCTATGCAAATGCGATCTATAAACTCTTGTAGCTCTTCTGAAAAGCTTTCAACTACCTATCTACTTAGTTAGATGTACTGTTACTATTTTCAATAAAAATGGGATCGATGTAATATTTTATTTATTTTTAGGATTCCATACCTCACAAGGTAAAAAAAGGAACCTTCATAAGATCTCTCTTGTCCGTCTGTCCGTCTGTCTGTCAGTGTGTCGGCACCAATTTTCTCAGGTCTATCTTAATTGGCGTCAACTATGAGGACACCCTTTAATTTTCAATTTTTTTATTTTACGGAATTTTCCCTTTACTTGTGCTGCCTTGCTTTTAATCAAAATTGAAAATTCTAGGTCAACCTGAATTACCCTATAAGTTTTGGGTCGAAAACCTATTATGGTAGTTCCCGTTGACATAGAATCACGAAATTTGGCAAAAAGCAAGGAGAAAAAAACACAAATAAAGGAAAAATTCCAAAAAATAAAAAAAAGAGTGTGTGTACTTATGTACACGCGTTAGAAGTTATACTTCTTTGGCGTATGGAAAAAAAATAACTAAAATGCAGTAGTGATTAACGATAAATATTAAAATTAATCAAAAAGATTTTATTTAAATAAAATAAAAACACCAAAATAATATTTATTTATTCACACTGTTTAATTGTACCCTTACGAAACACGTGTTCTACATATAAAAATACTAGAATATACAACTTGAACATAGTTATCAATTTTCATACCACCTAGAACTAACTTCATGCTGTTAAATTTAGGTGTCGGTGTGCGCGCGCATCGTAAAAATTCACTCTCATCATTTTTCTCCATCGTGCCAAAAGAAGTATAACTTCAAAAGTTGATAATTAAAGGGTGTCCTCATACACACATAAATAGTTGACGTCAATTAAGATAGTCCTCCGAGTTGTATGGGCGCTCATACAATTTAGAGGGCAATGGGTAGGCACGGAACCCTCGGCGCACGAGTTGGACTCGCACTTGACTGGTTTTATTTTTATTATAGATTCAAAAATTAAATGTACCTACTGCGTTAATGTTTTCTATGTTAGCTAGCTGTAGTTTCTGTTGTAAGTTTGCTTAATTAGCTACGTAATTAGGTGCATATCAAATTTGTTCGTTATCTAAGCTGTTAGGTCTCGATTTTTCACAATATTGTTATATGGGAAAATTTTAGATAGATGCTACTTATTTTATTAACATCATGATAAAGGTTTTCTTATTGACGTCCTACGCTACGCCTCCCAGTGCGTGGTTACCTCTCGAGAATTTTTCTACCCCAAAGAGCATTAATTCTTCGAGCTATGTGAGTGCTTCTATGTTTATTATCTGAGCTATGTCAATGTAAACTCCTCCACCGTCTACCTAACTTAAATTATAATCAAAGTTAGTCGACGAATACTCCATTCAACGTAAGTGCTAGTTACATCTTGAAGTTATGCTATATTAATCTTGTCTACTTAAATTCTAAAGCCTGCTAACCTACTTAATCCTTTGGGAAAAGTTTAAATTCTCAACTTCAAGCGAAGAGTGGCAACGAATACTAATTTTATTCCACCGCGTGACCGTGCAGAATAAAAATTTAATACAGAATGTCAAATGTAAAAACTTAAAGTGAAAAATGGAAAAGTATCGTGCTAGAATGGCAATATGTCCAATCATGTCGTACCTCACAGTTTCCTTACTGGAGCTTTGTCTATTCTGTGTCTGTGAAGAAATAACGGTGGCTATTTGCCTAGCTTGTGTGTACGTGATTGTACTACATTGATGAGAAGAAGTTTTCTTTTGTGTGAAAAATCAAGGATTTTCGCTTTGTGAGTTTATGCAGGGGGTTTTACACAACGTTAGGTTGTGTCTGTGTCTAAAGTCACTCACGCCAAAAGCAGGTCAGATAGCTAGGTAATATCTTTATTGTAATACAATATTACATTCCACGTTTCTATAAAACTACTCGTAGGCCACCATTTTTAGTTATTTAATATTATAGTTAGAATATCTGATGTATTGAATTATGATTTTACAGGTGAGGGTAGGACTTGGCTGATCGGTTGGAGTGGCGTTTGAGGGATGCGATTTATACCCAGCAAATTATATGTCAATGCGAATTTCCTTACAAAGCCTTCAAAGTCCACATCCAAATTAACAGATAAAATTGAATTTATATGCTATGAAATTCAATATTTTATTCCATCGGGTAACTGTTACGAATATCATAAACATTATTTGAATTGTAAAAACATGTGAATACCGCGTGAAAACGAATAACTTGTGTAAATATTCGGGACAATATTGCACACACTCAATTCTGAAACGATACTTAAAATTGTTACTCAAAATAATTATGTGTAACTAAATAGGGTTGTCAAGAACCGGACATTTCGCAAAATTTGGTACGTATCCGGTAATGTGACAGCCAAGTGTCAGTTGGCCTAATAGAACCTTATCAGGATAATAAGCCTATGACAAGTGCCTATTTAGTTCCCACAGCACAGAGGAAATAATATAGAACTTGATATCTTTAGTTCAAAACTGACCCAATTTGTTAAGACTATCAAAGACATCCTCCATCTTAATAAATATTGTCACTCAGATGCTTAATTTGAGTTGTTACATTCGGATAAACTGTTTACCCGTGATCATGGCGCATGCAACTGCGTCGAAATATCGGGACACTCAAGAACTCACAAATCATGGTAAATATCCCGTTTTTAGTACAAATAGTGTTAATAACCATGATAGTTTCAAAAGTTATGTTACATTCTTAATTGTATTAAATAATGTATAAATCTTAATCGATTACATATTTAGTTGTTAGTTTTAGATATGTACTCAAATTCTCTTTGCAATTATTATTCCCTTAATAAACACATTTTGTATGCGGGCAGCATACAAAATGTATTTATTAAGGGATTCACAGATTATTTATTTTTTATACATTATTTATAATAAGTATTTAAAATTTATATGTCTTTTCTAGTTAACGTCTGTTTGATTTCTAAGTTTATTTTAGCTGTACGCACATGTGTTTATGTTGCAATCCAGATAAAAACAGTATTTTTGTATCTTTAATTGTAAGTGGTTGTAATGTGTTTTGTTCATTTAATAAATAAAAAAAATAAAAAAAGAATGCATTTGTTTTATGCATAATTATTAAACGATAATTTTATTTGATCACTTTAATTGAGTTTAAATTAATATATGTATTTGAAACACAAGTATTATCTTAAAATGGCATATTAACCAAAGCCATCCATCTAGTGTATATTGGTAATTTTACTTTGAATGAATAATTTTTAATATTAATGAATAATTCTATGTAATAGTTAAAACTGACAGTTACACTAAAATACCATCCCTATCCTGAAAAAAGCTTAAAAATTAAGACATAAAAGTCCGGACATGTCCCCACCCTATTAACAGAATAACGCGTTCCCAAAATAACCAACGCTGAATATTTAAAATGAAATAAAGCAATGTTCACACTAAAAATGCAAATTCCTTACTGGTTTTACAATTAACCTAGATTCTGGACAGTTGCGAGAATTAACACGAGATGAAGCTTCTTTGTAAAGATTAATACAATTTGCTGCAACCTGCCTGAACCGGGAAAGGGTTAACTCTATTCTTTCCCCCTATTCTGAAGGCATTTTAAAAATTAACCCGCGTCACAAGTTTACCGTGGCTGAATGAACGAATAAAAGTTCTTTATTAAACCTTATAAGCTGACACAACAACAGCTAAAAAGAAATAAATAAGCATAATGGGCGGTCTTATCGACAACAAAGTGATCTCTTACAAATAACCTTTGCATGGAGAGGATCATTGCTGCTGCCGCGGCGCAGTGGTTGAATAACCTGCTGAGACGCAGTAGGTCGCGGGTACAATTCCCACCGTGGAATCAGTTATTGCATTATCTACAAATATTTAATAAATAATAATAATAAATATCGCTGGACATTTCACACAGCGCTATCTAGCCCCAAACTAAGCAGAGCTTGTACTATGGGAACCAGGTAACTGATAGAATACTTATATACGTTTTTTTGTTTTTTTTTTGTAAATACATACTTATAATATATATAAAAACACCCAGATACGGAAAAAAATATCTGTAGATCATGCAAACATTTGTTCCGCGGCGGGAATCGAACCCGCTACCTCCTGCGTCTCAGCCGGCTATACGCCCACTGCGCCACGGAGGCAGTCAATTTGTTCTGCGACCACGTATTTTTCTGTTTATATTATATATGTATTTACAAAAATAGATGTATTTTGGTAGATTTTGTATCAGTTATCTGGTTCCTATAGAACAGTTTAGGGCTATTGGTTTGGCGCCGGATAGCGCTGTGTCCAAAACTATTTTGTCAATAACTGTCAAATAATTCTTTCATTTATTCATTCCAATAACTTAGTGAACAACTCTCGCTGGGTGACTTAATAGGGGGACAAAATAGCCAGCAAGAAAAAAAACATTTACGAAGAATACGTAGGTGTCAATACTAATAGGCGAGCAATTGACCGAAACGTATGAATAAAAAAATAAGGAAAAACGTATGCAACGGAGGAAACAGAAAATGGATGAATCATGGAACACTAGCGTCATTTGTATTTTTGTATTTGTCAGCAAAAAGTAGCCTGTCTCAATCCAGGTCATCATCTATAAATCATAATTTAATCGAGATCGGTCGAGCCGCTTAGTTTTGAAAACTTAACAGACAGATAGACAGAGTTACTTTCGAATTTATACGGGGTATATACAAGAAAAGTATTATCGAAATCGGTTAACAATTGGCGGAGATAACAAGTAACAAATGTACAAAAAAAAACTGGATATTTGAAGTCGGTGGAAAAGAGTCTTGTGTCCTAAAAAAAACTTCTTCTGACGTGTGAAGGGACTAACCTTAACTATTTTCAAATAGTTTTTTGCCACTTCTATAGCGTTGGTTGTAGCCTAGTTATATCATCCTTTGTTCAAGTGGTAGGCAATGGAGAGCATTTAGAACACGGAACGGGAGCTCCGCAGTAGCATTCCCTTAAAAGAACTAGTGTGAGGAAGAGTTCCATAGCAGCTGTTTCAAATGATGTCACTTTCCCCTTAAATTGTGTTTACTTTGGTCATAAATAAGTGTAGGTATCCCTTATATCAAGTTAAGAGCCTCGTTCTTTACAACCAGATAAGAAGCCGGGACCGCAAACAAATACATTCATTTACTAAATGTAACACGGTACACGACAAAATCACAATCTAAACGGTTGGTTAACCAACGCGCGTTTACGGCGCCATAGATTTCCAAAATTTATAGGTAATTTCGTTAATATGGGTGACCCCTGGATGGGTCTTAGTTCGATCCGGTAGGTGTGCTGTTGTCGAGATTGAGTTTTTTTTTATATCTGATGAAATTTTTTGAACTATAGCTATGAACCATCCACGTGACCTCATACGTACAATCGGGCAAGCCGTTCAGGAGAAGAAAAACAAACACAAATACGAGTCGCGTTTGCAATGCGTCGTCTGTTTAAATTACGCCGTTTACATAAGCCGTAATATAATTAGAGCTGGGCTAGCCTAGTTGGATGATTAATTTTTACATGATCGGATCGGTACCGATCAGTTGGAGGACTATAGGCGGATGGATGGGTTGTCTTGGCGTTCGGGATCAAGAAAATTCAAATTTTTCAAATTGAAATACATATTTTATTCATTAAAATCACAAGGATCACTTTGAAACGTCAATTTTACTGCCTGTTCCTTCGCGACCAAGCCAGGAAAGAAAGGCAAGAAACAAGGCTGGTGGTTTTTTTTAATGATCCTTTTACAATACATAATACAGAACATAAATTACGTCTAAATTGTAACATTTTGAACGAGTTGGAGCAATTTCAATCCCAAGCTCCTCTATCATCTAAATAATCCGATATTTTATAGTAGGCTCTTTTATAAAGATTTTGTTTAAGACACATTAGTATTTCTTCCCTTCTTTTCAAGCAGCAAGCAAGTTGTCCAAGACATGGACTCTTTGCAGCTGCTTTGTGTCCGTACCCGTCAACAATTTACTTATAGTTCATACTTATTGTTACATCATCTTAATTTTTGTTACATGTACCTACCTAATAATCGTAAATTGACCCTAAGACTTTAAAGGTTAAGATACTGTGACTGTAATTTCACCGATATCAAAGCAGTTTTTTTATTTGAATTTTTGCACAAATTAAATGCAGATAAAGATTGTCTACTTGAAAATATTATGCAAGCCGGCTGAGATGCAGAAGGAAGCGGGTTTGATCCCCGCTGCGGGACAAAGTTTGCATGGTCTACAGATATTTGTTCCGGGTTTGGTATTTTTCAATATATCCTAAGTATGTATTTACAGAAAAACGTATACAAGTAATACAATTCTATCAGTTATCTGGATCTTTGCTTAGCTTGCCATAGCTTTGCTTAGTTTGGGGCTAGATAGCGTCGTGAGAAATATACAGTAAAGGAAAAAAAAGACCCGCACCCAACCGCTCCTAGCTTTTACTTGGTCGTCTTTTTGTCTAGTAGTGACTGAAAAGAAACCATTCTACGCTGCGCTTTTCAAGTAAGATATAAAAACCTTTTAATTAAACCACTCACAGTTTTTTATATTAAAAGTAAATGGTGGTAATTAGTCGAAGGTATTTACTTCTTTCTATTCCACTTAAATTTATTTCAAAAATAAATTCAGTCCTTTCAGTCTAGTTTAGAACTAGCAAAGCGTAAATTAGCACCAATTTCAGTAATAAAATTTTTTCGAATAAATAAGTGCAAATACAAGAACGGTCGAAATATAAAAAAAAAACAAAAAGGTCTAGCGGCGAAGTGGGTCAACGATATACTCGTTGTTTAAATGACTAAGTTGTAGCTATCATTGCTGAACAGACTTCGTGCCAGCAGCAACAGCATCCTAAACGCAATGGCGATAACTACGATTGTCCTCTGGTGATAAAACTTATCCAGAGGACTAAATCACTGCTAGTATTATGTTATTATTAGTTATATTTTTTTTAATGCAAAAGTTAGGATGTTTGTTCATTTATTGTTTGTTGCTCTTAACAGATTTCGATGAAATTTAGTATGTATGTAGATTATAACCTGGATTAATACATAGGCTACTTTTTATCCCATAAATCAGGTCTCATGGGATAAAATTGGAGTGTCAAGTCAACTTGCAACAGCGAGTTAAGCTTTTTTTCTAGGTTGTTCTAGGCAACAGCTAGTAACTTAATGATTCGTTGTTTTCTTTTAATAGACGTGTAGCGACATCTATCGCTACATGGAAGAACTACTTCGTCATCAAGCTAACCTACATATCGAGTGTCAATACGGGGACGAAGATACGACGACGACATCTGACAGCAATTGGAAGAACATAATTATTATCCTAGATCGCGAAAACGAAATAATATAAGACTTATTAATAATAGCTGTACTTACTCGGTATACCTTCACTGTGCGTGGTCCCACACGCGTGTACCATATACTATACTATTTGACTTAATATCACTATTTCCATATCCATTACCATAGTGCTACGGTAATTGAGCAGCAGGTTATTTTGGAAACTCCCATCTCATTTTCCATTCCCCGCGATGAATTGCAGAGAGCACTGAAATTACCTTTTTCCTCGCACACATGCTAATTTTAATCCTACTTTTTAGACTATTTGCATAGGGAGGGAGAAATTACGAATTAACGAGTTTCAAGTCTACACTTGGCAGCATTTTTAAATTGTTAGGATTTCTAAAGACTAGATTTCTAAAGAGATTTTTTCTGTTTGCATGTCGCAGTTATATCCACTAATCTCGTACACATGCAGCACCGGCCTGTATAAGCTAATAATAAGGCCTAGATAATAAGCTTCAATGGGGCCCTCACATTGATGGGTTATCGAAGAGACTTAGTTCTGCGGCATACGCAGTCAAAAATATCCGTCTTTTTACAGACGTAGACACAGCTAGACTAGTTGACTTCAGCTACTTCCACAGCATTATGTCATACGGTATACTGCTGTGGGGGTGTGCTGCAGATATAAACACCGTTTTTGTGCTGCAGAAGAGGGCTGTTCGTGCAGTTTATAATATGGGCCCCAGAGAATCATTACGCAATAAGTTTAAAGAAATAAATATTATGACATTCCCTTGTCAATACATCTATGAAAATCTAATGTATGTTCACAAAAATATTAATTTGTTTAAGAAAAATAGCGATAATTATAATTTTAATACTAGAAATAAAGATAAACTCGCTGTTGCCACTTGTAGACTCCATAAAGTTAGTAAATCGTTTAAAGGGCAAGGTGTACGCTTTTATAACATACTCCCAAGGGATGTACAAAAATTGACAATTAACAAATTTAAAAACGTAATTAAATAAAATCTTTATAAAAGAGCCTACTATAAAATATCGGATTATTTAGATGATAGCTTGGGATTGAAATTGCTCCAACTCGTTCAAAATGTTACAATTTAGACGTAATTTATGTTCTGTATTATGTATTGTAAAAGAATCATTAAAAAACACAACCAGCCTTGTTTCTTGCCTTTCTTTCCTGGCTTGGTCGCGAATAAACAGGCAGTAAAATTGACGTTTCTAAGTGATCCTTGTGATTTTAATGAATAAAATATTTGAATTTGAAAATTTGAATTTGAATTTGTCCACATAAGTTTTGTGTGTGTGGGTTATCCTTTCCAACGGTCTATGAATGATTTGACTGTTTCTTATGTGTATACCTAATGTAAATAATTTTATATTATTTATGTTAATAAACAAAAAAAGATTACAATAAAGAATTTTCATTCATTAATTCTCATAAAAACCTGTAAGAAGATAATGTCTAACTTTCTAATCTTGTCACTTTTCCAACCCTTCATCTGTCCTTGGCAGTATGTCATGAAAATAGACATAATTTTATTATTCATTTAATTCAGATTTAAAAATCCATATAAAAATTCTTAATCGCTAACATACAATATTTTATAGACATAATCATCAAATAATTAGGTATACAGAAATTAAAAATTAATAACAAAAATAATCGAATAATTTAAAAGCATGCCAATAATTTAATAATTAAATAAATTAAAATAATTACAAATAATACTCTAACTTAACTATTACCTAAAAGTATTTGCATCCATTTGGTAAGGATGGGGCAGTCCAAACGCGAAACAATCATTTTCAGGATGCCGTTGCTACTGCCGCGCGCACGCTTGAGTATGGACGCGACTTTCTTGCGCATGATCGCATGAAATCCGTCCGTATGCGCATCTGCAAACATACCCGATGCGCTGCAAAAGCGAGGCAGCCGCATCAGCATCCTGAAGATATTATTATATTGGACTCGTAGAGCGCTGGCCACCCGGCGGGTGTGGTTAAGCCAGAGGCTACTCGAGTAAAAGGACTGGCAGTAAGCCTTAAAAAGAGTGATTTTCACTTCCCTCGAGCAGCGAGCGAACCTACGAGCGATCATATTCCCCCGGACCGCCAGCGCCCTACGCTCCCTTTCAACGTCTGCGTCATCATTCAGGCTTTCCGTTACAATGTGCCCTAGATATTTAAAATTACCAATTACTTGTAGAGCCGCACCATTTAACATAATAGGCGGAACATGACCTGGTCTATCTTTCCCACCCTTGAAAACGAGAACTACACTCTTTTTCGAGTTATATCTCAGTCCATGTTCAGCCGCATACACCTCACAAATTGTGACCAGTTTGCGAACTGATCCCACCGACGGTCCCAGCAGTACCATGTCATCCGCGTAACTAATGTTGTTAACGCAGACTCTATCCACAAAACAACCCTTATGAGTATTGCTAAGCTCGCCGATGAGGTCGTTAACATATAAGTTGAACAACAGAGGAGAGGTTATCCCGCCCTGCCGGACGCCACACTCCATGCCATACACATCGGATAACGCCCCAGCCCACCTCACCTGATTCCGCTGACATTTATACCAGTGACTCAGTAACGCGACAACCTCACTCGGTACCCCCGTAGCCTCCAACTTGTTCCAAAGCCTATCATACAAAACTGTATCAAAGGCCTTGGACAGATCCAGGAAGCAGGCGTATACCGGTGTCTTCCTATCTGTGTAGTACCCGACAGCCTGCTTAAGACACAAGATTGCACTCTCCGTCGAAAGCCCAGCCCTGAAACCAAACTGAGCATCGTGAAGTTGGACGTGTTGCAAGAGAATGCTGTTAAGCAAGCTATCCAAAACCTTCGCCATTATTGTCGCCAGGGAGATAGGCCGGTAATTGTTTTTATCCGATATATCTCCTGTCTTACATTTTACAATTGGAACAACTATAGTTTTTGTTATCTCATCAGGTAAGTAGCCATGACAGAGACACAGGTTATAAAACATGGAGAGTACGCTGGGCAGATGAACACCTGCGTACTTTAAATGTTCAATGCTAAGACCGTCGTGCCCGGGAGATTTTCCACGCTGCATGGTTTGAATTACTTTTAGTACCTCTTTGGTTCCAAAACATACTGCTCTCTTTTGCACGACACTCTTAGCACTAGATTGACCACACACAGTAGAGTTTAACTCTGGCATAACCCTGAAGTGCTCTTTAAATAAATTTGCTATCATACTGTCGTCACAAACATTATTTACACTCACAGGGAGGCCAGACTTTGCATTTAATTTATTAGTATGTTTCCAAAACTGTTTGAAATCTTTGGCTGTGTGGTGAGAAGCAAGAGTATCCATTTTAATCTGGTCTTGTTGGTTTTGACACCACTTTAACTTCTTCTTGAAAGATCTCCTACTCTCACACATATCAACATAGCATATATATTATATAACATATATAATGCCATTAAAAACGTTTCAAAACGCTCCAAAGCGCTAAAACGGACAATCTCCTGTGTAATTTAAACATTGAAAAGTACATCGAGTTATAAATTTTAATGGCATCTCGGAGGAAATTATGCCGGGTTTAGTGAACGAAGGTCGTTTGAAGTTGTACATAGTCAACGGCAAAAGTAGTAACATTAAAAAAAAATATTGTTTCTGCTACACTTTTTTTAAATGAATATTTTAGACCATTATACTTGGAATTATCTTTGTCAATACAGGTTACTGTGAAATATATATGTGAACTACGATGGGGTTGGTATTGCAAGTTTTTTTTGGTTTTGGTTTTAGTAGGCCTTCAAATCTTCCGATATCTTCCAAGTTAATTAAAGGGTGGGGCAAAATTTTACCTGATTGAGGGCAGCTACGAGTGCCTTTTTTTTGCAGTTAGAAGGTTTTGTACTTAGAAAATTATAGGTTTATTTTAAAGAATAAACCAACTGGATTTCCGGATTTCTAAACAAATGTACAGTTAGCCCAGAAAATGACAATTGTCAAAAAAAAATCTGGCCTCAATCGACTTTATTTCCCACCTAAGGGCTTAGCCAAGTTACAGTCGATTAGCGATGACGTTAGTCGATAAGTCCAAAAATGTATGGGATTTGACACATGCTATAGAAATACCACGTGATACAGCGACAACAAATGTATGTAGAAATCGAATAGATTCGTAGCGAATGTAATTTGGCTACGGGCCCAGGAAAACTTTTCCCAAAGTTCGTTACCAAATCAAATCATAACATTTTGCAAAAAATAAAAAACAGGTTTCTCCACTATTTCAATGAAATGTGAAGGGAAACCATTAGTATAGTATTGAATTACTACAGTTCAACTTTATCCATATTCTTCTTCTTACTCCTGGCTATTATATAATTAGGGGTCTTCAAATCGCGAGTGAACTGTCTAGGCAAGCGTGTTCCATAGTAGACTGCATCATCGCTTGCCATCAGGCGATGACATTAGGCGTGGTGAAATGATATTTATAAAAATAAAAAAATAACTAAAAATAACAATTATGGTTGAATTTTTGTGCACTGGAAACATACATGATATCTTGATATGACATCGCACTAATCCCAACCCAGTAATATTATAAACGGGAAAGTTTGTGGGTATGCATGTGTGGATGTGTGTTACTCTTTCACGTAAAAACTACTAAATGGATTTTAATGAAATTTGGTATGTATGTACATTATAACCCGGATTTACATATAATCTATTTTATTGACAAAACACGTGTGCGAAGCCGCTGGCGGAAGTTAGTATTATAAATGCGAAAGTTTGGATGTTTGTTTATCTATTTGTTTGTTCTCAATCACGTCGTAACGGTTGAACTGATTTTGATGAAATTAAGTATGGACGTAGATTATATTTAACTATTTTAACACATAGGCTACTTTATATCCTACAAACTAGGTCTCATGGGATAAAATGGGGTGTCAAGTCAAGTTGCAACTGCGAATTTAGCTTTATTTCTAGGTTACCAACACATTTAGTAGTATAACGCGTACGAAGTCGCGGGCAACAGCTAGTCTTCAAATAAATTAATTTGTTACCTTGTTATATTATGAAAATCTGAAAGTAGCGACTTTTGACTGAAAGGGATAAAACCTTCTTAGAACCCAATAATCACATTCCATGTAAAGCCGCGTGGGAGTGAGTTGTGTTCCTGTTGGCCTCGTGGGATGAAACCCGATTTCTGATCTAGATATTGTGCGAGTTTAAATCTCGGCCGTGCGCCTTTTTTTATACGACTTGGAGATTGAACAAGCTTATGGCCCACCATGTGCCTGTAATTTGTGATCTCAGTGGTGCAGTGGGCGAATAACCGGCTGAGACGCAGGAGGCAGCGGGTTCGATTCCCGCCGCGGAACAAATGTTTGCATGATCTACAGATATTTGTTCCGGGTCTGGTTGTTTGTCTATATATGTATTATAAGTATGTATTTACCAAAAAAAAATGTATATACCTAAGTATTCTATCAGTTATCTGGTTCCCATAGTACAAGCTCTGCTTGGTTTGGGGCTAGATAGCAGTGTGTAAAATGTCCAGCAATATTTATATTTATTTATTTATTTAACCGCCAACTCAACCAACCCCTTCAAACCAAAACCCTTTTTTCTCCCCTTTTTTTGGCCCTTCAAACCAAATCAGCAATGCTGCTTGGCGGCAGAAATAGTTATGGTGGTAGTACTTCCCCCGGCGAGCCCTTTCACAAGGAAGTAGTACTCTTATAAACTCCTTTATACTTACTCCTTTGTGTGTACTCAATTTTTTTATGATTCTTCTAATACGTGTGTTTGGGAGGGGACAAGCCTACTTCATCAAAAAATGGCTTTGAAATCAATTGAAATGAAATCAATTTAATTTCGTTTCTGTCAATTCTGTCATCATGTCTGGTCAATTTATTTGCTAAAACAGGGTAGAACATGGGTAAGACATTGTAGTATTAAGTAGAAAGTGAAAAGCATATGCTTCGCTTCGCGAGCATGCAAATGTATTATATAGGTAACAAAATGTAACAAACACTGACAAATAGAACTTATAGAGACCCAGGAGGTTTTATGTATGTATGTATGTACAAAAAAAAATGTATATAAGTATTCTAGGTACTAGTTATCTTGTTCCCATAGTACAAGCTCTGCTTAGTTTGGGGCTAGATAGCGCTGTGTGAAATGTCCAGCAATATTTATTTATATATATATATATATATATATACGATCCCAGTAAATCACCGTACATAAGTATTAGTTAGTAATGTTCTGGAGTGCCACAAGAAAACGGTAATATTTCACGTAAACTGTTTATTCACGATATTAAACACGCTTAGCGCCAGCGTCTTAGTCGCGCGGCGGATTACTCGTCACTCATTGTACAATAATGAAAACGCTGATCTTAGGGATTCGCAACTATATCGATGTACATAACCGTACATATATCATAATTAAATAAATAAATCTTTATTGTTTGTGGATCTGAGTTACAATGTAGATACAATCTGTTCATGTTTATATTTTTAAGATAGCAACAGATCCCGCCTTACAGCAAACAAACAGAGCAGAAGAAAAACATTTAAGACCTTTTATTGTAATTTTTGTGTATTCTAGCAAATATAAGTATTTTTATTTATACGTATTCGTAGATCCATCAATAGCTTGGTATTCCATACGCCAATAGTGCTATCGGAAACTGGGCGAAGAACTCTGATACGAGGACTATACTCGTATTGTGTAAAGAATCATTAAAAAGAATGATCAGCCTTGTTTATTGCGCTGATTCTTTCCAGGCGTGGTCGCGGAGGAACAGGTGGTAAAATTTACGTTTCAAAGTAATCCTTGAATGAAAATTGAATGGTGTTTTTTTGCCTTTGAAGCCCGGAAGCTGTAAGATGCCACTAACAGTCTCTCATCTAAATGGTGAACAAACTGAATGTTTCTTAGTTATTTTGTATTAAAGTAAGTAACACCACAAGCCGAGCGCTACCAGCTATTTTATATGACAAAGTGCGGGGTTGACGCCTAAATCTATCTAATAGCCTCGACCCGCCCTTATCCCCTGGGAATTAAGGGCATATACGAAAAAGAGATTTTCCACTTGAATTATTTCTGGGACAAAGGGCATTTGTATTCGTTGAGAAAATAAAGATATACTTTTTTGTCGTTTTCGCTTTTATTTTTACGGGTTTTTATTGAAAGTGTTTCGAGAATTTCAATTGTAGTATGATGAGCCTGGAGATTTAGGCCTGGTTCTTAATGATCCAGTGTTTAACCAGACCTGTCAGACAGCCGCTGTATAGTGTATGTTCACTATCGATATAGCACTTTCATTATGTCTGATGTGTTTTTATTGTAAATTTTTACTGTCTTTACCGTAGGGTTATTCTGTTGGCACAAACCAAACCAGCACTAATATGACAACTGTCACCTTCTTTCTTTACGAAACAAAAAAGAGATGGCAATATTTTTAGTGCTGTCAAAACAAGTTTAGCTTGTACTAACAGAATTGCCCCCAATAATAATTATCCCATTGACATGACTTTTTAGCCAACTACGGCAAAGCCAAAAAGAAGGATTATGTTTTAGCAGTATGTATTTCTGTATGTTTGTATTTACCTATATTCCACCGTAGCCTAAACTACACATCCGATTTTGATGAATGAGGTGTCAATCGATTCGTTATTGTCCGGGTGGCATAAGCTACCATCGATATAGGTATTAAGTAGTCGGGTTTCAATTTGTAAACTTATATATCATTTGTCCATACGGTAGGTAATGCAAATGCCCTATAATTCTGACAGATTTTTATGTTTTCACGGGGCCAGCAGCTCAGGGAACTGATCAGTAGTAAACAGGCACTGGCTTGTTCGAGCAGCGTGGTCCAGTTACTTACTTAGCGGGAGGAGGAAGGTCAGTAGACATAGTCAGTGAATTTATGATAATACAAAATAAAGGCGATAAATAATGCTGGATATTATACACAGCGCTATCTTGCCCCAAACTAAGCAACGCTTGTACTATTATGGGAACCAGATAATTGGTAGAATACTTACATTCCTACTTTTTTGTAAATACCTGTAACAAATTTAATATCTGTAGATCATGTAAATATCTCTTTCGCGGCCGGAATCGATCCCATTATCTCCTGCGTCCCAGCCGGCTGTGCCCACTGCACCGCGTAGGTCGTCAAAAATCGGTAATACACATCTAAAGCAGATATAAAAATCAAAGACGAGGAGTTGGCTCTTGTGGACACCACCGTATTCTTAGGTATAGCCCTAGATAATAAGCTTCAATGGGGCCCTCACATTGATGGGTTGTCGAAGAGACTTAGTTCTGCGGCATACGCAGTCAAAAATATCCGTCTTTTTACAGACGTAGACACATCTAGACTAGTTGACTTCAGCTACTTCCACAGCATTATGTCATACGGTATACTGCTGTGTGGGAGTGCTGCAGATATAAACACCGTTTTTGTGCTGCAGAAGAGGGCTGTTCGTGCAATTTATAATATAGGCCCGAGAGAATCATTACGCAACAAGTTTAAAGAAATAAATATTATGACATTCCCTTGTCAATACATCTATGAAAATCTAATGTATGTTCACAAAAATATGAATTTGTTTAAGAAAAATAGCGATAATCATAATTTTAATACTAGAAATAAAGATAAACTCGCTGTTGCCACTTGTAGACTCCATAAAGTTAGTAAATCGTTTAAAGGGCAAGGTGTACGCTTTTATAACAAACTCCCAGGGATGTACAAAAATTGACAATTAACAAATTTAAAAACGTAATTAAACAAAATCTTTATAAAAGAGCCTACTATAAAATGTCGGATTATTTAGATGATAGAGAAGCTTGGGATTGATAATTGCTCCAACTCGTTCAAAATGTTACAATTTCGACGTAATTTATTTTCTGTATTATCTATTGTAAAAGGATCATAAAAAAACAACCAGCCTTGTTTCTTGCCTTTCTTTCCTGGCTTGGTCGCGAATGAACAGGCAGTAAAATTGACGTTTCTAAGTGATCCTTGTGATTTTAATGAATAAAAATATTTGACTTTGACTTTTGACTTTGACTTTGGTCGTTGGTATTTATGAGTCGACAAAAATCTGTGCAGTGAATTTTTGCAGATTGAATATTGTGAAAAGCAATATAAAACTCGCAGGTTCAAGTATCTCATATTTACGGCCATCTGTGCCGCCAACGGGCGATATTTGAAAATCTATAGCAATTCAACTACCTAGAGATTTTAGACGATTCTCTACTAAAGATATCAGCTCTTTTATTAAATACAAAAATATTTATGTGTTAATTTTTAAGTTATATTAATACAACAGTACAAAAATACAAAAATGTATACAAAATATTAAAACAATATGTCTAAATAGTATTTTTCAAAATTTCGCGGTCACTTTACATAATTATTGTTAATCAATAATTAAGGTGAATATTATGGTGAAACGGGTATTTAATCGCTTCACGAACCATTCTCTTGTAATAATGGCGTTCACTATAGAGAGACCCTTAGGATCATGAAGTTCAATCCAATGATTCGGTCCTGAGTCTATCAGATGCTATGCTATCGCTGACTTGTTTACCTGCCGATTTTTGACAGCTGCGATATGCTCTTTGACACGCTCGGCTATAGTACGTTTGGTTTGCCCGATGTAAGAGCGGCCACAGCTACAGTCTATTTTATAAACACCAGGCATCTGCAGAGGTATAACGTTCTTTGGAGTCCGTAAATGCTTGGCCATCTTTGAATATGTTTAAAGCAGCAAAGTTTGACCAAAAAGTGAAGAGTACTGTGACGTAAAAATAATACAAACTACTGCGTAAATATGTATAATCAAAAACGCCTATTTTTGTAATTGTGATTTTTTAAATATCATTATTTAATTTATTTACTGCTGTGTTGGTCTTAGTGAATGTGATTTATAAAAAAACTCTTCTCGTCTAAACTAGATCTTAATATCTGGTAGATATGGTAGCGTTGACTTTTTACAAAAAGGAATAGAAAGAAAGAAAGAAAACACATTCATTTGCTCTCACAGAAAGTTTACAATAACAAGGATAAGAATTGAAAATATAACACACTAATGAGTAGGTACAGTCCGCGAGGTATAAGCTGAGCTTTGCATTAGTGTGAGTGATCACCAATCAGGCAGGAGCGCGGCGAGACAGAATGGCGCCGCGCCTCAGGCCGGTTACCCAAAATCAGTTTAAACCGGTTTTTACCGGGCGAAAATGGCGCCGCGCCTAAGGCCGGTTGTCACACCTACACTATCCATGTACACTCACACAAATGCAAAGCTCAGCTTATACCTCGCGGATTGTATGTCGGTAGATTACCCGTCCATCCAAGCAGTTTTGGGTATGCAGGCAAAACCCACCCACACAGATGTTGTTGCGTGGGGACAAAATGGTCCCTGCCTCAGCAAAGGCTGCTTCGAACCATGACTATGCAGCGCTGGTTTTCTAACAGGGCCTAAGTGAGGACACGAACACTGGTGAACGAGTATACTAGGTACGTGTTTTGTTATATACGACATTAAATTAAAACACAGGTAGGGGTAATGGGTAGTATTGTTGTAGGTTTTTTCCAAATTTATTACCATAAGAAATGTTAAATTTAGTCCTAACAACTTTTTCAGTAAGTCCTAAAATATAAATGAGACAGCTTGTCTAAAACAGGTAAATAAAACATATTCATTCATCATGTAAGCAGGCACCTGTTAAACTGATTATGCGGTATCGTCGCAAAGTTTTACTTTAAAAATTGTTTATACATAAATACATACATACGATTACTGGATCAATATTATTAGTAGTGTTAAACCCACCTCTAAAATCAGTTAATACGATTCTGGAATGTGTGCTTTAAGTTAATGTCGTACATAACAAAATAGTTTGTTTTTAAGATATATAGTAGGTACTTAAAAAACCTTTCATATAAATATTTTAGGTATGAAATGGTACAATACCCCGTACTTAATAAATAATCGTTAAGTTTTGAGCGACGAATAAATAGGGAGAAGAACATTATGTAAACATAGAACAACAAACAAAATACATAGCAAAAAAGTTTCGGTTCCCATGTATGTATTATGTATTTGACTGATAAAAAAAAACATACACTATAACACCCACGATAAAGGTACACACCACCGTTCATTATTTTATTTTTACGCAATATTATTCCCGATAGATTTCAGATTTTCAAATGTATTTATTTCACCTTAATTGCTTATAACATTGATTGTTACAGGCGTGTCAATATTAGATTGATAAAAGGGTTAATAATATATTATATACAAATATAACCAAATTAATATAACTAAAACTAATGTCAACTCAAAATTACAACGATAATACCTAATAATAATTAGTAATGTCATAACGAAATACTAAAAGCAAAACAGATATTCCTATGAAATAATGTAATTGCGAAATTATGAGAGTTCTGTTGTTGTTTTTGTGTGTGTGTGCCATTCAGCCACCTGAGTTTAGGCCTGCCGCGGGGGCTTTGGCTTTCTGGTTTGTCTCTTACCCCGCAGCCACATTACTCGCCTTGTCACGAGGAAAGTGGGCAGGGCCGTAATGTGGCTACGTTACTCCTCATGCTCATACCGCTCCACATTTTGTCGGTTTTTTGTGCACGACTCAAAGTACCGGCAACATGAACGCGAGTAGCCTGGCCACACGCCACGCGCTCTCATACCGTTTCGAACGCTCAGAGAGGAAGCATGTATTGAAACCTTAACTAATAGTTAGGTATAGGTACTAGGTTTCAATAGGTATGGAGTGAATAATCGCGTGACTACTCGCGCGAGGAGGGATGTGTTCGGTCACCTATCGCGGCAATGCGAGTAGCTTTAGCAGAAGCATAGTGTAGCCGAGAGGTTATGCATCGGTTCGGTGTTCTTGCATTCTGTACGTTGTGCGTGTCCAGTCCATCGGAGACTGACGCACAACTATAATGAACCAACATTTGGCTCATAGAAGATATTGTAAAGTTTTTGATTCGTTTCACGCGGTTCTATAAAATTCAAGCGAACTCAGAAATGAGACACAGAATATAAATAGAATTTCTCTGAACGCCTTTACCAGGCTATAAAAATGTAACTTGTTCCAAGAACTAATATTGTTTCACAGTGGCAAATAGAGTTTTACGCAGTTTCTAACTAAGTATATTACATTTTCTACCTTGTGCTGTGATTTAGTACAAAGTCTTGTGTTTACATGTTTTGCTGAAATCTTACTGACAAAAGGAGATAAACAAAATACATGGTCTTTGAGACCGGTACAAAACGGCTGGAAAATGTCCCTGCCATTCGTTTGAATGGTGTTGGCTTGAAGAGGGTGTACTCATTTAAGTACTTGGGTCACGTGGTCACCTTTAAGGTAATTTAATTTATGAATTTTATTTTATTCAATTGACATTAGATTAATATTAAATTCGCAAAAAAAAACATTCACACAAATAATGAATATAAAATACAATTAACACAAAATTATCATAAATATAGGTATATAGTCAGGCACTCTCACTCACAAATACAATGCTCTTTGGAAGGGCTTGTGTGGCACATGGAGCTTAGAGCAGTGGTTCAGATAGGGACAGTCGAGGCGGTCTGCAATCACGCTGAGGCGTACGTTGGTACTCACTCGCACCTGTCGCACCCGCCGCACCAGGAATGCACAGCGCAGGCTCATTGTCGCATAAAACAACTGACGCGCGCCTTCACGAACATTCCCGAAGCGCTGCAGAATCGGGGAAGCCTCAACATCATCCTCAGCGCGTTGTTGTACTGGACTCTGAGGGCTGTGTATAATTTCCGAGTATAAATTCCCCACAGGCTGCACTTGTAAAATGAAGTACAAAATGCTCTAATGAGAGTTATTTTTACGTGTCTCGAACAACGTGCAAACCTGCAGTCTATCATATTTGGTCTAATCGACAAAGCCTTCTCCTCTCCCGTTCAATGTCAATAATGACGTCATTCAATGGGAGCGGAGCGGGCAAATATGATTGCTCGCAGGTTTGCGCGTTGGTCTGAGGGGCAGTAAAAATCGTTCAGTTACGTTTAATTTAGTACGTTAGTAATTGTCTATTTATTAAACGATTTACTAACTCTAAGTCCGGCTTACACAACGATCCTTAAACGTATTAGCGGCTAACAATGGTTCAATTTGACGTATTTGTATGGTATGCCAACTCCTTTATAACCATATATAAACTTTGAAGTTACTTGACATTATGATTATTTTTCTACTTGACATGATTAATTATTAGTCGATAGCTTGACACCTTATGCCGCATGAATTATTATTATTTTTTGATTTGACATGTTTAATTCTTTAATTCTATTTGTTAAATTGTTTTAAATTGTTCGTAATTTTTGAAACGGCTCAAACCCTACTTGCAGTGCCCTTACAGGGTGCATGTACCCCTAAGCTACTTACTATCTAAGCTGTAAAAAAGTATATGTACAATTGTATTACAATGTAATATTTAGTCACTAAATACGATCAGGCTTCGTTACCTAAGACGCCCTTAATCTAACTCATAATGCTGTATCAGACTTATACCGATTTACAAAATAACTGTTCTTAAAACAAATAACAATGGCGCAGCTTGGAGAGACACGTCCAGCAATGGACATGGTTGATAATGATAAAGCCGAAAAATATTACAAAAAGAACTGAACTTTCTCATGACAGACCAAAATAAAAATATAAATTGATTATATTCATTTATTCATTAAAACCTAACATCAATTTTACCGCCTGTTCTGGCAATCTGTCGCAATATTCGCAATTTTCATAGATCCTTTAAAGAAAAATATAAATTCCAAGATATACCGGGACTTTTATGCACAAGTTCAATCAGTCTCGCAGCGATACTTTATTAGATTGCGGAATCTTTATTGGAACGACTGCATTGAGATTCAAGTTTTATGAATGTTTGATTTGGCAACTGAAAGAGGTAAACGCAATTTTCTAAGAATCGGGGGATGATAATATGACGGTAAGAGAGACGATTTGTAAAATTGGCATTTAAGAATTGAGAAACTTCTATTTTTATCTAAAGCTGCTTGGGCCCTGACCTTTATGAGGTTGTTTTTGAGAAAATGAAAGCTTACAAAAATTTCACTTATTTATTATATATTATTATACACAACCTGGAACCAAGCAGTAAAAATGTGATAATGTTATTGATTTTTAATATAACAATTTAAAAAGTAAGAAAATAAAAAAAAAAACTATGGTACATTTAGCTACAAGCAAAACGCAAAACTATATACTCTGTGGTAAAATATTTGCTGAAACTTATGTTAGGACTTCTAAGTCAAAATCATATTCCAATTCAGAAAACATTTACATTTGGTTTATAATATTGTATCAAGGGTATGTGTCAAGAGTAAACTGAAATTTAAATTCCAATTCAGAACGTTTACAATTGGTTTACAATCGCTAAAGTCGCGGGCCGTCCGTCAATGGGTGATACTAGCGTAGGATCATGGTGGATGGCGCAAACTGGCTGTTGATGATGATGAAGTCAAATTCAAATTCCAATTCAGAACGTTTACAATTGGTTCACAATAGTGTGTCAATGGTGAGTGATTTATCTGGGTCACACGTTCTCAGACTTTCGCCAAACCTTTCAAGATCTATTTATTGCCTACTAGCTGTTGCCCGCGACTTCGTACACGTTACACTACTAAATGTATAGGTAACCTAGAAATAAAGCTAAACTCGCTGTTGCAACTTGACTTAGCACCCCATTTTTATCCCGTAGGACCTGATTTATGGGATAAAAAGTAGCCTATATGTTAATCCATAACACATGATATGTGTAGGTTATAATCTACGAACATACTAAATTTCATTGAAATGGGTTCAGCCGTTACGACATGATTGAGTAACAAACAAATAAATAAACAAACATTCAATCTTTCGCATTTATAGTAATAGCTTCCGTCAGCGGCTTCGCACGCGTGGTTTGTAAACAAAAATTAGCCTATCTAGTCATCCAGGTTATAACCTACGTAGATACATACCAAATTTCATCGAAATCGGTTTAGCCAATACGACGTCAAAGGGTAACAAACAAACAAACAAATAAATAAACAAACATCCAAAATATCACATTTATAATACTAGCTTCCGCCAGCGGCTTCGCAAGCGTGGATTGTCAACAAAAAGGAGCCTTTGTGTTAATCCAGGTTTTAATGTATATCATAATATATTTTGTATGTCTATAACTCGAAGCATTCAATTTTGTAAATTGAATCTAATGAAACAGAACTCTTAGTAGTTCAGAATGGTATTTCGTATATAGCAGAGATGCCTTGAAACTCGTACTTCAGACATTCTCTAAACCATTTCTTAGAAACAAAGCTGCTGTTGAGAATTGTGAAGTATACAGGCAATAATATTGTGAAGTTTGTAGAAAGTACAGAAATAAATGGAACCTAGATTAAATAGGTATAAATCCTTCAATAAGCATAATAAAATAAAACTTAATTCAAAGACAATCTATACAAATATTTATATGTCGGATGGTATATTATGTACTTATTCCTGACAACCACGACACAGGGAATCCTAGTGTGGGTTCAGGGCCCGTAGCCAAATGTCATTCGCCACGAATCTATTCGACTTTTACATACATTTGTTGTCGCTGAATGACGTAATATTTCTATAGCATGTGTCAAATCCCATACATTTTCGGACGTGTCGACTAGCGTCATCGCTAATCGACTGTAACTTGGCTAAGCCCTCAGGACTGTGTGGCCTACGTGCTATCTACTAATATTTTTAAAATGCTTTTACGTATCTTTAAGTTGTTTTTTAATAGTTCAATAAAGATTTTTGTATGTTTTTTTATTGTATTTTTATATATCTGAAAAACTTAAGTGTAGCACGTCGTGAAACAACTAAGATTTTAAGTGTATTTTATTGACCGCCCATTGTTCGATTCCCGCCGCGGAACAAATGTTTGCATGATCTACAGATATTTGTTCCGTGTCTAGGAGTTTTTCTATATATTACAAGTATATATTTACATAAAAAAAGTATAAAGCATTCTATCAGTTATCTGGTTCCCATAGTACACAAGCTTTGCTTAGTTTGGGACTAGATAGCGCTGTTTGAAATGTCCAGAAATATTTATTTATTTATTTTTATTTATTGTACTAAATCTATTTGTAACAATTTTACCATGTATTTTACAAGTAACAGCCCTTTCACACGGCAACAACCCGTTTTTTGCAGGTAGAGTTTGCAGGATCCTGTTTGTGTGCACATGCTTCAATACTAGGAATCACACGATATCCTGATTACAGTATCCAACAAAAAACCGATCCGTTCGAATTTGGGATTCGGTTTTGCCACTTCAACATGTCCTGTAAAAAACATGATCCAATTTAATTACACGCATAGTTTAATGGAAGTATTCCCACCAGCTTCCTGCATACCGTTTTTTGCTGAATGAGGTGCGGAGAGCTGGATGAGGTGCCCGCCCTGCCTCGACCACCGCCACCGCTGCCTATCGATTGCGCCCGCGCCGGTTCACCACTCACCACTCACCACATTTCGGTTGCTGTTTCAGAATCGGGTGAACCCAAAATATTATTTTACACTGCGGCGGCGGCGGCGGTAATACCAATACAATATCAAAGCAAGCGTGTTCACGTCCATCACGTCTGAATTTTTGTTTTAATCTGCCCAATCTATACCGCTCGTTGCTCTACTGCAAAAAACAGGATGCAAACTAATGTGTGTGAACACACCAGTGGTATTTGCGGGATTCAGTAAAAAACCGTTCCCGCAGAACTGGACGGCCGTGGGAAAGGGTTGTAAGCTGTTGGGTGCAAGCCGCACAAGATCTCTGGAAATCAAATCAAATAACTTTATTTTGGGAACAAAAATATGGTACAACAATACTGGAACACGATAGTATTCGCAGAAGTTATAAGCTGTGCCGCGAACACTTACGCCCCTCTCCGAGTTTATTATTTCCAATTTTTAATTTAACTTTTTTTTAATTATACAAGATAAGTATACGTGATTATGTGTGCGTATGTGTATATGAGTTTGTGTGTGTGTGTATCAGTTTGTGTGTATGTATATTTATGAGGGTGTGAGCGTGTGTGTGTGTGTGTGTGTGTGACCTACAGTCTATACAGTAACTTTTAAAAGGTTTTCAGTTTCTTCATATTAAATATATATATATATATATATATAAATATTGCTGGATATTTCACACAGCGCTATCTAGCCTCAAATTAACCAGAGCTTGTACTATGAGTACCAGATAACTGATAGAATACTTATATACTTTTTTTTTTGTAAATACATACTTATAATATATAGAAAAACATCCAGACCCGTAACAAATATATGTAGATCATGCAAACATTTGTTCCGCGGCGGGAACCGAACCCGCAACCTCCTGCGTCACAGCCGGCTATTCGCCCACAGCGCCACAGAGGTCGTCATACGACAGTGTTATGAGCCTCTGAAGACATTTATGTTGACATTTATAGCGGGTTAAAGGAAATATATTAATTTGTTTTTTGACTCTGTCATATAGTGTGGGGCTAAGGAAATAAAAATGACGACTAGCAAATCCCGTTCGCCGTTTTTCAGTTTTGCAAACTAGATCCGATCTCCGCTTAGAGTCAGTTATATTGGGGTCATAAACAAACAGTGTGTTTGCGCGAGGTTGTTTGTAATATGAAAAGTTGGTAAATCTGTGGAGGAGCATATGTTTAGACGTTACCTAGCAGTAAACGTCCTATGCTAGATATTATGATCATCATGTTTTTTCTTATGGACTATACGTGCTACTTAGCTGACGCAGCCTTGGACGGGGCGGGGCAATAATTTTAGAGTAAACGGCCGTTGCGGCTGAACGGTTCTCGAGACCAGAATTGGAAAGCGCAGTGTAGGATGACCCTCCCCCCATAGATGGAAAGACGACGTTGTACAGGTTGCTGTGAGCCCTTGGGTGCAGGCCATTCAAGAGCGATCGTTATAAACATCTACAGGGAACACCTATGTTCAGTGACCTGTAACTAAAAATATGATAATATTACTTTACATGGCGTGCTACTTAGCTACCTATTTCTGCCATAACATTACTTTGATCACGATAACGCTACTTAAACATTGTCTTTGAGAGTCGTGTTTCAAAGTATCTCGTATATCGCAGCGATCTTATGCCGACTTCAACGTATCCTACGTAATATCACGTTTTGTAACGTAAGTACTCTGTAATTACTTATTGCTATTACGTACAGCTACGCGTATTACCACAGAGAGAAGCATGCTTAATATTAAACTGAAAAACCGTATCAGAAATAGAGACATAAGAGATAAAACCAACATTATCGACGCAGCCACACTTGCTTGTCAGCTCAAGTGGAGATGGGCCGGCCATGTGGCAAGGACATCGGATGAAAGATAGACAGAACGCATGCTACACTGGTACCCACGATAGGCGAGACGACATTGTCGATGTCACCGGCTCTAGCTGGACACGATTTGCCGCAGACAGGGGTCTGTGGCGATACATGGACGAGGCCTTTACCCAAAGATGGGTACCCAAAATAAATAAATAAATATTCAATAATAATGTGTAAAATATATGTATTAACTATTGTATATGTAATTTTGGGAATAAATGGCTCATAATAATATAATAATAATTACGTACAGCGATGTAGTTTATGACGGATCATAATCATCATCATCATATCAGATATAGGACATCCACTGAGTAACTTAATTAATTATTCATTTATTTTGACATGGTTTTTATCTTTTTTTCAAAATATCTAATTACTTTTCATAAAATTATTTCATATATGTAACTAAATATAACATATCGACGAATATAACTTATATTAATATTTGCATGGCAAAAATTGTGGCAAAAATAAACACATATACCTAATGGATCTGTAATTTATGTAAGACCTAATATTATCACATATGTTCAAGCAAATAAATAAATTTCATGTAACTGCTGAACATATAGGCCTCATTATACATTTCCAGAACGACGCAGTAACTCAGTCATATGTTTAACTAATACAATTTACTTGATTTACTCGTATTTCATTATTATTATTTTTATTATTATCAGCCATTCGTGTCCCACTGCTGGGCAAAGGCCTCCCACCATTCTTTCCAGACTTGGCGGTCCTGAGCTGATTGAGGCCAATCCGTTAGGAATTTATCCAGCTCGTCCCGTCATCTACGTTTTGGTCTGCCGCGTCGCCTTCTCGCTGGATCAGGACGCCACTCGGTGGCTATCCTTGCCCACAGCTCACTTGGCATGCGACAGACATGCCCAGCCCAGTTCCACTTCAGCTGAGCGGCTTTGGTGGCTACATCAACAATTTTGGTCTTTGAGCGCAGTTCAGTGTTCCGGACTCTGTCCCTTCGCTTGACACCCAAGATGCTGCGTTCCATCGCACGCTGACAAACTTTGAGCTTGGACTTTAAAATGTTAGTCAGTGACCAGTTCTGCGCAGCATATGTCAAAACGGGGAGGATGCATACGTCCATTAGCTTTCTCTTGAGCGTTAAAGGAAGATCTCCTTTCATCATATCTCCCATGGCCCAATAGCTCCTCCAGGCATTTTCGGTTCGCCGAACGATTTCCTTAACCTGCCTGTCCTCGAAGGAGACTATTTGGCCTAGGTAGATATACTCTTGGACGTATGCTAGGTCTTCTGCATCCACCGTTATTCTGGTCTTAACGCTGTTGGTCATGACCTTGGTTTTTGCCCTGTTCATTCCAAGTCCAATCTCAAAGCTTGCTATGCTAAGTTCTTGAAGCATCGTTTGTAGTTCTGTGGCTGATGAAGAAAAGAGGACGATGTCGTCCGCAAAACGGAGCTTTGTCAGCTTCACTCCGTATTTCATTAAATTCAATAAATCATTAAATTTGGTATACAGATAGACGATGATTGGAGTTAAAACATATGCCACTTTTTACCCGACTGCGCAGGAGGATAATGTTTTTTATGGACAAACCAGGCATGCGAAGCTGCAGACGGGTCAGCTAATTACATATAAAACAAAGACGTGTTAGTTACACCATTTATAACTCAAGACCGGCTGAACTGATATCGATAATCTTTGATTTGTTGGTTTTGTCTTCGCCCCGAATAGCAGAATAATTATTAAAATATCGGAAAAATTAACACAAAAAAAAATTATGACGTAAATTCACTTTCTCATACATCTAATGATGGCCGATTCACAATTCTACCAGCAACGTACAAGGCGGTGCGAAGTTCGCGGGGCTACCTAGTTTACTATAAAAACCTCTCACACAGTTTTTATCTTTTATGATTGTAAGTAAAATTATCAAAGCTGAGCAGACTTTACTAGTTAACGAGCAGTACTCGACCAACTTATGTCTGGATTTGGAAACAGTCCATAATAATGTACATAAAAGGACCCACATCAACTGCAAAATTAACTTTTAATATGACTAAGATACAGCCGTACTGGCTGCGGAACCCTTCACTATGCGTGGTTCGACTCTGGCTTGATCATTTTTTTTAAAAAGTATCTTCTCTGTTTTTTTATTATTATTATTACGGGGATAATAATGGCTTGATATTACATCCTTGATAAATACCACACTTTGGAGACGATGTGGTCGCGCACCGTGAGGTTCCAGAGGAGTTTCCTCCCGCGAACACTCCCCCGCGTACACTTCCCTTGTGGAATGGTCTCCCTGTCGAGGTTTTCCCCAGGGACTTAAAGTATGGGGTTTTTCAAAGAGGGCATTTTAAAAATGTTAAAGAGTCAGCAACGCGCGATTGATACTTTTTGTGTTACAAACGGTCATAGGCTACGGTAACCGCTTACCATCAGGTGGGCCGTATGCTTGTTTGCTACCTTAGTAGTATAAAAAAACCAAAAGAGATAACTGCACATTACATTGTGACATATTGGAGGACGAGCCATGAGTAGGGTCACCACTCACCTGATATCACGTCCCCGTAATCTACTGACGAGAACAAGATTTGACGGGGATTTAAATTAAATTTGAAACGTATGCCAACCCTGGATCATACGTCAAGGGAGACGTAGATCTAAGATTTAAGTAGAAGTTTAGGCTCTGTTTAGTTAAGCTGGGTCGGGAAAGTTTTGGCGGTTCATTTGGATAAGCCTAATAGGGAGGTACACAGTAAATATTGCTTTAAGTATTCATTGACGACGACCTACATGGCACAGTGAGCGAATAGATGGCTGGGACGCATAAGGTTGCGGGTTCGATTCCCGCCTCTGAACAAATGTTAGCATGATATTTAGAGTTTGTTATTAATATTAGCGTTGAAATACCTATTTTTCCTGTGTCTTACCTTCTTTTAACACGATCAGGATGATTGGTAGATGAATTAGCATTAAGTCCTCCTAGTATTCTGTTTTGTATGAAGATATTAAATAAATAAATAAATATTTGTGCTGATTCATGAAGTTTTTCTATTTATTATGTATTTATGTATACTAATAGTTATCTGGATCCCATTGTACAAACTTTGCTTAGTTTGAGGCTCGATAACGCTGTGTGAAATGTCCTGCATTATGTAAGTACCTATCTAATGTTTATATATTCATCATAAATCATAAATATTTATTGTTTTTGGATTTGGGTTACAATGTAGGTACAAGATGTTCGCGAAGATACGTTCAAGAAGATATTTATAAAATACAATTAGCACAAGGATAATTTTGAAACGTCAATTTTACTTTTGTTTATCTTGCTTGTCAACGAAAATTTTCATTTAACTAAAAACTGATGCCTAAATATACTTGTTTATAAAAGTAGTATGTAGTAGTAATATGTAGCACTAGACGTTCCATAGGCAGAGCGGAGGGCAAGAGACGGCGTGCTCGCTCTTCAACGAGATGGTCAGACCTCATCAAGTCCGTCATACACTCTACAGAATGTTCTCGCAATTCCTTCAATAGAGCTGAATGGAGACGCATCGCTAGAGCCGCTACTCAAGAGCCAACACCTGACATAACCACGACCACTCTGCCAAGAATGCCCGACTAAGAAGGGGAATAAAAGTAATATTATTACTCGTGGCAAGCAAGTCGACTGTACGACTTCGCCGAGTGTACCTACCTAATACCTATATTATGGATTTCCGCTTTACCAGCCGTAAACCACACCACACGTCTTTGATTAAATATAACTTCCAGTCGATGTCAATAAAAGGGATTCGCCATAAACCAAAAATACTTGGAAATGTCTTCAAAGACGCTACAAAAACGACTCACGGAACGCTTTTATATTCTTCCGGTTCTTTTTTTTATACGACCTGAAGGTGTAGCTTATGGACATACCAGATGATAAGTGGTAACCATCGCCTAGAAAAGTATTGTCTCGTAGATCACGCACCTTAGATACTTGCCTTAAGATGCACTGCTCAGCGTCCATCAACTTGAAGCATACAGGTGTAAAGCCTCATGTGCCTGTAGTTTCACTGGCAACCGTACCCATCAAACCAAAACACAGCAATGTTGAATGGTGGCACAAATAAGTATGGTGGTAGCACTTCCCCGGGCGAGCCCTTTCACAAACAACTCTACTACTCGTGTGATCTGTAATCTCAATCTACCACAGCTCTCGTATTTTTATCTTCGACCAACTTTAGTCTCATTACGACATTCAAAGCACAAAATAAATAGACACAGAAGGCCAGCTTGGGCCGATCTTGGTTATAATTACCTACGCTCTACTAAGGCAGGGCTGATATACAATATTCTAATATTTAACACAACTGCTCTAGATCACTACCAGGCGGAAGTGTCTATAGATCGTTTGCAAAGGTTTTTAGATGATTCTACTGTTTCTTCTGTATTTTAGTCATGTAAATATTGATTGTTATTAAAGGTATTTTGCCCCCAAAAGTTAAAAAAATAATGAAATAAATGACAAACTAAATGTTTATTTTGTCATATTGACGACCTCTGTGGTGCAGTGGGCGAATAGCCGGCTGAGACGCAGGAGATAGCGGGTTCGATTCCCGCCGCGGAACAAAATGTGTGCATGATTTACAGATATTTGTCCCGGGTCTGGTTGTTTCTCTATATATTATAAGTATGTATTAAAAAAAAATGTATATAAGTATTCTATCAGTTATCCGGTTCCCATAGTACAAGCTTTGCTTAGTTTGGGGCTAGATGATGTTTTGTAAAATGTCCAGCATTATTTATTTATTAATTATTTATTTTAGCTCCGTAAAAATTTATACCGTTCCTCCAATATCCTGTGGTGACGCCAGCCATTGACCAATGCAATTGGCCAATGACTAATTATTTTCTACACATTCTCATACATTTTTCCCACCTAAAAAAATTACATTCACTACGAAGAAAGCAGAGAACCAGTATTGTCATTAATCTGCTTCTCCAAACACACGTAAATACAAATCGGTGGTATTATGACCTTCTTACGTTAAATAGGAGTGAACGTGGCCAAGGTAATAATAATTGGAAATCGAACTGTGCTAAAGAACTATCGCTAGTGCCACTGGATTGCAGTGAACGAATATACAGAAATACCGAGGTTAGTGGAGTGCAAACCTACCTATGCCTTTATCCCTGTTTGTGATTTGGTAGATCATTCCTCTAACTAATCGTTTCAGGAGAAGTCCGTCCCTGCCTACCCTTAGACGATAAGACCGCCCATTGTACTAAATCTATTTGTAAAAATTATGTTCTGTATTTTATTTCGGTGTACAATAAACAGTTATCTTATCTGAGGCTACCCTCATAAAAACACAGTCCACATGAAAATACTGGTGCGTATAAACTCTATAATTTGAACATATTGACTCGAAAATTACTAGTAAATTCACACGCGCGTCAACCTAGATTATTAGAGCAATCTAGGCTATAATTGCTGATTCAGCGGTGCTAACTTTAAGGCGAAAGAAACAAAAGATGCGAGTAGGCAACGAATTAAAGTCCAATTCATTAGCGATATGCCACATACCTTTGACCCAGCAATCTCCACGTAGATATAGGGCAATGCCGCGTTCTAGCTTAAAGCTCAGTCTAGGTACACTCTGCTGGCCAGCGGTAACACAACACAGTCCAGAATACGGACCACACTTGATGCAGGTTCAGTTCAGGGTTTTTTAAGACGATGTGCGTCCGAGCGAAAATATGGATCAACACAGTGCGAAAGCGCGTGCGCACGATCCAACGACATAGATGAGACTCACGCCGGCAATTATCAACGGTTCTAAAACGCTGACAGCGGCGAAAACTCGCAGAACATCACTCAACCAACGATATGATAGCATTTATGTAATAAATTAAGACTATTAAATCAATGCCTCTCAATATATAATAAAATATAATAATTATAAATTATGAAGCGCAACCATTTTCCCCGGCTTGAAAGTTCCTACTTTCGAAACATAAAGGAAAAGTAAATAAAATTGCATATCATCACAACTCTACCAAAAGTTATAAGAACTCTAAAGTTACGACTCTATATTACAATTAAGAATACTTAATTAATTATTCTACGCGGTAACTAAATCTAATACTGCACATTGGTGCACGATACAACTTAGTCTAATAAAACGAAAACTTATTGAGTTGGTAAAGGGCACAATTTTACCACCGGGCGACTCTGATAGATCCCGCCTTTAGTCTTTACGGATGCGACTCTACAAACTCCGTTTTTATCTGGAAATATTTCGGTGATTACTCCTAACGGCCAATGCAGAGGCATCACATTGTCCTGCATGGAGACGACAACCATACCGACCCGTACTGGATTGGCAGGGGTGTTCCATTTTTGTTTGGATTGTAGGGTATGCAAGTACTCTTGGCGCCACCGCTTCCAGAAAGATTGGACCAGTTTATCAGTCAATTCATATCGCGAAATAAGATGTAACCGCGTTTCATTGACTTCGCGAGCGGGAAGAAATAAAAGAGGTTTCGTATGCAAGAAATGCGCCGGCGATAACGAAGCAGGCTCTGACGGATCCGAGCTGATCGCATACAGAGGCCTCGAGTTTAATAAAGCTTCTACTTGAGTGAGGATAGTGTTAAGCTCATCAAAACTAAGAATTTGCTGACCGATGACCTTGAAGAGATGCGTTTTGACACTTTTAACTTCACTTTCCCAACAACCACCAAAATGTGGAGCTCTACAGGGGATGTTTTTAAGTGTGATTCGATGCTCTGCAAGTTCTCTTTCCCATAAGGGGTGATACTCTATAGCCAAGAATTGGTAGAGGTCTCTGAGATAGGACTTGGCCCCAATAAAATTGGTAGCGTTATCTGTGTAAAGACACTGAACCGGACCTCGACGCGCCAGGAAGCGTTTAAAAGCTGACAGAAAGCTTGCAGTGCTAAGATCTGAAGCAATTTCAAGATGCAGAGCACGAGTTGTCAGGCATGTAAAAAGACAGATGTACGCTTTCCTAGTTTTTTGGCCTCGAGCACGTACCGACGTGATCAAGAGAGGTCCCGCATAGTCGCAACCTGTTTCAGAGAAAGCTTTAGGAGCAGACTCAACGCGAGAACGTGGCAAATCCGCCATTATAGGAAATGTAGGTCGCGGTTTTGCTCGAAAGCAAATGTTACAATTAAAGGTAATGTGACGTGCAATACGTCGCGCAGACAGGATCCAAAACTTCTGTCGTAAGAGAGATACGAGCAAGTTTGGTCCTGTGTGGAAATTTTTCACATGATAATGGGAAACTAAAAGTTCCACTATATGATCTTGACGCGGAAGGAGGATCGGATGACGCGAGTCAAAATCTAGCTCAGAGTTTGCTAGACGACCTCCAACGTGGAGAAGTCCTTTGTGGAGAAAGGGACTTAGCCGCTGTACTGGCTTAGAGCACAATTCATTGCGGGCTAAGCGATCGAGATCAGCTTCAAAATGAATCCTCTGCACCGATCGTAGCACAATGAATTCAGCAAACTCTAGGTCGGACGCGGTAACGGGCCCTCTAGGGAGCCGTTTGATGAACTTATAAACGAAGCAAATCGTTTTTAAGTATTTCAGCCAGGACGAGAACCTGGTAGAACGAGCGTATAAAATGTCGTCGGAAGGAGGACTTCCATCCGAGCATTCGTGCGAGATCACAGGAAGAGCCACGGGCTTCATTTCCGGAAGCTCTTGCGACTCGCCTGAAACGAATGGTTTTATTGGCCATTCAGAGCGGGGAAGCTTAAGCCATGGCGGTCCATTTAGCCATAGTGGATGATGGACTAATTGGGCAGGCGTTAAGCCGCGAGAGAGACAATCACTGGGATTTTCAGACCCTTTCACGTGGAAGAAGTGATCTGCCGAAAGATTCTCTTGAATCTTCGTGATACGATTGGCTACGAAGGTGTGCCAGCGATGCGGTGCGGAGTGAATCCAACTCAAAGTTACAGTTGAATCCGAAAAAGCTACTACTACCTCAATGGCGTGACGAGCTGCAAAAAGATTATATACTCGCTTTATCACAGTTGATAATAGGAGTGCCGCGCATAGCTCGAGACGAGCTAGAGAAACGACTTTCAGTGGTGCGACTTTAGATTTCGCACACACCAGCAAAACGACGATACTACCGTCGGGTTTGACAACGTGGGCGTAGACCGAACCACCGTAAGCCTTCTCACTAGCGTCGGCGAAACCGACGAGTGAGAGCTTACAGCGTTCCACGACGCCAACATGTCGCAAAAATCTCAATTCAGAGATAAGTGGCAGTTCAGCTTGAAATTGATCCCACTGACGCACAATGCGAGGTGGGGGGACGACATCCCATCCAACTTTGACCAGCCAAAGCTCTTTGATAAGAAGCTTGGCGTATAAAATCATCGGTGCCACGAGGCCTAGAACGTCGAACAGACGTGCGATGGAGGAAAGAATATTCCGTTTCGTGCAAGGGCGATCATTAGGATTAACCTGGAAAGCAAAACAATCCTCATCAGGAAACCAACGAAGTCCCAGTATTTTCTGTGTTGGATCTTTACTTAAGTCCACGCTCTGTGAAAGTCGTAATGACTCTGGGATAGTCTGAAGAACATCCACACTGTTGCTAGACCACTTCGTCAGTTGAAAATCACCGAGAGAGAATATTTTTATCAGTTCACGAGCCGAGTCGATAGCTAGCGCAGTGCTAGGTATAGAACTCACTATGTCGTCCATGTAAATATCTCGTTGTAAAATGTCCCTGGCGAGAGGTAACTGTGTTCCTTCATCCTGACATAGCTGTTGGATAGTGCGAATAGCTATAAAAGGACTACACTTTAATCCAAATGGAAGCACTGAAAACTGATAGATTTTAAGTTCTTCTTCTTCATTAACCCGATATAAGATTCGTTGAAGCGAACGATCTTGTGGGCGTATACCTATACGTAGGTACATAGATTTAACATCGGCGGAAATAGCGACACTGAAAAGCCTAAAATTTACTAAGATGTTAAAAAGGTCAGCCTGAAGGACTGGACCTGCGTACAGGATATCATTGAGTGAGGTACCATTGTCTGTACATGCACTGGCATCTAGGACCACGCGCAACTTAGTGGTCACTTTATCCTCTCGAATAACAGCATGGTGAGGAATATAGTATTCCATTTCTCGCTCTTTACAATTTCGTTTGGGCAACACACATTCAGGTACGATATTCTGCACCAAAGAAATGTAATTATTCTGTAGATAATCCCGTATGACGTCATCATAAAGAAGCTTGACGTTAGGAAGCGATTTAAGTTTACGTTCGAGGCTAAAAAATCTCTTGCGAGCTATATCAAAAGAATTTCCTAACGCTGACGCGTCTGTTTTCAGTGGTAAAGCTGCCACATACTTGCCATTTTGAGCGCGGGTAATTGTGGTGCAATAAAACTGTTCACAGTGTTTATCATCCACACTATCAATGGACGGAGCAGTAACATCTTCAATCTCCCAAAACTTACGAAGATCGAAGTTATCGAACGAACTCGCAAAGAAAGACAGAGTGTCAGTTGGAGGTTCGACAATAGGTGCTTCTCCTAGAAGTATGTAGCCGAGCACAGTCTCCAATGTATCGGGGCAGCCGGGTACGCTGGTCACGTGACCTGGTCGCAATAACTTAGCGAACAACTTGACCCCAAGTAACATGTCAATATTACCTGGCACACCCCAGGTGTCATCCGCGAGTAGTTTAGGATCAATATGATTCAATTCGGCAATATTTATAGCACACAGAGGAAGCTGGCCGGTTATTTGATCCAAAACTAAAGCGTCAATTTCATACCTAGGCTGCGGGCGAAGCCGTGAGCCGAACGTAAGGTTCACCGAGCCGCGAACAGGCTGCGACGTGCCACCAATACCACGAACGGTATTTATCGAGTCCGCCTGTATAGTTAGACCGAGCATACGGCAGCAACGCGTTGTAATATAATTCTTTTGTGACCCAGGGTCCAAGAGACATCTAATCACCACGTCCTTACCCTTCCTACCTGCCACTAAAACCTTGGCCGTCGCCAGCACTTCGGTACTGCGTGTGGCCTGAACTTGGGCAGAAGAATGCGTACACAAAGCCACACGATCAGGAGTAGCCGGGTCAGCCGCCGAAGTTGAGGGGGGGGCGAACGTGGGGGCATGCGCCGTGGCTTGCGTCGATTGCTCAAAATGCAATAAAGAATGATGTTTGCCGTTGCATTTCCTACATGTGGACTTAGATAGACACTTAGATACGGTATGTTGGCTGCTTAGGCAGTTACCACATCTTTTATTGTCTTTTACGAACTTAAATCTATCATTTACGCTCAACTTTTGAAACGCATTGCACGTAAACAAGTTTTTATGCGTAGAATGACAAAGTGAGCATTCAGATTCAGTAGCTACAAACACCTGCGATACCTTAGATGAGGTGCTGGAGCCACCTGCGGGGGAGGGCTTAGTTGCAGCAGGAGAGGTGCGAAACAAGATTTTGACTTGTTCACGAACAAACTTTACGAAATAATCATAATCTAACTCTTGTTGATTACGAAGCGACATTTCAAACTGTTTTGCGATATCTGAGTCTATTAACTTAAGACCCAAATGAATAAATATAAAATCAGCCAAGTTATCTATTTTCAATTGTTTGAGTCCCGCAACCGTAGCAGTTAACTTATCGAAACCCTTTTCAATGTTAGCGGGCGTTGACCCGAACGATTTCAATGAGAACAGCTGATTTAGATAATTAGTGGCGAGCGCGCGAGTATCCAGGTACTTTGCGATAAGCGCATCCCAGACCACGCGGTAATTATCGCCAGACGGTACAATACCTACTGCCACATTCCCAGCCTTTCCCTTTAAACAACTCAGCAAATAATGAATGCGATCAGAATCTGATAAATCTGAGTTAGTATGTATAATACGTTTGAAAGTCTCATAAAAGAACGGAAAGTTCTGGATATCACCGTCAAAGGTGGGCAACTCGATTTTAGGTACCTTAATATGATAGGCATTAGGGCTCGATTTCGTGCTAGTCGAAGCCGCAGGAGCGGGTTCCTTGGATGTATTTGATTCAGTCAATGAAGCCAAAGTATTTTTTATCTCGCAGACCAATTCATCAAAGGAAGTTAAAGCACTATAGCTTACTTCGCACGTAGGATCTAAAGTCAAATTTAACATATTTATCTCGTCCATAATCTCATTGAATTCGCTACGTAATGGATCAATTTGTTTAGCCTGAGCAATAAAGGTCTTACGTAATCTTTCGGTTGTTAAAGATTTTGTTGAATCAAAAATACTTTGAACCCGTGCGAAATACGAGTCGCGTTTACTTTCGAACAATCTAAGTTTAACCTTGTCACTCATTGTGAACAGAAGTTAAAACCGATAAAAAATAATCAGCCGTATTCTAAATTATTTCTACGGAACCCTAAAATGCGTAAGTGCGAACACTACAAATAAGTATAGACACTTATTACGTAAGCGATGCGATTATATTTATAACGAAATCCTTTCGTAAAAAATAATAAAATACCCAACAAGTAATGCGTAGACGACCATTCGAAATAACTTATCTAGTAAGTGCTACGTTTACCAAGTTAGGTGCGGAGGTGATATGTATAATTATACGGCTATTTCCTATCAGGCGAACAAACACCTAAAGCTTATACACATCTGTTATTTTACGTGAAGAAAAGATCCAAAGATCCAGCTTCTTTTCAAATAAAATAACAAGCGACGCGGTATAAGATGTTTAATTGCAATAATTAAACAAATGCGATGTAAGATGATTAATTGCAATAATTAAACAAATGGAGTCTCAATATTAAAAAAAAATACCTACTCGTGCAATACGAATATTGTAGGCATATACCTAACGAACCCACAGTACAGTGTATCATACAATAACAATCGATATCATTCAGTCAGCAAATCTCGATTAGGAACAAAAAATACAAAAGCTTCTAATGCGTAAATAAAAATTTGCCGTACGAGAACAATGACCTGGAATATTCCACACGTCACGAAGGCCAACTCAAAGTCATACAACTACCCACAATTTTCATATACGAACAAAAAAAAAATGTAATTACGCCGAAAATCAATTGATTTATTAAATTAACTTATTTAGCGATATGAATCAACGTTGATATTCAATTATATGTATATTACAGATGTTTAATTAGCGAAACTTAAGATTTAAATTAACAATTATTAATTTGCCGGTAACAATTGAATGCAAGGTAGTCTGACCCTTATTTCTAATGCAATAGAGGTGAGAGTTGTGTGATGATATGCAACTGATATGGAAAATACTCGAACTTTTTGCTTAAAGTTAGGCTTTTAGAACTCAAAAATAGGACCATGAATAGGCCCAAAATTAATTTATGCGGATCGAAGGACCAAAATGGTGCGTATAAACTCTATAATTTGAACATATTGACTCGAAAATTACTAGTAAATTCACACGCGCGTCAACCTAGATTATTAGAGCAATCTAGGCTATAATTGCTGATTCAGCGGTGCTAACTTTAAGGCGAAAGAAACAAAAGATGCGAGTAGGCAACGAATTAAAGTCCAATTCATTAGCGATATGCCACATACCTTTGACCCAGCAATCTCCACGTAGATATAGGGCAATGCCGCGTTCTAGCTTAAAGCTCAGTCTAGGTACACTCTGCTGGCCAGCGGTAACACAACACAGTCCAGAATACGGACCACACTTGATGCAGGTTCAGTTCAGGGTTTTTTAAGACGATGTGCGTCCGAGCGAAAATATGGATCAACACAGTGCGAAAGCGCGTGCGCACGATCCAACGACATAGATGAGACTCACGCCGGCAATTATCAACGGTTCTAAAACGCTGACAGCGGCGAAAACTCGCAGAACATCACTCAACCAACGATATGATAGCATTTATGTAATAAATTAAGACTATTAAATCAATGCCTCTCAATATATAATAAAATATAATAATTATAAATTATGAAGCGCAACCAAATACTACACCATTATGTAAACACCCAGACCCTGTACAACTATCCGTAGATCATCCAAACATTTGTTCCGCGGCGGGAATTGAATCCGCATCCTCTTGCATCTCCGCAGGCTATTCGCCCACTGCGCCAAACATAATTGAGACGTGATTTAATTACCCTAATCAACTTTCTGGTCCCAACTTCTGGTCCAACCCCTTAAAAAATGCAAAAAGTTCCAGCAACCTTCCGCCAAAACCAAGGATTTTTTTCATGGAAACAAGAAAGAAAATTTGCTTTTTGAATTTCCAACTTGAACTTTAATTTTTAGGGTTCCGTTTTTTGATCAAGCGAAGCGAGATCTCCAAATCAACTTGGGCAAATCGGCGTTGTATGTATGTTTGTTTATCTGAGGATAACTTTCGAAGCGTTGATCCGATCATCGTGAAATTTGATACTTACCTATACTTATAGTATAAAGGTAGTGATGGCACAATTCTGGTGTGACTAAATGAGCTAAACATTTTTTGGAGTTATATTGAAAAATGCTGAAAAATTGTATCCCTCTGGCCCCTATATCACACTATTTCAAATATATTTTTCAAATATACGCATTTCAAATATATTTTTTTAAACTTGTTTATAAAAAATACGTTTTTCACAACAAAGTATCTTAAAATAAACAATATAATAAAAAATATATTTATTATTATCATTAACACAATAATATTATAAATGCGAAAGTATGGATGTTTGTTTATTACTAAATCACGTCGTAACGGCGCAACAGATTTCGATGAAATTTGGTATGTACGTAAATTATAACCTGGATTAACGCATAGGCTACTTTTTATCCTTTTTATGATGGGCTAAAAATGGGGTGTTAAGTCAAGTTGCAACAGCGAGTTAAGCTTTATTTCTAGATTACCTATATATTTACATTAGTAGTGTAACGCGTACGAAGTCACAGCAGCAGCTAGTCCATAATAGATTTTTAGAAATCTGCTTTTAAAATTTACTAAGTTTCTGGATTTACCACTCAGCTAGATTATGCGGCTAAAATATGATCAAATAATAATATAATATGTTTTATACTTATTATACGTAATATGTTTTGACTTAATTTGATCACATTTTATGTTAAGATTATTTGTAACACAAAAAAGACATCATTAAGCCACTATAAAAAGAACAATTCAAAACTTATACAAGGTAGGTAATTAACATAAATCTAGGTAGGTACGGAACCCTCGACACGCGAGTTTCACTCGTACTTGTCGTCTTGTTATTAATGGATGTTACTTAAAATAAATCCCCTGAGGTTGTTAAAAATTCTTTTAAATTTTGATATTGTTTCCCATCAATTTATTATGAACTTTCGCTACCAATAACCCTTTTTACCCCAGGTACTTACAAAGGCCATTTATGCTATATTTCATACTGAAAGTTTTTATGAAAACATCAAAAAATCATGATAGAGACGATAGGTAGAACTGACGGCCGTTGGGCAGAATGGTTCTCAAGTAGAAACTTAAAAGTCTACGTTTGCTCAGCCCAACCATAGAAATAGAAATAAGACCGAACTCTTTGGGCACATCTCTTGGGCGTGTTCGCTCTTGGGACATAATTTTTAGATAGAGTAGCCTTACCCAGCACTTATATTCTTCTCTTATCCTCCCAGTTAAGTCAAAATTAATCTGTGGGAAAGACATGGTCAATACATGCAGAGCTAACTACGCGGAGGCTACCGTAACGATTTTTTCCTTCTATCTTCATATTAATGTTTAGGCACATAATCTGACGGGGCTCCTGATGTTAAGTTGTCACCGTCGCCTATAAACTGCTGCAGTAACTTTGCCCAACACTTAATGCCTTATTGATTGCAGATGTAAATGCGCACCCATATTTTAGAAATACAAAATGTAATATATTTATTCATGACACATAAGTACGTACAAAAGAAAATAATAAGACACATGCAAACGTAAAAATTATGTAACCATTGTCCACCACTCGTTTTATGACGAGTAATGTTTTTCGTCACGTTCACGGCTTGGTAATGATTAAACCTCCGAGGCGCGAGGCACCTCGGACCACGAAGCCGTAGGCAGTGGTCCACGCCGCCCACGCCTTAAGCCGCCTCTGCAGCAAATAACTCAAAATTAGCACAATAGTACTCAAAACTTTCCGTTCCAACTGTGACGTAGCCCAAATCAGAACATAGATTTCAAAACAAGACTGTTTCAAAACTGTTTGATTGTTTCAATACTTGTTTTAACCCGAATTCCTGAAATTCAATACGTTCTATTATATTTCCTAAACTAGGGAACTAAGGAGCAAGTTCGAACTGGAGTTGTGTATTTGTTACGAAACGGTCCTTCCCGAGGGACTGTCCGCTATAGACTTGTTCCTAACCTGACCTTAAATGACCCCAAAACATGAACAATTGTTTTTTTAATGCTACATTAATATGGAACAAGCTTATGCCACACATGATGTTAAGTGGTAACGCCTATAGTAAAGTATTGCCTCACCGTGAGTAAGTCATAAGTCACGCACCTTGGTACCCTACGTTGCACTGCCCTGCGTTCATCAACGTGAGGCATACAGGTGTAAAGCCTCATGTGCCTGTAATTTTTCCTGGAAACCATACACTTCATACCAAAACACACAGGGATACTGCTTGGCGGTAGAAATAGATATGGTGGTAGTACTTCCCCGGGCGAGCACTTTCTCAAGGAGCTCTACTACTCTACTATTTTGTATCATTATGATCATTATTTGTACTAAAAACGGGATATTTACCATGATTTGTGATTTTTTGAGTATCTCGCCGATATTTCGATGCAGTTGCATGCGCCATGATCACGGGTAATCAAAATTTTTTCGTACAAATAGTGTTCATAGCCATGATAGTTTCAAAAGTTATGTTATGATCATTATCTGTCACAGGACATCCGCTACTGAAACTAGAGCGAACATACTGAACAGAGTGACCAATCTTGTGCGGCTTACACTCAACTGCTTCCATTATTACTTTTAGATATTATTACTGATTTTCAGATTTCTGGAAAGAAGGACTCCCCCCCCCCACCCCTCACCCCTCCCCACTAGATGGAAAGACGACCTATTATAGGTATAGAATTAATGGTATACATACGGCATAGTATGCGGCCACGCCACTACTGGCTGAACTTTGACATAAATCAGCAAACCAGCGGCTTAGTGTGCGGATGCATTAAATCAGTTTTTTATGTCTAAGACCGTGAATTATATTTTTTAAATGAATTTGAAAAACTGTATTCTGCCATAAAAAGCCAGATAAGTTAAATTTATTTTTAGTCTTAAAAGAACTCGCATTACGAGTGGTCTTTGCATCTTTGCTCTAGATTTGAATACAAAAGTATTTGCGACGCCGGATCCGAGTGTCCCGAATGCTAATGCGTTTAGGTTAGATTAGGAATACACTTCCGTTTTGTAATAAATTTAAATCGTGTTCTTAGTCGGAATCTGTTAAAAGCATCTTTGTGTTAATCCTGGGATAAATTTGAAACGGCTAAAGGTTAAGTTTGGTGAATTATGGCCGCATTAGTGAGAGATTGTGGCCTTCTCCGCCACAATGTTGTTGTCTAGTGATGTTACATTGCGTATCGATGATTTAAATAATCTTATGTATTATAACTATAGTTATAATGACAAAGAAGCTAGATGGAAACAAGATCTGATAAAGGTTGCTGGGAGCCGTTGGGGGCAGGCCGCACAAGATCGGTCGCTCTGCAAATCTATGGGGGAGGCCTATGTACGAAGGCTGACCAAGTCGGACTCCTTGCCGCACGTGATGGCGCGCGTATACAACGCACTGCCAGACAAGGTGAAAGATGCGCGAACTCTAATTAACTTTAAATTAAAATTAGAAAACGGGCACGTTGAGAGACCCTTCTACAGTGTCCTCGAATTTGAAGAGTATAAAGGAATGAACAATTAATTAGTTTGAATTTATTTTATTTTACAATCAATTTCACAATGAAGGATTTTTTTAATGAATATTGTAACATAATGTGACGTATAATTTGACAACTTATTAATAAAATGTTTATATCTGTTTATGTTCAGCAGTGGACGTCTTTTAGCTGATATGATGATGATAATAATAACAAAGCTCATCAGCCTTATTATGAGCCAAAGTTATTTCTCGGCGCAGAGCTCATAGAGACTTTAACACTGGTTTAGATAATGTGGTGTATTTCCATTTTATGTAATAACAGAGTGTTACGTGTCTAATGTTATTTCATATTAGTTCATTTTAAAAGTTTTTTGGTTGAATGATCTAAGCATTTTTAGAGCTGATCAGGGACATCAATATCATCATTTTAAACCACATACATTAAGACATAATATGGGATAGTTTTTAAGTATTATCAAAATATTTGTTCGTCTAGATGCCAATAAAATACCAAATATTGCTTCAATCCTTCAATTTTGAAATAAATCATAAGAACACAGTCTTTACCAATAATAAGTTACAACAAAAACTGTGCAAGCATTAAAAAAAATTAGAATTAAATATTAAAATAATATTCATAACATGAAAAGTAGCGAATTCTACCTATAGGTAATATTAGAAAACTGTAGACATGCTAATGATGCTCAGATGGTTTTAAAAACTGGCCTTTAACTTGAGGCATGACAACTGCCTGGGTTGTGGAACAAAGCTAGTTTCTCGTGAGTGGTTAAATAATTAAATAATAAATAGTTTTAAACTTTTCACGTAGCGCTATCTAGACCCAAACTAAGTCAAGCTTGTCTTATGGGAACCAGATAACTGATGCAATTCTTATATACATTTTTTTGTAAGTACTTCTCATTTATATAAAGTTTTTTGTTGAAAAAATACTTTTTCAAAACAAGCATTTATAAAATTCATAATCGGAACCGCAAGCAGATTCAAATGAGCCCAAACACTAGTAGCCTACTATAATCCATTCAGAAGTTCCGTTGTCTAGCATCCGTCACCATCATGAGACCACCTCCATAGTATCATTTATTGCATTGTCACCGAAGTTATATATATATTCCAAATTTCAGCTCAATGGGTTGAGAGGAACGGGTTTAAAATTTAGTTTCATTTTCAGTTCATCAGTTAAAATTTCATCGAAATCGGTTCAGCCGTTACGACGTGATTGCGTAACAAACAAGCAAACAAATAAAAAACATCCAAACATTCTCATGTATGATATTAGTGTGATAATAATATTATAAAACTTTATTTTTGAGTTTTGGTATGCGTATTTTTTTTAGTGTGGAACTCCTTCACGTACATTGTATTGGACAATGAGTTTAATCATACGTGCGGGTACTGAAGGCTATTCGTGGAATAATTCAAAGGGCCTACGGCAAGTCAAAACGACTTCTCTTAATATTGCTAGAAAGTTGTATGCTGAGACAGTAAGTGACCTCTATGGCGTAGTGGGCGAATAGCCGGCTAAGACGCAGGAGATAGTGGGTTCGATTCCCACTGCGGGACAACCTATTACAAGATTTACTTAGTTTGGAACACTTTGTGAAATGTCTAGCATTATTTATTTAAAATTAAACTTTATAATTCAGTATAATTAATCGACAATCGGGCAATTCTGTTAGCACATAAGGTTTGACAGCATTCAAATCACAGCTGTCAGTATGTACGTATGGAAAAAAGGAGGGCAATAATTTATGTGCTGTCAAACATTAATTTAGTTAAGTCTGTGCCGACAAAATTACGAACAATACCAAACCAGTATACATTTTCTTGTAATTTAAACACGAGATAAATGTCCAATCATAAAACAATTTATACGTTTCTGATAAAGTTTTCTTGTTATTGGAAAACACTGATGGATAACATAATATATTGACACATATTTGACATAATATTCACATACATCATATTTTTTTAACTCATCATGTTCATCTGCTCCACATCACTACCAGGCTTAAGCGTCCCCAATACACAGGCTGCATTGCCAGCCGATGCATAAGCGTTAAAATATAAGCCGTGGTGTCCTTGTGGAATGTGCCCCAACTCTCAATTTAGAGGTTGCTGGTTCGAATCCCTGCCGTGCACTTGAGTAGTTAACCACCCAAAATGTATGTACACATTTACACGTATTAAAAACGGTGAAGGAAATCATCATAAGGAAACCGGCATGTCTTACAACCAACAATTCAAAGACATATGCCATTGGGTCACGAAAAGCTTAACTTATATGCAAAAAGTGGGCATGTCTCAAACGTAATGCCTCTGACCTTGTGGAGAATCTTCACCAGTCTGCGAACTGATTAAAAGATCCAAGGATATCCATTATCTATCCGTGATTTTTATTGATTTTAACATTTCATCGATACCCGTAATAGCTTTTACCTCAACACAAATTTTTGTTGTTCGATATAATTGAGATAAGTTTTATTGTACCTCATTATTTCAAAAATATTTATTTGTCGAGACATTTTCTAACATAATAATGCCAATATTCGGCTGAAAATGTTGAAGGTCGTTTTCATTAATTTCAATAATAAATGATATAAGAAATAAATGATTCAAACAAAATATTTGAAGTCATCATCCTCATTATAACCTCCATTACTGATATTAGGTCTTTACCTATGAAATTGCCGTTTTCTATGGAATAAGTGTAAGTACTTATTTTTTTTATTTTTTTATTTCTGTTATTCAAAGTAGTCACCCATGCAATCGACGCATCTTTGCCAACGCATTGGCAATTTAAGATTTAAGATGCCCTTCTTGTAAAAATCAGCTGGACGGGAGGTAACAAACTCTTCAAAGGCATTTTGTACTGCCTCTCGGGAATTGAATTTTTTACCCACTTAAAAGTTGTCTAAGTTTTGGAAAAGTAATAGTCGGTAGGTGCAAGGTCTGGTGAGTATGGCGGATGAGGGAGAGCTTCCAACCCCAGCTCTTGCAGCTTGCAGACTGTCTGTTTTGCAGTATGGGGTTGCGCGTTGTCGTGAAGGAGCAATGGGGACGACCGATTGACCACAGTACACATCTGCAGTAATGCTCATACCGTTTTGTAAAAAGCTGTGGTGAATTACACCCGCACTAGACCACCAAACAGTGACCATCACCTTTTTAGGGGTCATTTTTGGTTTAGGGCATTGCTTTGGTGCTGAACCAGGATCTAACCAACTTGCTGAGCGCTTTCGATTGTCGAACAGAATCCATTTTTCATCACACTTAACAATTCGGTTCAAAATTCCTTCATTTATTTGCCTATTGAGCAGCGTGAGGCAGGTCTCGACGCGTACGTTGCGCTGGCGATCGTTAAGTTCGTGGGGCACCCATCTATCAAGTTTTTTTTACCTTGCCTATTTGTCGCAAATGGATCAAAATTGTTTTGATGCTAATATCAAAAGCTGCTGCTAGCTCAGCTGTAGATTGAGTTTCGTCAGCTTCCACAATCGCCTTTAATTCATCATTTTTGACCAAAGTCTCCGGACGACCGCGAGCTTCATTTTTCAAGTCAAAATTTCCAGAACGGAACCGGGAAAACCAACAACGGGTTGTGCGTTCATTTGTACAGTTCTCTCCGTAAACGTTTTTGATGTTACGTGCCGTTTGTGTCGCGTTGGTGCCACGACAGAACTCATATTCCATAATTATACTAATTTTTAAAGTATCCATTATAAATAAATAAATAATAAATAAATAAATATTGCCGGACATTTCACACAGCACTATCTAGCCCCAAACTAAGCAGAGCTTGTACTACGGGAACCAGATAACTGATAGAATACTTATATAATTTTTTTTTTTGTAAATACATACTTATAATATATAGAGAAACCACCAGACACGGAACAAATATCTGTAGATTATGCAAACATTTGTTCCGCGGCGGGAATCGAACCGTACCTCTTGCGTTTCAGCCGGCTATTCGCCCACTGCACCACGGAGTGTGTCAATGACGAAAAATGTTCAAATGTAATGAAAATACAACGCTAATCAATAAACAAAAGACTGGGTTTGTAAAAGGAATGTCATGTTTTTAAAACAAAATTAATTTTAATTTAGAATACAAAGTGTTCGCGATTACGCTAAACTTTGTTCTTCATTACGGTGTCGTTCTACCAATCCACGCAAGTCACGTGACTATTTTAAACTTTTCCTATTGGATGTAATAAAAATGTTCCTACCAACCCCGCTCCTCGAATTTTGTTGGAAGTATACGCCATTACACGCACGCATGCAAGACAATATACAGTTTTTAATTGAAATATCCCGAAATCCATAAAGAAAGTATCCTGTAATAAGCCAATCGTCATAAATAAGTACCTGACATCGCAAAGTAGGTACATGTGGTCCTTCGAGCCGGATATATCAAGATTCAGCATCCTGTGGAATACGCGGACACGTGGCTGCCATTACCGGAAAATCACCAAACTACGCAATTGATATCTGGATTTTGGAATAAGGATTACCTGGAGGCTAAGCGCGCATTGGAACTGATATTGGATTGGTATTCCATCAAACTTCAAACGCAATCTGGTGGGACCAACCTTCTCTTCTTTCCATACACCTCCCTGTTCTTTTTGTCTAATTCTATATCTAAATGGATTTCAGAGCAAAGGAGTGCTAGTTCAGTGCTAAACGTGGATTAAAACGAAGGCTTGTGACGTTGCTATCGCTGCTGACGTGTTTTTTCTTCCACTCATCCATTCAAATCGTAAGTACTCCTGCTTTCATATACCACCAAAATGTCTACTTCGTCTCGTGACAAATCTCCCAAGCTAAGTGTAGATACTAATGTAGTTCCAGAAAGGTCTAAATCCCGCGATAGATCTCCCAATGTCCTCTGTGACAATCCTGATTTATTTCGCGAGCTGGTTAAAAAACGAGGAATAGTAAAGGGTAGGCTTACTAAATTTAATACCTATATACAATCATTAAAAGATAACGAAAGCCTTGTTCGTTCTTCTCGAGATCACATAGATTTAAAATTACGCATCAAGGGAGCTACTGGTTTATTTACCGAGTTCAATGATATCCAAGCTAAAATCGAAGAGTGTGTTTACGACAGCGAGATAAACGATCAGTTATGTAACAGGGAATCATTTGAAAACTCCTATTATAGCACGTTAGCCCTTGCGGAGTCCATGCTATCCAGTGATGAGGTTACCGACTGTTCTCATAAGTCCTGTCACAGCGATAAGCCACAATCGGTGAAATTACCTGTCATTTCTATGCCTACCTTCGACGGTTCATATGAGCACTGGCTTGAGTTTAGAGATACCTTTTTATCGTTGGTTCATACCTCTAAACATATAAGTAGTATACAAAAGTTTCATTACTTGAAGTCGTCATTGAAGGGTAATGCCATGTTGGTTATAGAATCGATAGAATTTTCCTCTGATAACTATTCTGTTGCATGGGAGTTGTTGTTGAATAGGTACAACAATAATCGAGTTTTGGTACATAATCACGTAAAGGCGTTGTTTACAATTAGTGCGTTGACAAAAGAGTCGCCCGCATACATAAGAAAGCTAATTGATACGATACTTAAGAACTTACGCGCACTTACAATCCTAGGTGAGCCTACGGACTCCTGGGATACTCTTATCAATTATATAATCGTGTCTAAATTAGATAAAACAACTGAACGCGAGTGGGAGACATATAAATGCACTTTGTTATCGAGCGAAAACAATTCCAGACGCGTTATTAAAATGAGTGACTTGATTGGATTCTTAAAAGATAGGGCAGATATGCTGGAAACATTGCAGCTGTCCCATAACAAGGCACATAATAATTTACAAGCCGAAACTAAAAAACATTCACATTCATATAACACGTCACACTGCAATGTTTCTTCGACCAATAAGTCATACGACCGTCAGTCACGCGTTTATAAACCCTGCTTGAAATGCAACGGAACTCATCAGCTTTATTCATGTCAGAAATTCATTGAAAGCGATTTAGAATCAAAATTAAAACTGGTACGCGATCACAAACTTTGCGAGAATTGCTTACGCTCGGGACATGCATCTGATAGCTGTAGGTATGGGCCGTGCAGGAGATGCAACAAGAAACACAACTCAATCATTCATAATGATAACACTGATAGCTCGGTCTCATTTCATTCGAGTGTTGCATCTGAGAGGTCCGTCGTGAGTGCAGCCGCAGCGCAGGCTTCCTCTGACCGCCCCCCCACGTCCGTCGCGGACCCTATCCACGTAAACAAAGCGCACATGCAAAATCAATACACTAAATCTAAAGGTTTGCATACAGTTTTATTGTCAACAGCTGTAGTTGAGGTCGCTGACACTTATGGTGCTTATCACCAAGCGCGCGCGCTGCTAGACAGTGGAAGCCAGCGGTGCTTCATCTCTAAATCATTTTGTAATTTAATAAACGCGCCATTAATACAGTCCATTCATGAAGTAAGAGGAGTAGGTAATTCAGTGATACAATGTTCAGAAACTTGTAGCATTGAAGTTAAATCGCGCGTCGATAATAAATTCATTACGCGCATCGAGTGTTTTGTATTATCGCAAATAACGTCTACGCTGCCAGCCTTATGTCAATTAAGCGCGCAGTTCTGTATTCCAGACAACATAAGGTTGGCAGATCCGCAGTTTTTAGATTCTAAAAACGTAGATATATTAATAGGCGCTGATAGGTTTTGGGACCTTTTAGGTGAAGGTAAGCTAAGACTTCCCAGCGGCCCTTACTTGCAAAACACGAAACTAGGTTGGATAATATCTGGCCCTGTTGTTAATCAATCGAAAAATGAAACACGCATTCATTGTAACTTTAATAGTACGTTAGATTCGCATAGTAGTACACTAGATTCACAATTACGTATGTTTTGGGAGGTCGAAGAGCTTCCTAAAGCCGCGGATACACGAACGGAGGAAGAACGTACATGTGAGGAACATTTCACTCGCACTACAACGCGCGATAGCGAGGGAAGGTTTTCCGTGCGTATTCCTTTTAATGATTCGCCTAATACCTTGGGTGAATCATATACGCAAGCCGAGCGCCGTTTTGTCGCATTAGAAAAACGCCTACAGCGTTCGCCTGACTATAAGTTATTATACGCAGATTTTATGAAGGAATACGAAAACTTGGGTCATATGAGTCCGGTGAACTCTTATGAGAGCCCATGTTATTTCATGCCGCATCACGGCGTCTACCGGGAACATAGCACCACAACGAAGTTACGAGTTGTTTTCGACGCCAGCGCACCTTCAACTTCCGGAAAGTCACTTAATGACTTGCAATTAGTCGGCCCGCCGATACAGGGTGACTTAATTTCTATTCTTATTCGCTTTAGACAACATAAATTTGTCGTATGCGCTGACGTTACTAAAATGTTCAGAAATATTTTGATAGACAAAGACCAACGAAAACTGCAAATGATTTTATGGCGTAATGATCCCTCGAAACCCTTAGGTATTTACGAATTAAATACCGTTACCTACGGAACTGCCTCCGCACCGTTTCTAAGTGTGAGGTGTTTGAAGCAGTTAGGACTTGAGTCATCGGACCCTGATGTTCAAAGAGCAATCAGGGATGATTTTTACGTTGATGACCTGTTGACGGGAATGAATGATAAATCTAGCCTAATAAAATTATGTGTAAACATTAAGGACGCGCTACAGTCTGGTTGTTTTCCACTTCAGAAGTGGATGTACAACTTTTCATGCGATGAGGATGATGAGTTGTCCAACCAATCGAAGGAAATTAAATCTAATAAAAATATGAGTTCAAAAACGATAGGTTTAGGCTGGGATAATTTAAATGATGAATTTCATTTCAATACTCAATTTCATAATGATAACAAGCCAGTCACAAAAAGGTATATTTTATCAAATATTTCACAAATATTTGACCCTCTTGGCTTGTTAAGTCCTACGATAATTATTGCAAAGGTTTTATTGCAACAATTATGGCTACTTAAAATGAATTGGGATGACACAGTTCCATCGAATGTCGCGCAAACATGGAACCGGTTTGTTATTTCATTAAAAATGCTCAATTCTATTCGCATTCCTCGGCACGCTATAGGTAGCCAGCCTATTTATTTAGAACTGCATGTTTTTAGTGACGCATCGCAGACGGCTTACGGTGCCTGTGTTTATATTCGCTCGTTTAATCAGGATCAAACGATAACAGTAAGACTGCTTTTTTCTAAAGCCAAGGTCGCGCCTTTTAAGCCGATGAGCATACCACGCCTTGAGCTTAGTGGTGCCTTGCTAGGTGCTAAGCTGTTTGATAAGGTTCGCAGTTCATTACTTTGCAAGTTTGATAAGTGTGTGTTTTGGACGGACTCGACCATAGTATTAGGTTGGTTACACATGGCACCGAATAAATTAAAAACATTTGTTCAAAATAGGACTTCCGAAATTCACGAAATGACGAAAGATGTTATTTGGCGTCACGTCAGTAGCAAGGAAAATCCCGCTGACCTCGCTTCACGAGGTTGTAGCTTGGAAGAACTTTCATCTTCCACGTTATGGTGGGAGGGACCAAACTTTTTACGAAGCCCTAGTTTCTCAGTAGACGGTCATACGGTCATAGAATCAATGGAGAATCTTCCCGAGATTAGATCATCGTTCACTTCCTTTGTGAATCATGATTCATCTAACTTATCACTGTTTCCGTTTGACAGATTTTCACAATATAAACGTATGAAGCGCGCATTAGGATTTATGCTACGATTCATTCACAATATTCGCAATAAAAATAATAAACGCACAGGCGCTCTAAGCGTTGGTGAGTTGGATGTATCTGAAAGAACATTGGTTCGTTGGTCTCAAATGGAAAGTTATCCTAGTGAATATAAATCGTTAACAAACCGCGTGAATTTTAAAACTAAAGGTAACTTATCGAAATTAAATTTATTTTTAGACGAAAATAAAATAATGCGCGTAGGTGGGCGATTAGGTAACTCGAACGAATTTACTTACAATAAAATGCATCCTATATTAGTAGATAGCAAACATCATTTTGGTTTGTTGTTGTTTCGACACGAACACTTGCAGCTCCTCCACGCAGGTCCCCAGGCATTACTTTGTCATTTACGCGAAATATGGTGGCCTTTGAGTGGTAGGAACCTCGCTAGGCGTGTAGTCAACGCTTGTGTTACGTGTACTCGCATGAAGGGAAGAATACTTACTCCTCCCATGGGTAATTTGCCCAAAGAAAGGATAACTCCCAGTTTTCCATTTATTCGATGTGGAGTGGATTACTGTGGGCCAGTTCTCATACTTAACCGTAAAGGTAGGGGTGCTCACACTATAAAGGCATACATATGTTTATTTGTGTGCTTCGCGACGCGCGCTATTCATTTAGAGCTAGTCAGTGATCTCACGACTGAGGCATATTTATTAGCATTAAAAAGGTTCATTTCTCGCCGTGGTAAACCACTACAAATATTTTCTGATAATGGTCGTAACTTTGTCGGGTTAATGAATGATTTTTCCGATTTCTTACGCAATTGTTCTTCTGATATTATAGAATACGCTACTAGCCAGCAAATTAAATTCAAGTTTATTCCCCCTTATTCTCCGCATTTTGGTGGTCTATGGGAGGCAGGAGTTAAATCATGCAAATATCATTTACGTCGTGTTGTAGGAAACGCGCACCTCACTTTTGAGGAGTTTAGCAAAGTCCTATCACAAATAGAAGCTATCCTAAACTCCCGACCGCTCTCTCCTCTTTCTCCGAATCCTGATGACCTCACTCCTCTGACACCTGCTCACTTTTTGGTTGGTCGACCGCTAACTGCACCATCCTGCGATGACCTCAGCGACACTCCCGCGCACCGGCTGAAGCGTTATCAGAGAGTAGAACAAATACGCCAACATTTCTGGACCCGTTGGGCCAAAGAATATATATCAGAGTTGCAGGTGCGGACTAAATGGACCAAGGGATCGCCGGAGTTGAAGCCTAACTCACTCGTGTTGATAAAAGAAAACAATTTTCCACCTCTCAAATGGCATATGGGTCGAGTGCTTGCGACCATTCCAGGCAAAGATGGCATCTCCAGAGTAGCGGACATACAAACAGCTTCAGGCGTTGTTCGACGAGCTTACGCGAAGATTTGTCCTCTCATTCAAGATCAAGATGAAGCATGCGCATGATGAAGGATCATCAGGAATATTGAAAGCGGTCGCTTCCAAGGCCGGGGGCATGTTCGCGATTACGCTAAACTTTGTTCTTCATTACGGTGTCGTTCTACCAATCCACGCAAGTCACGTGACTATTTTAAACTTTTCCTATTGGATGTAATAAAAATGTTCCTACCAACCCCGCTCCTCGAATTTTGTTGGAAGTATACGCCATTACACGCACGCATGCAAGACAATATACAGTTTTTAATTGAAATATCCCGAAATCCATAAAGAAAGTATCCTGTAATAAGCCAATCGTCATAAATAAGTACCTGACATCGCAAAGTAGGTACACAAAGCCATTCCAAACTTTTTTTCTATTTGAAGTGACCAGTACTGAAAAACGGCAATTTCATAGGTAAAGACCTATTATATAGACTCCCCTGGAGATTTGTAGAGTGCCTGATCTTGTGCAGCCTACATCCAACGGCTCCCAGCAATCTTTATTAGGTGGTCTTTTAATCTAGTTGGGGGCCGTCCCACGCTACACTTTTCAGTGCGGTCTTTTCTGCTTTTACCCTGCTACCTTTTTTTTAACCATTGGTAGATGTAATCCGTAAATTATAAGTATTTTTAAAAGCCAGAAAATTTGTAGTTATATCGTATAACGAAAGACAAAAGTAGTATTTAAAACTTTTTGGTATAACATTATTTGAGACTTTATGATTGTAGTCTCAGAAAATGTTTAATTAATTAATCATTTATTTCGATCAACTTATTATTAGGATCATAAGTACAATTGCGTTACAATAATTAAAATTCCTTAAATAAACTTATGTTAGTAGTTATATCTAAAAAACTCCAACTAATCTATCTATTTTTGTTTGCCAGTTTATGTAACATGTTGCACTGATTCATGTTGCAATCAAACCTACTTGCAAACATGCATAGGATGCCGCTGGAGCTAGCCCAAACCCTGCGCAACAGACATGTACACCGCTTTCGCATGACTGTGTAGAACCATTCAACTCGCACAGCGGCAAACACCGAAGCGCTGCAGTATCTAGGCAGCCTCATCAGCACCCTAAACGCATTATTACGCGTTGTACTGTTTAAGCGTGTGATTCACTCACACCTGCTCGCGTAGAAGTTCGTATAGTAAGCTTGTAAAAGAATGAGTTTTACTTCACTGGAGCAACGAGTGAACCTGCGGGCTATCATGTTCGCTCTAACAGACAACGCCCTACGCTCTCTCTCCATATCTGTATCATCTTTCAGGTCCGAGGTTACCACGTGTCCTAGATATTTAAATTGTTCCACCCTATTTAGTAGAGTTCCATACAACTTTATTGGTGGGATGGAGGAAAGACATTTGCCTCTGGCCTGAAAGACTATATATTCGCTTTTATTTAAACTATATTTTAAGCCATGTTTATGTATATACGCTTCACAAATACCCAACAGTTTAGTTAGGCCACAGTCGGTTCCACTCAGCAGCACCATGTCATCAGCATAGCTGATGTTGTTGAGGCAACCCCCATCGGCGCGGCATCCGAAGCGGGTACTGCTGAGCTCACCTTTAAAAATAGTGTACCAAGCGTGTGTAATTTTATAGTGAACTAGTTGATTCTCCGAGATTTCGTCCGCCAATTTTCTGGATTTCGACAATAGCGCTACCTATCAGATCCAACTTTACTTAGCCATCCAGGTTTTTTTAACCATCCAGGTAAACCCATATGTACAAAAATAATATCAATCTTTTATCTCAGCACTTGCTGGCTCGCCTTAGCTTCACAAAGGTGGTGAGTAGGTAGGCGCTATTTATTTTATCCCTTGGTATATAGGCATATTAATTTTTATTTAATACAAAAAATATGCTAATTATTTATCCTGGCGTTATTTTATTTTGTTCGTTTAGTTGTTTATTTGTTTTCAAGCTGTTTTAATTAGCGTGTGGATATCCGTGTTTCTCTCAAAGAGGTTCTGACGGAAGACCAGCGATGGGTAGCCATTGCAGCCCATCACATGCTGGGTTAGAGCCTTTTTGTGACACTCTCTTGGGGTACGATGAGACACACACTCTGCAATATATTTTTATTAATGTATTTTATGTATAATTAGTTCGTGTTTCTTTATTTTTTACTAACGTCCGCTCGCAGCTTTGCACGTGTTGTTTGTCAATAAAAAGTAGCCTATGTGTCAATCCAGGCCATAATCTATCGACATACCATTTCATCAGCCATTATGAAATGATTGAGTAACAAAGAAACATCCAAACTTTCGCATTTATAATATTAGTGTGAGTTATGTTTCATGTGAGTGTTTGTTTTCTTCGTTGTCATAAATAAATGTTTTCGATTTGATTTGAAAGTCGGTAAAGCTGTTTATGAGGAGAAGAATTACGATCATATGCACACAGAATTTTTTAAATAAAGATCGGTCGAATGTTTTAGATATCCTTAAATTTTATCATATTAAACCTTTTGTTAAATTAAAGATGTTAATTTAAGCACCTATATTATGTATTAATATTCCATATTATTGTCATTAAATGTTGTCAATTTATGAGACTATTTTCTGGAAATCATCGTCTGATTTCTGATTTTTAGTGACAACTAGGTTCAGAACTTTGCTCGTTCAAAAAAAAAATTATAAAGAAATAAGTCTGCCTCTCACACTCGTAAATTCCAAAAAAACCCTTTCAAATGAGGCATGGACCGTTCTGGCAGTGCATTGGGACAGTCGCCAATACACTTGGCCCATTATTCTTTATTTCCAGAACGTTAATGAATTTAAATGCAACATGGAGCACGGAAGAATGCGTGCCTCAAATACATGCAGAATTTAACCGATTTAAAACTACATTACAGCCAGAAATAAGCGAAGTGTTCTACAAAATGTGTCGCCGTGTTTCAGTTGCTGACATGGAACATGAAAATAATGGATGTGGTAACAAACCAAACATATACATTTATTAACAGAGCGAATGTACAATTATTGATCGAGCGAAGCGAAATCTCTAAATCAATTTGGGTAAATTGACGTTGTATGTATGTGTGTATGTTTGTTTGTCCGAGGATAGCTTTCGAAGCGTTGATCCGATCATCGTGAAATTTGATACATAGGTAGGTAGTGATAGCACAATTTTGGTGTGACTAAATGAGCTAAAAATGTGGTTGTTGAGATATTTGGGTTCAAAAGGAATAAAAAACTGAAAATAAGACTATTAGGTCGGATGGGACGTCAAATGAAAGGTCTTCATTACTACATTTAGACTCCGTTTTTATTTTTAATAAAGTTTTTATAGTCTTTTAGTTATTAGCCTCAATAAAAACTGAACTTTGACTAAATTCACAGGGTACACCAGTGACCGCACAATGCTGAAATTTAGTATGCGTGTAGCTTAAGTAACACAAATATAGGCAAAAGTCTGAAATCCAGTATAACTACCATTGTACCCCAAAAAAATATAACCACATTACATGAACTCAATAATTCTAATGAAACTGTAGGTCAAGTAATTTGGTTATATATTTCGTGGCACTAGTTTGATGGTGAAAGATTACAAATAATATTTTTTTGGTTTAATCGGAGACTCACGAGATCTCAGTTCGGAGCGAACCACTAGTTTACAAGACTTAAAAATATGAATCATCTAAAGATCGTTGCAAACGATGTATAGCTCAGCTGCTCCAGATCACTACCAGGCTGTCCCCAAGACAGCATATTGTTACGAGCTGGGTTCCGGATAAAATAATTAAAACCCATATTAAACCAAAATATCACTTTGCCGCCCACTGCCACATCAGCTTGCTTCTCACAATCTTCTGGGCTATACCAGTGACCTACAGATCTCCTCACTTTCGATTAGATCTCGTAAAGAAACGCCGTCCATAGCCCTCTCCATAGCTCGCTAGAATTGAACTTTGTAGTGGGTGAATCTCGTTACCTCATCCCGTAGTTTCTTCCTTTCGCGGCCGCTACTGCGTTTTAACGGCCATATATCACGTGAATTCAGTTTCACACACAGTTTAACTGCGTTACTCGGGAATACGCGGAATCCACTCAGATGTATTAAAAGTTTTTATGATATTATTTTATTTAAACTACAAATTTGGACGAGATTGTTAATCAACACATGATTTGTAAGTATATTTAATTTTAATTATATTAATAAAACCTACCAATATTAAATCATATCAATTTTAGATTAAAGCTAAATAGAGCTGACCTCTCTGACTCTGATCACTCTGATCAGCTAAGACGCAAGAAGTTCGGTGTTTTACGTTAACACTTAGAATGTGAATTATGCGTGTTTTTTACATATTTGTATTATCTTTGTTCAGCCAAATCAATGAAGGTAATTTTCAAAGTCGATAAATAAATTAGTTAACTTTTCCTTCGAGACACACATTTTCTTATTTTTTTTCTTTTTCCTAGGTACTCCAAGGATTGATTATTAAAATCAATCAGAAGACGTTCACTGCATAGAACTCTAGATTTCCAGAGATCTTGAAATAATAAAAAATATCATTTATAGAATTTAGTATACACCTTATGTTTCATATTATACTAGATGACATAAATAAATAATGCTGGACATTTCACATAACGCTATCTAGCCAAACTAAGCAAAACTTGTATTATGGAAACAACATAGTAGGTACATACTTATTTTTTGTAAATACTTAACCTACCTACCATACCTACTTTAAATATCAATTTCTGTAGAACAAACAAACATTTGTTCCGCGACGGAAATCGAACTCGCAACCTCTTGCGTTTCAACCCGCTGTTCGCTCACTTATCCTGTTCACCCGTTGTTAACATAGTTGCCTACAGATTGCCTGCTTCTAATATAAACATTGGCCGTACTAAACCTAGTTTATCTGTGCACTAGCTGGCAAGCTACATGAGCGAGTAATATAAGAGTTTAACGATCCGTCTACAGAAATCCTTATGTGTAGTCCTGAAACTAGAAAAAAACAATAATTGAAAGGTTCTTTCAGAACAAAGTCCCGCAGTAATGGATGCGATTACTCACAGGCCTACGGAACCTGAGAGCAGATACTCTAGACAAGTGCCAAATAGATAAAACTAAACGCCCAAGTAAGAAACGCTAAAAAAATAGTTGAACTCCTAGTGAAAGAATTCCTCCAGTAGCCTTATAATGTAAGCCAATAACCGTTGCTTCGCTGTCCCTTCCATTTTATACCTAAAGTGCGTATCTCACGTTTGCAAGGGACGGCTTGATCAGTGACAGCGTCGCAATAGCAATTGGCTTACGTAATAAGAGTACGTGGCTATAGGTGCCGCTAAGCAATGCTCGCATTGTTCTATTCTGATTTGAAGGTTATGGTTATTGGTGACATGACATAAGTTGGGCACAGTCATTTAATCATATATAAAAAAAAAGTTAGGCGTAATGTATCGCGATTATATGAACAAAGTATACCTACATAATAATTTATCATTATGTTCGATATTTTAGTGTAACCCAAATTATTAAACCCTCGATCGAATAATTATGTTTTAGCCTGTTTGTCTGTTATCATTTTATCAATCGTAATCATCGCCACGGGCATTAAAAAAACATCTGACTACCTCCTAGTCCTAGGAATATCTTCAGGGATTAGTAATTGGACAGGAGATGTGAATAAATCTACCGTTGGTAATATGCCAATTACTATTATAAATACTGGATTTATCACGTACCTACCGTTTTATCGGTATTACGGCCGAGAATATTTCAGTTCAATACGTGAACCTTCAGTGCGATCCGCTCCGAGCCGAGTCTCGCCTCGCACTGATTGAAATAAATCACGAAAGTTTTCCAAGTAAAATATGGAAATGTTTATTTTTTTAATGAATTTCGAATGGTCATTTATCTAAGGGGGCTGGATTGAGAACGTATTTGTAAAAGTACGCGCGTTTGTCTCAGTTAACTCCGTAACTCGTTTTTGTTTGAATTTGTTTGTTATTTGTTTGGCTTCTGTGGCTGGAACAGGAAACATTTTAGTTAGGTAAACACAAGAATTACCTACTTTTAACGTGCTTGAAAAAAACCTTAGATCAAACGAATTAGTCAAATGGAGCTTTTAAAAAGTGAAGGTCTTACTCAACATAAACAATATACAACCTGTTTTATTATGTACGACATTAATTTAAATACACATCCGGAATCGTAGGTATTAACTGATTTTAAACGTAGGTTTAATACAATTTTTAACGTAAATTGACGGCGCCTTTTTGACGATGCCGCTTAGTCAGCTTAACAGGTACCTACATGATGATTGAATGTGATTTGTTTACGTATTTTATACAGGCTGTTTCACTGATATTTTAAGACTTGAAATAACATAGTTTGAAAATTTAAAATTTTCTGGGGTAATGAATTTGAAAGAAACCTATTTTACAACAATACTAGCCATTAGCGCTAACCGTGTTTTCATTTAATGTCGTACATAACATTACAGTTAGAGGTCCAATACTGAACATAGGCATCCCTCATTGATTTCCAGCGCGACCAATTTTTTGCAACCTGCATTCAGCAACCGAATTCGATCGACTTTTCATTTAGTGGTATCCGTCACAGATGACGCAAAACAGATATACTCGTACTTCCGAAACAAAAAAAACTCATACTTTTTTATGGACAGAACTCTTATGGTGCGACTTTGTCCGTCCGTCTGTCCTATCACGGCTGATTATTGCAGTAACAAAAAAAACTAAAATATTTTTATATTGATTGCCAATATGGAGAGAGTTCAAAACAGGATTACTTAAAAAAGTCTAATTACATGTTATAAAACCATTTATGTACCACCTATGGGATATAATATTGGAGTTATGGCGAAAAATAACGATAAAACATACAAAATATAGGTAGATACGGAACTGAGACGAGATCTCGCTCGCACATGATCGGCCATGTTTAATAATTACCTATTAAATCTTAATTCCACTAAACAAAGCCAAATACACGTTTATTAGCAATCTCCTTTTAATAAGTATGCTTAAATACAATATAAGTCTCGCATAATTACTGATTTAAACGGGTATTTATCGTGTATGTGCGTGACTACGGTCGTTGCAACACAGTCGAAACGTCGGGATTACAAATAACACAAAAAAACTTTCGGCAACAGAACTGGAAATACTTTGGTAACCCTCAATAAAACGGGTCACATCTCGTCACGCTACATGCGTGACAAAGGATATCCATAAAAGTTTGTCCGTAAGTTGGAACGAAGATTGAAGGTAACAATCGTCACGGGACCCGTAGAGCCTTCGATTGCGAACATTTGTCTCGCCCTGAAGTAATACGGGTGATCGCTCATTCAGAAGGCTCGATAGCCCTACAAACTCTTTTATTAGCAGTGGAACTCTGCCGCACCAACTCTTACATAAGCAGTAAAACGCTGTCCTACAAACTATAAGCTGGGCTGTGGGACGCTCGATAGAACAACCATACAATCTATTATTTAAGCTGTGGAAGACGAATAGGGCTTAGAAACTGATAGGTAAGCTGTTGAACAAATCGGGAATACGTAGAAACTGTTTGTTGAACTGTGTTATTGAAAATAGATGTTAGTAAGCGGTGAACACCGGAAATAGAATTGGGTAAAGCGTTTAGGGAGCTGGGCTTGTAATGGTAATATTCCAATATCTTTTTTTTTGCTTATCTGCCAAAGAAGGGTTTACAGCGCGTGTTTAAGTAGCATATTAGGAGATGTTTTAATTAAGTGGTAACGAGGTTTCCACCTTTTATACATAAAATGCAAACATTACCAGCTATCTGGAAAATAGACATGTGTTAAATACAGACTTGTAACAGACTCAATCAAAAATAAAAAGTATATTCATCAAAATTCTACAATAATTATACAAGTTAGGTTATTATTGAGGTAATTATGTTGAAATCCAAGGGCGATTTGTGCAACGATGCCTAATCGTATTTAGTGCCTAAATATGATTTAAAAAGTTGTCAAATCATACAAATACGTCATATTTTTACATGTTAAATAATAATGTCAACGCATGTTTTTATTTTCTGCTGCTCACACGCACTAAAGACGTTACCAGCGCTACAGTAGCTATACGTTACAATGGCACACCGCTGAGTGACGACCTATTTTGTAGTCATGTATTTGGTATAAGTATAACTGTTGTATTCATAGAATGTAAAAAGAGACACAAAATAAACATTTTCTATTTTTATTTCTGTATTAAACATGTTTAGTCGCTAATTACGATTAGGGATCATTGTGCAAGCCGGTTTAAGTATATGAAAATTAATGGAGCATCGGTGCGCGAGTAAAAATAATTATGTAATAAACTTAGCTTTATTTCATTTAAAAACATTAAATCTAAATTCAAATTTACTTACATATACTTTCAGGATTGGTCTTCAGAACTAAATCCCAGATCGTCTAAGATCAAACGCCTTATTCTCGACTAAAAACACTTGCAAGAACAACAATAACACCGATTTTGTAAGCTCCAATTCTCCAACGTCGAAGTTAAAATCAACAAAACGTGAAGTAAAGCAAACCGCTTTATATTATTCAGAAAACTCGGAAGAACCAGTTTTATAGAAACATACACTCTTATAGGGTGATGCATTAAAACTCAAACTAAAAACGGTATTAGAAAACCACCCATTTTATCATTTATATGAATGCCTGAACTCTTCATTTTCTCATCTGCATGAGTAGTATATGCTGTAACCTCTTAGTTTCGCTATTAGCCTCTCTGGTTAGTTGTAATTAATTTATTTTTATTTATTCTATAGTTAACTAACATTTGTAATATATTTTTGACATACCAATATTAAGCTCCGCGCAAACGAGCCACGTCACAGTCACGATAGGAAACTCAAAAGTCAAAGTTTCTTTATTCAATGAAATCTTATAGATCATTTTAAAATAAATATATAAACTGGCCATTTCACACATCGCAGCGCCAGCGCTATCTAGCCCCAAACTAAGCACAGCTTGCACTATGAAAACCAGATAACTGATAGAATACCTTATATACGTACATATAGAAAAATACCCAAACTAGAAACAAATATCTATAGAACTTGCACATATTTTTCCCGCAGCGGAAATGGAACCCGCAACCTTATGAGATTTTTATATGTTAGAGAAGATATATTAGAGATTAGAATTGTGATTATCGCAATTATATTTTTGGGAACAAACATACATACATACATGAGGTTTTTATAGATGTATTCACAAGGAAATGTATTTCTTTAAATTTATGACCTAGTTATTCACTGAGGTCCATAATATAAATTGCACGAATACCTCTCTTCTGCAGCACCCAGACCTAGAACAAATATCTGTAGATCATGCAAACATTTGTTCTTCGCGAATTGAACCCGCAACCTCCTGTGTTTCAGTCGGCTTACTGCGCCATTGAGGACGTCAAAAATAAACATTAATTCCATGATCATGGTGCATGCAACTGTACCGAAAGATAGGGACACAAATCATGGTAAATATCTCATTTTAATGAAAAAATGAACCATCTGACTTCATTCCTCCTCAAGAACAGCTTCCACGAGGGCACGATCTACCAGGCCAGTGTGGAAGTTCTTAAATAGGCTTCGCATACAGGTTGGATGTGTGTTGTTGGAGTCAATATGTGCAGATGGGATTGCAGGGATCCTAGCCTAACCTAATGCGACTGTGGTGATCCTGCACATTAGTATTGTGCTCCTTGTGCCCGAATACCTGCACGATGGAAGATTTGAAAACGGCTTGTCCTGACGCCATCAACGTGCCCAGGTACCTATCTAACACAATATAAGTAGATCTATTGACACTCTAAGAAGAAGAATGAAAAAATAAATCAGGAGCATTGAGGGCATCCTGTATAATAACTTAGTCCACATGTGTTTGCGTGGAAGCCTGCCCCCTGGACTTTCTAAGATGAAACTGCATACCTATTTTAGAATCTGCGGAAAGAGATTTAAATATTGTGTTCAGTCACTTTTATTATTGGTTTGCGGCTATCAGAAATTGTACTCGTATTTTATTCTTCTTGGTGGAATTGTCATTCATTTGATTTAATCTTTAAAGGGGTCTTATAAAGGTGTATTGAGGCTCTTTTGCAAAATCTGTTTTAATGAAACAACAGAAATATCATATTCTGAATTAAGGGAAGAGCTAATTATATTTTTTTGATCACGTATAGATCTTCGTTTGACCATAGTCTCGCCTGATCGTAAGCGATGATGTGGTCTAAAATGAAGCATGAAGGTCTAGAAGAGACATATTTACTCTTAACATAGAGAGATTGTACTGTTCAGGAAAAACAGATGACAGTAAAGTGTTTCATACTTTAGCTGATATCGACTTTATACGAATCTATTCTATATGTATACAGGACTGGCTTCCGCCAAAAATTATTATATATGTCAACCAAAATATTACCCTCCTTCTGTGCAGTCGAGTAAATAGTAGCCTATGACCTAATCTCAGGCATAAAATATATACCAAATTTCATTGAAATTGGTCCAGCCAGTTTAGCCCGTTTACTCGTAAAAACGTAACAAAAAGATAGACAGAAAGACAGGCAAGACAGAGTTACTATCGAATTTATAATTCTAATGTGGATGGATAAATTTCAGATAATCCTGTACAAAGATTAACAGATAAATTAACTCATTTACAAAAACGAAAGCGTTATTACTAGTACATATGACAATAAAAACAATATTACACAAGTGGTTCGTCCCGAACTGAGATCTCGCAAGTCTCCTATAAAAACATAACAATATATGTAAAATATATATATATATATATATACATATGTATTTGACTATCAAAATAGTGCCACGAAATAAACAACCAATTTACTCGACCTACAGTTTCATTCAAACTACAGGTAACGGGAGTCATGTATATTGGTTACTCGTTTAGGGGTACAAAATGCAGTTATTCTAGATTTCAGACTTTTGCCTATATTTTTGTCACTTAAGCTACATGAATAACAAATTTCAGCATTGTGGGATCACTGGTGTACCCTGTGAATTTTGTCAAAGTTTTGTTTTTATTATGGCTAATAACTCAAAAACTACAAGAATTAAACTATAAATAAAAACAGGCTTAAAATGTACTAATGAAGACCTTCCATTTGACGTCTCATTCGACCTAACAATTGCATTTTAATTTTTTTTACCCCTCTTCAACTCCAATATCTCAACAACCCCCTAATATTTTCAGCTCATTTAGTCACACCAAAATTGTGCCATCACTACCTACCTTTGCATCAAGTTTCACGATGATCGGATTCATGCTTCGAAAGTTATCTTCGAACAAACAAACATACATACATACATAGATATATACATACATACTTACATACTTGCATACTTACATACGTACATACATACATACAACGCCGATTTGCCCAAGTTGATTAGGAGATCTCGCTTCGATCGATCAAAAATATAAAAATTAAAGACACAACAGAAATAAAAAGTAAGTTTTAAAACGATCAATTAACTAAGTGTTTTTGTTTTTGCTATGTTCAATGCTCTATAGCAGGGGTCGGCAACCGGCGGCCCGCGGGCCGCATGCGGCCCGTAGACTATCTCGGTGCGGCCCGCAACCCTGAGGTCCGTAAGAAAAAAATACCGAAGCAAAAGGCCATATAAATTCACTATACTTCGGCCGTTCAGAGAATGCGTTCCTGACACCTATCAGTTAGTCACGACTAGTGATGGGCACAACATAACACTGAGTTCGTTACCGTTCCTCCAAAATGAACCGCCGCGTTATTTTTAAGATTATTTTCGTTTTATATTAGCGGAATCATTTAAAATTTATATTTTAGTTATTTAAGTGGAAACCAAAAAAGGGTAATATTAATATAATAAAATTGTTTTATTTATTCTTTGTTACAAAGTTACAATCTGTATTTCTATGCAATAAAGTACATTGAATTGAATGTGCGTACAGAATATTAATCAGACTCCAATTCGCTTGAGGAGGTGGTGTCTTCATCATCATCTTCGTCTACATGTATAATTATATTATTATCAATAACAGAATCAATCCTGATATCTCGGTCAAAATGTTCCACAATCAGATTTTTAGTCTTCTCAACAACCTTTGCCCAGTCATCTCTTGTGACTTTCCCGCAGGCTTCTTTTAATAGGGTCATCATCTTTTTCATGCTGAATGGCGGGGAAGTATTGTGGCGGGCGGCGTAACCTTTTATTTGAGCCCAGATTAGCTCAATCGCGTTATATTGGCAATGATACGGTGGAATTCTTAGAACGCGATGACCGTACTCCAGAGCCAGTTCATCGATTTCGTATCGCACATTTGCCGCTTTATTTTCTTTAACTAATTTAATTAGCTCTGCTTTTAGCATCTGCATATTTGCGTCAATGCCTTTTGCTTGTAACCAAGCCACCATTTCTTCTTCTTTATTAGCCTGGGTAGGTGGTTTCTGTATTTGAACCGAGTGATAAGAGGCATTATCCATGAATATTATAGAAGGCTCTGGTAGGCTGGGCAAAAGCACGTTCTGGAACCACTCTTTAAATGTAGTGGCATTCATTTCCTCGTGGTAGTCATTTGTGGTTTTTGATTGAAATGCCAGTAACGCGTTCTCCACAAAGCCGTATTTTGCAGAACCTGCGTGGCATACTATCAGACGGGCCCCCTTACCCATTGGTACTTTCGACGTCGACGCTTGTGTATCATCCGTCCAAGAACGGGAAACCGTGTGATTGGCGTTTAGCCATGTCTCGTCAATGAACACGACATTATCCCAGTTATCAATTTTTTTTGCTTCTCTCAAAAAACTTATCCGTTTTAAAATTATGTCGTATCGATCTAATAAAATTTTTCTTTTGTCTGTTTTTTTATACGAAAAACCAATATCTTTTAAGATTTTGGTTAAAGCAGTTTTACCCCCGCTAAACAGTCCAGCTTCTCTTAACGATGCCAAAAGCTTCTTCCTGTTGAGATATTCATTTCTGGAATAGTAACCATACATATGATTTCTGATTGCATCGGCGTCAAAGGTGTCAATATCTGTCACGGGTTTAGTTCTACGTTTCTTCTTCGGAGTACGTAAAATATTATCTTCCATGCCAGTAGAGCCGAACTTTTCTGTGTTAATATTTGTTATCGTTCGTTTGCTAACTCCAAGCGCCTGAGAGACGCGTTCTTGTACTTGTTCGACAGGTACCAGGGAACCGCCATTTTGCCGCTCCCGCTCAAAGTAATCTTGCAGCTTGATGATTAACTCACGGGCTCCACTTTTCAATGTCTGTCCACGTTTAGGCATTATTATGCACCAAAAGTCACAAAAACACAATCGAAGTCCGATTTAGCGCCGATCTCAGTTTGAAAAGCAGAAACAGTCCATTAAACGAAAGCCGGGTAATCAAATAAAAACAGATCGAAAACACTTGAAGAACGTGGTCTATGCGCACGAAACAACAACAGACGACTGTTTTAGCGTCACAAAATGGCGGCCCATAACGCCATTTGGGGTTACCATTTTCAACCTAAATATAAAAATGCTACTTTCTTTCGCGCGTTCGGTTTGGTCGTAGTTTTATTTTTATATTTAATGCAAGTTATCTTATAGTCCATTATTTTCAAATTCTTAAAAAGAAAAACAAAACGTATTATTTTATAAAGTATAACTGTATAAGAACAGATTACGATACTATTATTGCCTGTTATTGTTAGCACAGCACTACAAATATAAAGCGCTGACATAACCTTGTAATAGCGCAGTTTAGATTTAGAAAAATATTGTTTACCAAGTTATTTGACACTCAGTTGGGCACAAAATTATAACATTAATTGATTATTGATATAATGATGTTGTTTTAATGCTCATCAATTGTTAAAACGGTAAACAACCAGCAATAATATTTTTATCGTAACTGCAACGCCATTACAAAGTTACGTCGTCAGTTCAATCGCGACGTGTCAGGAACGCATTCTCTGAACGGCCGTAGTATAGAATTTATACGGCCATGCTGCTGGGCCATGAGAGTATTCTTGAAAGCTCGCTCCCACGCGGGGTGATAAAAATGTACCTCTATTTCATTTCTTAAGAACTGTTTATCAAGACTGTGATGTTATGTATTGTTTCTACCGAAAATAAATATTTGCTGTACTTATTCAATTCTTGGCAATTTCTTTTGCGTTTATCCGCCGCACGTGCGGCGGCGGGCGGCTCCTTTGAGACAATAGGCGGGGCGGCAGTCTTTGATTAGACGCAGGTGTGCGGCGGCGAAAAAATTCAAAGCGACCGGTTTTAGTTAAAATCACAGCCGCGCGCAGCTCTCGCCACATTCGGTTGTGGAAATTCGCCGGAAACTCACGTCTCATCTGGTTGCTAGCTACGCGTTTCGTTTCACCTTTCTTCCCTTCGCTGATAGCTTCTCACGCACGACGTATGAGGTAAGTTGTATGCACTCGCGAGCATTTTGTTTTATTTTATTTACTGCTTGTTAATGTGAACCTTCAGATTGATGGGTAAATGTTATAAGGACGGGGATAGTAGTTACATGACATGAAGTTAGTTACGAGTGTGTCATGTTTTAATTATTATTTGAATGTGGAGTTGAATTTGTAGGTGCTAACTGGAACATATAATTTTACAACGAATTTAATTTTTTTCATTATTGTTACAGAATAATTATATAAACATGGCTTCAAGAAAAAGGAAGATAGAAGAAGAAAAAAGAGTTTTTAACGAATTATGGACAGAATTATACTTTTTTATCGAGTTTAAAGGAAAACCGTTATGCTTGATTTGTCAAAAGAGTATTTCTGTAGTAAAGGAATATAACCTGAAGCGACATTACGACACCGAGCACAAAGCTAAATTTGACTGTCTTGAAGGAGAAATACGGAAAAGGAAAATTTCCACTTTGAAATCGTCGTCATTACAAAATCAACAAAACATATTTAAGGTTGTGGCAGACAACAGCGAATCGAATGTTCGGGCCAGTTACAGGGTAGCAGAGATTCTTGCAAAAAGTGGACGTCCGTTTACCGATAGTGAATTAGTAAAAGAGTGTGTCTTAGCTATCGCAGAAGAAATATGCCCAGAGCAGAAAAAAATGTTTGAAAGTCTTAGTCTCTCTGCAAGAACTTGCACCCGACGTACTGAAGACTTGGGTGCTAATTTGTGTGAACAACTCAGGGATAAGGCGCAGTCTTTCGACTGCTTCTCTTTAGCGATGGATGAAAGTACGGACGTGTCGGATACAGCACAGTTACTCATATTTGTACGCGGCATTGACGAAAACTTTACTGTTTACGAAGAGCTTGTGAAAATGTGCAGTTTGAAAGGTACAACTACGGGAGAAGATTTATTTCACCATATGGAACAAGCTCTGGATTCATTGCAATTAAGCTGGGAAAAGTTAACAAGTGTCACTACCGATGGAGGCAAGAACATGAGCGGTCAAAACAAAGGTGTTGTTGGGAGAATCATCAGCAAAGTGAAAGATTCTGGATCTACTGTGCCATTGATTTTTCACTGTATTGTCCATCAAGAGGCATTGTGCTCCAAAGTTATATCCTGGAAAGAAATAATGGATACTGTAACATCCACTGTTAATTTTATAAGAAGAAATGGGCTCACACACCGTCAGTTCCAAAAGTTTTTGGAAGATCTGGAAGCTGAACATGGTGACGTGGTTTACTACTGTGAAGTGAGGTGGCTCAGTCGAGGTGCCGTTTTGGAACGGTTTTTTGATTTGAGGAAAGAAATTGGCAACTTCATGGAGATGAAAGGAAAGCCAGTAGAAGAGCTTACTAACAAACAGTGGATTATCGATCTTGGTTTTTTGACTGATTTGACTAAGGACCTGAATCAGCTCAACAAACGCTTGCAGGGAAAAAATAAATTGATTTGCGATATGTATACAGATGTAAAGTCATTTGAAATGAAACTGAAACTGTTTATCAAGCATATTGATGAAAAAAAGCTTGACCATTTTCCTAATTGCAAGAAAGCCGTGGAAGAAGCTGGAGATAATTTTGTGTGGCAAAATATTACAATGAGAAACGTGTTAACACAACTACAAACTGAGTTTGTAAATCGATTCACCGACTTTAAAAAGAGCTCCCTTAACATGGAAATATTCCAAAACCCTTTTGCAATTGATATAAGTGAGATACCAAGCAATTTGCAAATGAACATAGTAGATTTGCAAAGTAATAGCACACTTAAAACGGCATTTAAGGAAAGCACTGACTTGATACAGTTCTACGGAGGTTTGAGTTCTGAAAACTTCAAAGAATTGAAAAAGTTTGCTCAGCAGATAATAACTATGTTTGGTAGTACATATTTGTGTGAGCAGACTTTTTCAATTCTCAACTACCGCAAAAATAAGAATTGTTCGCGGTTAACGGATGAACATTTAGACGCGATACTGCGCGTGTCTACTACTAAAATGAAAGCAGACGTTAAAAAACTTGCAAGTCAAATGCAGCCTCAAAAATCTCACTAGTTCTTACTTTTATGTTAGTATAGTAGTTCAATTAAAAAAGAGATAATTGTATGAATATATATGCGTTTTATTTCAAATATTAAAAATACATGCCCGAACATATAAATATAAGTGCGGCCCGCACTGATACTCTGGCAACATATGTGGCCCGGCTATAGCATAAGGTTGCCGACCCCTGCTCTATAGTGTTAAGTGTTTTTTAGTGTAATAATTAGTGTACCTAGTTAATTGTTGTTTTGGTTAAATATAGTGATGACCTATTTATCACTGAAATGATTATTTAGAATCTAAATAATCATTTCATTCGTCATTTAGACTCTAAATGAAATCTCTAAATAAAGGACGATCGGCAACATGCGCGGCCGCGCCACTAAAACAAGGAACGAATGGAACGAAACCCCCGCCCCCGCCCTCGTGCACCGCGTTTCGCCTTCGGACTCGTGCCGCGCGCGCTTTGCGCTCGCGGCTCGCGCTGTTTCGACTCGACTCATTACGTCACGCCACATATTATTAGGATGGCTTCGCGGACCACTTCGAATGCCTCCAGGGACTACTAGTGGTCCGCGGACCACCGGTTAAGAACCAATGATTTAGATGATAGAGAAGCTTGAGATTGAAATTGCTTTAACACGGTAAAAAATTTTACAAATTAGATGTAATTTATTTTCTTCATTATTATGTATTCTAAAAGGATCATTAAAAAAACAACCAGCATTATTTCTTGCCTTTCTTTTTTGGCTTGGTCGCAAAGAAACAGGCAGTAAAATTGACGTTTTATAGTGATCCTTGTGTTTTTAATGAATAAAAACATTTAGATTATGATATAATTTAAATTTTATGAAGCATTACCATCTAACCATTAAATCATGATGTAAATACCTAAGTACTGGATTTATCCATCGGAATATATCACGCCGCATTGCGAGGCGAGACGCAGTGCGGAGGCTGATCGCACTCACGCTGATGAAGGTTCACGAATTGAACCGAAACATTGTCGGTTGTAATACCGACAAAACGGTACGTGATAGATCCAAGTAGTCTTAGTAAAAAGTACCCCGTACCAATGAGATAAAATTGTTTGAAATAAGAAATCATTGTGATGTAGCAAGTTGCCATTTCTCGCATCAGCTACATCAAGTTCGTTATTAACGGTCGTTATTTCTTATAAATCCAATGTTTCTCATCCATATATAAGTCAGGTTTCTTTTTACCTAAACATTTAATGATACATGTTCTATAATAAATTAACATTTCTCGTCTACTTATATCAAGTTTGTTATGAACAGTCGCGTTAGAAATCCATTGTTTCTCATTTATATAAGTCCGTTTTTTTACCTAAACATTTATGATACATGTGTGTCAAACTGGGTCACAAAGAAAATATCTTCACGCAGCGACAAAAAAAATATAGTCCATCCACGCTGTGTCTGCATAACGCGAGAAATGGTAGCCCCTACCAGGGTATAAAAACTTGTTTAAAGTCCAGTGTTTCCGTTTGTAGACGCGTCACATTAAACTAGTAGCACTACTACTACCACTCCATAGCGCAGTGGTCTAATAGACGGCTGAGACGCAGGAGGTAGTGGTTTCGATTCCCGATCCAAAACAAATATTTGCATGATCTACAGATATTTGTTCCGGGTCTGATTGTTTTTCTATATATTATAAGTATGTATTTACAAAAAAAAGTATAATAAGTATTCTATCAGTTATCTGGTTCCCATAGTACAAGCTCTGCTTAGTTTGGGGCTAGATAGTACTGTGTGAAATGTCCAGCAATATTTATTTATTATTACTTATTTACTGTAGCGTAGGTTACTATAAAATACTATTAAGTGACGACCTGTTTTGTTTTGTTTCACTATTCGTTTTTTTTATAAATTACTAGCTGCCGCCCGTGGCTTTGCACGCGTGTTTTGTCATTAAAAACATTACTCTCGTTCAGCGCAGTCGTTTAAGAAGTAGCCTATGTCTCAATCCCAATCTTGGTCTATCTGTATATACCTACCTTTCATGGAAATGTTGTTGTGAAAGCGTAGCCAACAAACAAACCAATACACAGATAATCAATTGGAGTGGCGTTTGAGGGATATATTTAGCAGTGGGCTATCATTTAAGCTGCCAATGAAGATGACAATGCTGTTTGTATTTAAATATATTATGTAGCAAGCGATTTCTGGCCGCATGAAGGATGCAGATCAGGTAGACCACCAACCAGATGATCGGACGACATCGTCCGACATCGAGCGAGAGAGTGGCTTGATGACGAGGTCTACCGTTCTGCAGACGTAGCGTAGCAGGACTATACCCACATTTTCCATTCTACGAAATTGACATTAATCTGAACCTTTTTGGTCAGCTTTTAACCGTTGCCCATAAACCTTCCATATCGAAGTTATTCCGATCACGTTATGATATATATTTATGCCATTTGTTAAGTGTGCGCGCCATACATTTCCAAGTTGAAGGTAACTTGCAAGTTTGTAAGTTCTAATGTTATTTGTAAGTTTAGTAAAACTTACAAATAAAATAATGTTGTATAATGCTAAATTAATAATATTTGTGATGAAAAGTCTCGTCCGGGGAAGTACTACCATTTTACTTTTACTGGCACCAAGCAGTATTCCTATGTTTCGGATGGTAACCATCGCCTATGTGGTGTGAGCGCACACCTCAGCATAATTAGTCATACCATAGTGGCATTAGTTATTATATTGTAATAGGCACAACTCATTGCGCCTCGATCCAGTAAACACGTGTACTTCATGCAAACCCTCATATTTTTTTTATTATTTATTTAAAGATACACCAACAGTACACATATTTTATCACTTTATAGTTAATCACTATATACTTTACCAGATTTATGACGATAGTCATAAGCACATTTCTGATACATGCACCAATTACAGGTGTATACAACATTCGCCAGCGACGTTGAAGATATAATTGAATTTTTACCTAACTAACAAACTAATCTTATTACTAACTAATAAGTGTTCCGATGTTGTTTCGGAACACGAGTGTTTTATTGCATAGTGAAATATTATAGAGATTCTGGAAGAGATGGCAGAACGCTCGCCATCTCCAATGATATATTTTTAAACAGTTTGTTTTTGTAAGACCTGTACGTGTCGTTATACGTGTATATTACACCTATAACAAAGATATTGCCTTACACGCCTTGGTCACGCACCTTAGAAACGTGCCCTACGATGCATTGCCCTGCGTGCTTTAACTTGAAGCATACAGATTAAAAGATTGAAATTTCACCATACCCTTCAAACCGAAACTCAGCAATGCTGCTTGGCTGCAGAAATAGGTATTGTCAGTAATTCACCGGACTAGCCCTTTCACAAGGAACCCTTAAAACACTTTCTCTACCAAACACACAAGCCAATATGAAAACCCTGTTAGTTTTTTTGTAACTGATGAGCAGACACAGTAGTGCGGTAACACACATGAGTCGACACATTACTTGTTTTGTCGTATTGCATCTCGTTTCACTTGTTTTCTCGGATAATTATAACTGAAAATCAATGTTTGCTCCTGGAGCAAAATTATCCGCTGGGCTGTGATCAATTCGTCACATCGCAACGCACACATTTTATTATATTACCTTTTATTAATAAGTTTGTATATCTTTTGTCCGTTTCGTGCTTTTTTGCATTTGTATAAATTGTTTGTTAATAAGTCTTTTGTAAATAGTATGTATGTGTGTGGTCGATGTTGCAAATAAACGCTAAATCAATATCTATAAAACCATAATGATGATGGTGATATGAATCAAACTAGTAAAATACTATAAATGATAAAATTTGAATCACTTCATAACGGCTTAACCAATTTCAATGAAATTTGTTAGGTATGTCAACAGATTATAACCTGGATTGTCAGATAAGCTTCTTCTCATTGACAAAACGCGTGCGAAGCCGATGGGGGAAGCTAGTACTAAATAAATGTAGCACAATTTAAAAAGAGATAGCAGTTTGAATTTCCCAATATCCTTAAAAATAAAAACAACATTCAGCTAAGCTTCCCCACATATCTTTACCCGGAGAAAATGATGATATCAGCTTCTCAGGGAGGGTTGACATTTTAAACCCTCGCAATATCACATCTTGTTTGAGAATTTACTTTTAGGATACGCGGAGAAATTTTCTCTTGACCTTTATACGAGGGGATGATTTGAAAAGGGATTTGCGTTGTGTGGATGGAAATTCAAAATATTGATTTTACTTAGATGTGGGCTTAAATGTAAGAAGGGGCAAGTTTAAATTAATAACCAGATCTTTTTGATACTTATTCTAGCTATCTCTGATTATAAGAGTTGTGAGCCGATTATTATTATTTTAACAGGTCACCTTTTTTACAGGACGATCAATTATTAAGTTAGATGGATAGACAATTCTTTATTTTTAACCTTAACCTAGAAAACTTAGACTAATACATGGTGGTAAGGTTCTTACTTAGGCAAAAAAACATCTAACGACCTATTGCCATCCAGTGTGGTAGATGGACAAGCATTTGGTTCACCTCTGATGTTAAGTGGAAACCATCGCCTATAACAAAGTATTGTCTCGTAGATCACGCACCTTAGGGACGTTCCCTACAATGCACTGGCCAGCGTTCATCAACTTGAAACATACAGGTGCCTGTAATTTCAACCATACCCTTCAAACCGAAACCAATAATGCTGCTGGGTGGCAGAAATAATACTTCTCCAGGCGAGCCCTTTCACAAGTAACTCTACTATTCAAGGCTAATAAAGTATATCTACAAACATCGACATTCTACAAACTAGCTGAAACTAAGTAAACACGCAAGCAAGTTCGTATCCACAAGCTTTTGCCAAAATTAAATCCGTAAGATCTTCGAACCGTGCCGAAGGTCTGAGTCTAAAGGAAGATTACTTTATGTTGAAAGGGCAGTGGCCTGGAAACTCCAACTTTGTAACTTTAGTAAAACATGGGAATTACAAAACTATTAATCGCTGGCCCACCTTCGCCGGAAGGGTTGGCAGATGAAAAATGAGAGCAGGTAAATGGCCGGCTTCAGAACGATCCCTAAACGTATTTAGCGACTAAAAATTGTTAAAATTACGTATTTTGCCACTAAATACGTTTAGGCATCGTTGTGCAAGTCGCCCAATGTTACATATTAGCTAAACGACGAGTTTTTTATTGGGTTGATTGATTGAAAAGTCATATAAAACTAGTACAAAGGCGAACTTAATGCTAAATAGCATTCTCTTCCAGATAAAGATTATAAATTCGTAAGTATCTTGTCTCCCTGTCTGTTTGTTACGTTTTTACGACTAAACCGCTAGTCCGTATTTAATAAAATTTGGTATATAAATAGATAATGACCATGAATGAGATACAGGTTACTTTTTATTGCCAACGACGCGTGCGAGCCGCGGGCGAGTTAGCTTCAACCCGCGGCTTCGTATGCGTGATTGGTCAATAAAAAGTTTGTTTAGGCCTATCGTTTAGTTGTGGAAACGTTAAAGACGAAGAGACGTGTTACTTTCTAATTCAAAATATTAATAAGGATATCATGTTGTAGTGCTTAAAAACCTATCTTTTTACCACAAAAAAGTTAAACAACTGCTCAACGCGTATTTAAAAAAAATATTTTCCAATTTTTGTTTAGGGTGTTTTAAATACGCGCTAAACAGTGTTTATTTTTTGTGATAATACCCCTAGTATTTATACTACAAGGCAATAATGTACAAAATAAATAACTAATCACATAAATAATATTTGATTTGACAAAGGAAGTGAAAATAATGTTGTCTGGAAGAGATCGTTTTGTTAAGCGATAAGACTGCCCATTATGCAGACATTTATTTGATTTTTTTCTTTCTTTACATCTGTTGTATCTAGCTTGTAAGGTATAATGTTCATTCATTCATTCATTAATAAAAGAAAAGTATTAAACATGGTCTAAATGTACACCAATGTTTAAGGACACATTCTGGATGTAGTCCAAAAATAAGTATTAATAGGATACAACGATGACTTTTGAGATTGTCTCATTTACTCGTAGGTACCAAAGATTTCGTCGACCTCGGTGGCGCAGTGGGCGAATAGCCAGCTGAGATGCAAGAGGTAGCGGGTTCGATTCCCGCTGCGGATCAAATGTTTGCATAATCTACAGATATTTGTTCCGGGTCTGAATGTTTTTCTTTATATATTATAAGTATGTATTTACAAAAAAAAAGTATATTAGTATTCTATCAGTTATCTGGTTCCCATAGTACCTACAAGCTTTGCTTAGTTTGGGTCTAGATAGCGCTGTGTGAAATGTACAATTTTTTTATTATTATTATAAAGATTCGTTTTTTTTCGTTGTAGTCAAACTCGAGGACTCGACATTTATCTAACCCACTATGTATTCAAATTCACTAGTAAAGTATAAGATATTAAATAACTTATTCTACGGCCCATACAAATATTACCTTAGTAACTAACATACTTAATACCCGAAACTATTTGCTGACACGTGACGTAAGCGACGTGTGACGCACTTGCGCTGTGTCGTGTAGTCGCCCACCAAAATGACGAAACAACACACTTTTCGGCCAATACTCCTTTGTAAATTCGCAACACAAAGTATTTGAAATTGTGGTGAGATTAAAACTGTTCGACCCTTGACTGAAACTTGGACTTCCTCTTCACATATTCCACCATGTCCTCTACCTTCCTGGAATAACCCTCATGGCGCAGTGGCGAATAGCTGGATGAGATGAAGGATATTGAGGATTCGATTCCCACCGTAGAACAAAATAAATGTTTACATGATCTGTAAATGTTTGTACTGGGTCTGCGTATTGCTCTTTAAGCAGGTATTTAAAAAAATGTATTTTGTCAGTTATCTGGTACCCTACTACGAACTTTGCTTAGTTTGGGGCTAGATAGCGCTGTGTGAAATGTCCAGCATTATTTATTATTTTAATCAATCAATTTATATATTGCTAAAATAGGTTAGTAAGAGGTGGTTAGTGATTCAGTTTGAGTTCGTCCATAATCAGCGTTTATCGCATGCAATTTTAATCAGCGTTCTATCATAGAAAAATTAAATTTATGAGATGAAATGATTTACTATTGTAAATCATTTCATCTCATAAATTTATAAAAATAAATTTATAAATATATAATTTTTCAACATGTCAGCTCTTCTTAACTTATTTATTATTTTATTAATAATACTGACTACAAAGATTACTCGTTTGTTCAATAAGGTGACTATACACTAGAACATTTACTTGTAACAGAACATCGAACCGCTCTAATGTGTCACCCTTTCACCGAACGCTTTGTTACAGCTTGATTTGACAGACCAACGAGCGAATTTATGTAACATTGGATCGAACAAAGACACGAGCGTGCGTGTGATATTTAAATAAATAAATAATACTGGACATTTCACACTGCGCCATCTAGCCCCAAACTAAGGAAAGCTTGTACTATGGAAACTAGATATCTGATAGAATACTTATATGCTTTTTTTTACAATTACATACTCATGAAAATATTTGGAAAAATAACCCGGAACAAATTTATAGGTCTGTAGATCATACAAACATTCGTTCCGGGATAAGAATATAACCCGCAACCGAACTGATGGTTGTATTTTGTCATTCGCAAGAACATTACATGGAAATGTTCGAGAAACTGCTCCAGTCTATACATAAGAGTCAACGTCCACTAAAGCGTCTGCCACCACCTGTACGAATGAATAGTGTATGTGCTATAGTCAAACATCCAAGCTCCGGCGCTCCTAGGTTTGGCTAGTCAAACTCAGGTCTAACATAAAGGCTTAGTCAAAGTCCAAACCATGTTTATACCGTAGACTAACGAATTTTTGTCTAATGATAATAAATAATGTTAGTTTGTTAGATTAGATTGGGCCACCGTGACTTGAATAGGTTTAGTTTAAAAAACTAACTAACACTTACTTAGGTCCAACTGGTCAAACCCCGATTTTTAAAATTGAATTTCGGCATTTCACTGTCCAAATTAGTCGCTCCTAGGGTTAGACAAAAATTCGTTTCTCAAAGGTAGAAACATGCTATTGGTTTGGACTTTGACTAAGTCTTTATGTCAGACCTGAAGTTTGACTAGCCAGACCTAGGAGCGCCAGAGCTTCGATGTTTGACTGTAACATATGAATTTCAACAGCAGTGGCTGCCATTAACGCACATGCTCTCATGAAAGTTAGATCAACGTGTCTTGCTGGTCACCCATTGCGGAATTACTGCTTTTAGGGTCTTATTATCGGGGTGTAAATGCGAAACAAAACGAAAATTACCTACTTGTTTGTATTACGAGATATGAGTATGTTTTTATTTAGGACAGTATTCCAGAAACTGTAGTACAATAATAATTATAATTACAACCTAGGGGTATTTAAGTCGCGAGTGAATAAGTTTCTTCTAAGCAAGCGTGTACCATCGTAGACTGTATCATCGCTTCAGGAGAGATCGTGGTCAAACGCTAGCCCTTATTTTATGAAAAAAAAAAAATGTAAATTTTAGTTATATAAATACGGGATTTATCATGTACCCGTTATATTGGTGTTTCAACCGGCAATGATTGAATATATATTGAATAATGATTGAAATAAATCACGAAGGTTTTCTAAGTAAAAATGATGTAAATTTTCTTCTAATGCCGTAATATTTTTACGTAAAAATAGCGTTGGATACTATGTTACTTGGTAAAAAGGTAAAAAATCAGTAGTCAATATTGTTTTATTCATTAAAATCACAAGAATCATACATTATTTCTTGATTGTTTATTGTACACAATTATTAAATATTGGAAACAAAAAAATCTTACAAAAATAATTATTAATAATTTATTTCATACGTAATGTACTAATTTGAAAACATGTTTGCCTCGAAAAAATCGCATTCATACGATAAAACCGACCATATAACGTATTTTGTAAAGTTTTGTTTCTAGAATGTATATTAACGTGTTTACATTTTTTGAAACATACTCAGTTAATAAGATACAGTATAAACCCAGCATAAAAATCCAATTTGAATTTTTCCCTACAACTGAATTTAAGGTGTAACGGATTGGACTAAGACCCTAAAACAAACATTAGGCTATGAAAAGGCCCTTTCAGCTCGTACGTTGAATAGGTAACATTTCATTTTCTTTTCATACAACAGCGGCTTACGTTTTCAGAGCAACTTCGAAATGGTATTCAAGTAAGCCTAACCAAGGAGGAAGCAACTATTGGACTGGATTAGAAATATTTAATATCTCAAGTACAGACAAACTGCCTATTACTGCCAACAAGCAGCATTACTGTGTTTCAGTTTGAAGTTTGAGTGCCGGTGAAATTACAAGCACATGCGGCTTCACACCTGTATGTTTCAAGTTGATGGACGCAGGACAGTGCTACGTAGGGCGTTCCTACGAGGCAATCCTTTGGTGGTGGTTACTACGTTAAATTCGTTATTCTATCTTTTGTGATAAAAACCAAATGCTGTTCATTTGGTTTTTCTGGGAAAACGAAAACATATTGATGACCTCTGCGGCACAGTGGGTGAATAGCCGGCTGAAACGCAGGTTGTGGGTTCGATTCCCGCTGCGGGACAAACGTTTGCATGGTCTACAGATATTTGTTCTCACTTTGGGTATTTTTCTAAACAGTAAAAGTAAAAAAAATATGTTATAAGTAAGTATTATATTAGTTATCTGGTTCCCATAGTACAAGTGTTGCTTAGTTTGAGGGTAGATAGCGCTGTGTGAAATGTCCAGTTATTTCTTGATCGAGCAAAGCGAGATCTTCAAATCAACTTAGGAAAATCGGCGTTGTATGTATGTAAGTAAGTATGTATTGTATGTATACCTTAAAATTAAGAACCTACCTAGAGCTTGTGCGAATCAAAAACATTTTAACTGAGATAGCAAAAATCGGGTTACTTGAGGTTTTAATTTTTTTACTCTTTTTACTGTATGGAACTAACAAGTATTGTATCATTTTAGAATTCTGATAAAATGCGCCAACTTTTAATGCTACTTGCCAAGGCACTCTAGTACATTTTTTTTAAAGGAGGGCCTGTCAAAGTCGACGTATCTTGAAAATTTTAAATTCGTAGTTTAACAAATAGTTTCAATTCTCGGAAACTTGAGGCAATTGTGTCATTATTTTTTATTGGGGTTCTAGAAATGTTATTTAGAATTACGTCTCCAAAGTTCAAATGAACAAAAATAAAAGAGAATAACCACAATAACCGAAAAATGGTACAGTTTGATCAAATTTCTAGGTTTTTCTTAAAATGCCCATAATTTTCAAACTGCATGGGATAGATTTTTTTTTCAGATTTTTCTCGTGATGGTTATGATCAATCTTGTCACCCCGTTTCGGCTTAACGTTGACTTCTGGGACACCCTGTATATGTGTGTATGTATAGGTATGTAAGTTTGTTTGTCCGATGATAACTTTCGAACGTTTAACCGATCATCGTGAAATTTAGTATAGTAGTAATGGCACAATTTTGGCGTGACTAAGGCTGCCTGTCCATTGATGCGGAGAGAGGCAGCGGAGCGGAGAAACGAAGAAATATTAACCAATAGGATTGCATGAATAGAATTTCATGCAATCCTATTGGTTAATATTTCTTCGTTTCTCCGCTCCGCTGCCTCTCTCCGCGTCAATGGACAGGCAGCCTAAATGAGCTAAAACTGTGGGGGGTTGTTGAGATATTGGGGTTCAAGAGGGATAAGAAAAAAACAAAATGTAACTATCTGGTCAAGTGGCACGTCTAATAAAATGGTCTTTGTGAGTGTATTTCAACCCCATTTTTATTTTTAGTTTAAACTTGTCGGTTTCAAGTTATTAGCCATTATAAAAAAATAACTTTGACAAAATTCTCAGGGTACAGCTTAAGTGACACAAATATAGGCAAAAGTCAGAAATCCAGAATAACTGCAAATTTGTACCCCAAAAAAGAGTAACCAATTAACATGAACTCCTGTTACCTGTAATTTGAATGAAACTGTAAGTCAAGTTATTTGGTTATTAATATCGTGGTACTATTTTAATCATAATCATAATAATTTATTGCCCGAATATAGGTCATACAGAAAGATGTCACATTTAAATTAGATTAGTTTCACTATACTCTACCGCACTCAGGGGCTCGCAATAAGCTTGTAAAGCTTTCATATTTGTTTTCTTATAAATATATTAATAGTAACATTACACTATTTATGTCAAACATTTAGTATTCAATTATAATTATTCCCTGTCAAATTAATCATGTCATTATTTATTAAAGTAATCTTCTAATGTATAAACGTTTTATGGGATATCTTAGTTCAGGGCGAACCACTAGTTTATTAAATTCTATTAAATAAAACAGTTAAGGTTTTTTGAATCCAGATAGTATTTAGTCCATGTACCGAGCCGGCTTGTGGTTAGCACACGGCGTTGCTTATACCTACTAAAATGCTAAGGTTTTAACTCTTAGAGCGCTTACCTGCTTACTAGAGTGGTGTTAGAAGCTTGTATGTTAAGTAAGTTACACTTTAATACATTTCTATCAACTATTTTATTTATGGAGGTTAACAATTTATTAGATTTTAAACATAATAAGTGCTCAACTTTAGATTTCAAAAATTGAACACCGTTACCGGTTTACTGGCATGCCCTAAAACAAAAAAATCGAAGGCCATCAAAACGTAAGTGTAATGGCAGTAAGGTCTTGCAATTTAAACTACAAACAATGACGGAGTACATTTTGATATCATAAATAATAGACAAATAAAGTTTTTTTCATCCAAAAAACTTTGTTTCTGAGTTTTTGTACCTAACATGTAGGTACTTACCGCCCTGCCGTAACCACCCGCTCTGTTGACTGGTTGGATACATTGAACGGGCCGGGTCATTGACTGGGCAGAGTTATTGAACGAGTGGGTTGTTGACCGGCTCATAGTAACTTTTTAGTAATATGTGGCATCGTACAATACGCTAGTTATGTAACATTTCGTCGAGCAGCATTTTACCGATTTTTTCGAGATTTTGATCATGAAAATAGATTTTTTTCTAGATTTATTTATTTTTTATTTTTTGTGTAGAAACTGTCCCTATAATACTAGTAGTTCGCCCTAAACTAAGATGTCGCGAGTCTAATAAAAACAATAAAATATTATTTCTAATATTTGACTATCAAAATAGTGCTACGAAATGCAAAACCAAACAACTTGACCTACAGTTTCATTCAAATTACAGATAACAGGACTTCATGTTATATGAATACTCTTTTTTGGTGTAAAAATTGCAGTTATTCTGGATTTCAGATTTTTCCCTATATTTTTGTCACTAAAGCTAAACGCATACCAAATTTCAGCACTGTGGGGTCACTGTTGTACCCTGTGAATTTTGCCAAATTTTAATTTTTATTATGGCTTATAACTTAAAAACTGCAAGGTTAAACCTTAAAATAAAAACGGGGTCGAAATGTACCCACAAATACCTTTTATTAGACGTGCCACTTGATCGGATATTTTGTTTTATTTTTTACCCCTCTTGAACCCCGATATCCCAACAACTCCCCTACATTTTTAACTCATTTAGTCCCACCAAAATTGTGTCGTGTCTACCTACCTACATACCAAATTTTACGATGATCGGATAAATGCTTCGAAAGTTATCCTCGGACAAACAAACATACATACATACATCCATACATACATTATATACATACATACATAAAACGCTGGTTTGACCAAGTTGATTTGGAGATCTCACTTCGCTCGATCAATAATAATTAGTTTGAATTGCAACTCATTATACCAATATGATTACAAGAAAGACTTTTTCTATATTAAGCTTGTAAAAAAATTCGATCACATTTTTATTTCAAAATAACGTTTGAGTTATTAAATATATTTAAGTCAAACAAGTGATTTCTCAATAAAGTATATTCTCGTCAGAATTCCAAGAGTCAAATCGCAGGCAATCTGCCTCACCTATATAATTCATACCAGTATTTGATTGATCGCGCCCTCCTACGAACTTCAAATGGTTTGAAGGTCGTCATACGATCGGGTTTGTAACATAAAACTTACAAGCTACATTTTGTAATTGGTATTGTATAAACTCACATTTAACATCATTAATGCAAACTAGTAATTACAGCACTCTTTATAAAATAATATAAAAATGGTTAATGATCAAAAAACGGTTGCAAACGATCTTTAGATAGCTCCATAGTAACTCATCACAACCAGGCGGAAGTGTGGTCTAAAAACACCTTGTAAGTAGAGTCCAATTGGATTACTAATTTATATTTCATATAATAGTAGAGAAACGTTATTATGATGTAATATCATTATATTAAAAAAATCTAGTATTTAAACTATTGTTTCTATAAAGTCAGTTGGTTCGAAATAAGAAATTTTTTTATCAATTAAAATCACAAGGATTACTTTGAAACGTCAATTTTATTGCCTGTTACTTCGCGACCAAGCCAGGAAAGAAAGGCAAGAAACAAGGCTGATTGTTTTTTTTAATGATCCTATTAGAAGACATAACAAGAAAGAAAATAAATTACGTCTAAATTGTAACATTTTTGACCGAGTTGGAGCCATTTTAGTCCCAAGCTTCTCTAACATCTAAATAATCCGATATGTTAGAGTAGGCTTTTATAAAGATTTTGTTTAATTATGTTTTTAAATTTGTTAATTGTCAATTTCTGTAAGTCAAGCGTACATCTTGCGCGGTAAACGAAATACTAACTTTATGAAGTCTACAAGTGGCAGCAGCGAGTTTATCTTTTTTATAATAAAATTATCGCTATTTTTTATAAACAAATTAATATTTTTGTGAAACATACATTACAGATTTTAAGAGATGTATTTTAAAGAAAATGCCATAATAATTATTTCTTTAAACTTATTATAATTATAAATTGCATATTATAAATTGCACGAACAGCCCTCTTCTGCAGCTCAAAAACGGTGTTTATATCTGCAGCACTACCCCACAGCAGTGGGACCGTACGTCATAACGCTGTGGAAGTAGCTGAAGTAAACTAGTCTAGCTGTGATGTTAATGTTAATCAAATTGTTATATGTAATACAGATATTTGTTCCTAGTCTGAATGTATTTCTATTATTATAAAATTGTTAAAAAATATACATATATACGAGTATACTGCACTATTACTGTTTTAACAGACCCTAAAATGTCTACTTTTGTCATTTATAAAAAAACGTGGTTTCTTTCTTTTAATTTTTCCTCGTTAAATTTATTTAATTTGTAGTTTTTGTTCAATTTGTCATAATGACAGTATATTGAAACAGACCCCCGGCTTTTAGTTCAGACAGGGAGTTACCACAAGGAGTGTGTTGAAGCGATATAAGGCGCGTTTAATGGTGTTGATGATTGAAATCAGTTCATTGACTCAACATTGAGTGATTCAGTCAATATTATTTACTTAGAGACGAAGCTCATAATCATCGATACATTGCTCCATTTTCATAAGAATAGAGCAAATAGTACTAGAAAGCTGGAGTGCCAGTGGGCAGGGTACATACCTTGAAAAACGGCCGTTGGAGCCTATGGTTCTCCAAACCAAGAACTGGATTGCATACCGTAGGACGACCCTACACTGGACGGAAAGGTGACCTGATATAGTTTGTTGGGAGCTGTTGGATGTAGACGACACAAGATCGATCACATGACATCACAGGTACATAAGATTTTTCATCTGTAAGCCGGATTCTATGGGGACCGGAAATTTACTTGCAATAGAGGAAGGTCAGTACTATTTACTTATTTCATAGTTTTTTTATTTCAATCATTATTATAAGAACGCGATTCATCACGTACCGTTTTATCCGTGTTTCGACCGACAATGTTTCGGTTCAATTCGTGAACCTTCTTCAGGGTGAATGCGATCCGCTCCGAACCAGGTCTTGCCTCGCACCGAAACAATTGAACCGAAACACCGAGAGCCGAGAAAATCAACTGTGACAGACGGACGGAAAAAGTCGCACCATAAGGGTTCCGTTTTTAGCATTATGGTCCAGAACCCTAGAAACGCTCCAACGTGAATTGTTAAAAGCAGTAGTAACCACCATAATTTCATGTTAAAAAAAAGTACCCATGAGAGATTTTTAATTAAAGACTTGTCATTTGTTTCAGTGTCTCCATCCACCCCACATCGGTGCTTACACAAAGCTCAAGAGTTACGTCAATGAGCTTACTTTTCCTTGTTTACGTCAGCTATTTAAATGATAAAAAATTGGATGTTCTGACGAGTAATTTATGTTAACTCAACTGTGAAAGAGAGCAATGGTTTTACCAAAGATTACGGGAGAATAATTTATCTCTATGGTTTTACCCGCCTTGACGTGTTTTGATATTGAGCTAAGTCAATAACGATTATTTAATTGATGCAGCTTAAAGCTTAATTCAATTGAACGATGCGCTGCTAGGCCCTTTGACGATGATTCGCTTTTGGAAGCCAATCTGCAATCCCGAACACATGCGTCGAGAGGCAGACTATTGACTAAGTGAATCTTATTTTCTTCAAGATCCACTATTATAAAGATTACTATTACCTATTCACTCGCGACTTGAATACACCCAGGTTGTAATTATCAGGAAACACAGACTAGTGGCTGCGCTACGCTGCGTTTTCCAGTGCGAGTCTCCACTCAAGAATCTTTCTGCCCCAACGGCCGTCAGATTTACGAGCTATGTACGTCGCACACTGCTACTTCAGTTTATTAATCATATGAGCTAGGTCAGTGACTTGAATTCAACGAAAATCTAGTTTCAGTTTTTTATCTCAATATCTAAACTAGTTGAAAGTTCATGTGACCAGAAACATTCATTTATTTTATTCACCAAAAAGTTTATTCATAAATATTTTGATATTTCCGACACCTTTTTAGGGGCTCGAAACAAAATTACAAAAACAGTACCCTTGTTTCCTCGTTCTGCCGTCTACTTGTCTATGTGTCATACCTCATTATATACATTGCGTGTAGTAAAACATAAATAATATGGGAAATTGTTTGCGAATAACCCAAGACCAGAAGTTTTCTTTTTTACTGGAAGCTATGATTTTCGTGTATAAAAATGTAGTATGTATTGATATTAAATAAGTAGTAGGTTACACTTTTGTTATCCAAACAACTGGTTGGATTTACTTAGATAAGGTTTCAAAAAATTGTGTGGTGTAAGGGGGCCCAACTAACATCTCTCGGGCCCCAAGTCAACCTCACCTGCACGTGGTGCACCCTGCTGACCAACGAACGAGGCTCTGACGAACCATCCGCCAACACGCACTTCCACCAGGCATGACGGGGTAGAAGATGTGGTTGGTTGGAGGATGGCTTCTCTGCGTGTCCCTCTGAGCAGCAGAGGGCGCAATAGATGATAGACGGAGGAATAGAGCATAGACGGGCTTATTGATCCGTTTATATGGTTGGTCCAAAGATCACAAATCTTAGGATGTGAGAGGAGCAAAATCTCAAGGTTCCGGCGCCTGCCGAAGGGAGTACTGCATGTGTGAGTCCGAATCTGTTTCTGTTGGTTCCCGTGCTCAAACGCAATGTGCGGTTGGGAGCGGAGAGCAGCATTGCGGATCCGGGCTTACACGCGCAGTATGGTCGAGGGAGAACTCGACCGTTAGGGCGCCAAACACAGGGGACCACACCCCTTAAAAAAAGGAACAAAACATGAAATGGCAAATTGTAGAAAAACACTACCCCAGGAGGGTACCAACCTCTCAGAGGTTGGAGAATCCCTCGGTGCATCCGCAGTCAGCCCCTCGTATTCTGGGGGGGGGGGGGGGGGGCGACAATCGCCTTGAGAGCTTCGGCTCTCGCTTTCAATCCTTAGTTGTAGAGAGCTTTGCGTCTGATTCGGACGCAAGTATAGGAACGAACACGTCAGTGCAGGCCTCTGAGACTGAGGGCCGACTTTGGAGGGCAAGTTCTAAAAGACGACGTTCTGACGGCTCAATGTCCTCAAGCGATGGGGAAATCCTAACACCTGAAGGAACATTTAAAAAACCTGCTTCGGTGGGTACCCGTAAGGAGTTCCACAAACAGAGAAAAAAGGAGGCCCGCATAGAAGCAGAGGAAGAGATGGAGAAGCTTTCACGCAAAGCCAGCTCGAGCAGGGCTGCACTAGAGTTGGATATGACGGACAATATCGATACCAGAACAGCTGAATCCTTGAACCGGAGGGTTCAAGAAGATGTCAACATCATAACAACGGTGGCAGCAAAGTCGAAGAACCTAAAGGGTACGTTTGTACGGGCTCTAAAAGAGGCAGCAGCGTCCATAAAATCTGCTGTGGAGGTTCTTCACAGCAGAACTTCAACTGAAGAGACGGCAAGGCTGCAGGCAGATAATGCCCGTATGCAGGCTGAGCTGGAGGCGCTCCGCAAAGAGGTGGCGGATATAAAGTTCAGTCTCACACTGGCTCATGAGAACATGGAGGAGGAGGTGGAATTGCCACACAATGGAGCCACCCCAAAAGAGCCTGGATCCCTTCGAAGATTCTCGCCTGAAAGGAGGGTGGCACCAGAACCTTTGCTCTCACAAGGAAGTGGGCTAGTAGATGAGCTTACACGCTCTATAATGGTGCAGGTTGGCAATATGGTGAGCGCGCGGCTGGAGGCACTTGAGGAGCGCCTCCTACCTGAAAACCGTCTACGTCCTCCACTCGCCACAGACAAGAGTAAAAGCCGAAATACGTCAGAGCCTGCTGCCGCGACCTCATTATTAGCAGCTCAGAAGGAGACAACCCCAAAACCCCGAAAGAGCAGAAAAAAGAAAGCTGCAACAGTGCTTTCTCAGAGTGAGCCCTGGCCACTGCCACCACCACTGGCATCTAAAACCATAGACGAGGGTTGGACAGAAGTTGGAGCTAAGGGCTGCAAAAAGAATGCAGTGCAGAACAGCAATCCACGGAAGCTGCCACAGCCGACGAAGCAACCGACTCGCGGACTGGAAAAACGGCCAGCCAAGCAGACGATCAAACTGTGCCAGCCTCGCTCTGCGGCCGTTGTGGTTACATTGCAACCTGGAGCCGAGGAGCGTGGTGTTACGTATCAGAAGGTGCTTGCTGAAGCCAAAAGTAAAATAGATTTCTTGGGCCTCGGGATCAAGGCTTTGCGTTTTCGACGGACAGCTACTGGAGCGCGAATGTGGGAGCTGTCTGGGGTGACAACTGGAGACAAGGCAGACTTACTTGCTGAAAAATTAAGGGAATCCCTTAAGGCGGAGGATGTAAGAGTCTCTCGGCCTATTAAGTGAGTAGAAGTGCGCATCTCAGGCCTGGATGATTCTACCTCTATTGAAGAAGTAGTATCTTCAGTAGCACGAATAGGTGAGTGTCCCACAGAAGCAGTGAAGCCAGGTGAAATTCGCCAAGACCACCTGGGGCTTGGCACTGTTTGGGTGCGTTGCCCAGTCACAGCAGCCAAAAGGCTGTCCGAAAACGGTCGCATTCTGATAGGATGGGTTGCAGCGCAAGTCAGGGTCATGCAGCCTAGATCCATCCAGTGCTACAGATGTCTAGAGAGTGGACACATAGGAGCCCAGTGTACTTCAGAGGTCGATCGTAGCACTGAGTGCTATCGATGCGGCCAACAAGGACACAAGGCCCGAGAGTGCACGGCTGCGGCTAACTGTTCTCTATGTGTAGCAGCAAAGAAGCCTGCAGGGCATAGGGTAGGCAGCAAAGTGTGTACTGCTCCATCCAACAGCAAAAAGAAGGGGAAAGTAGTGGTTAGGGCTAAAGACCCTTCGCAGCAGGTCCACTCGCAGGCCAATGCCATGGAAGAGGAGGTACTAATTGTCACACAAAATTAGTATGGCCCTACGATTCCTTCAAGCAAACATAAACCACTCCGCCAGGGCTCAGGATCTCTTAATCCAGAGCATGGCGGAGTGGTTGATAGACATTACTGTGGTCGCAGACCCATATTTTGTACCTTCAGGGAACAACTGGGCTGCTGACGAAGATGAGCTGGTTGCCATTACCACTCAGCACGCTGGCAGTTCTCTGCCACTTAATAATGTCGTGAAAGGTCGGAGATACGTCGCGGCTCTGTTTAGTGGTATCATTATTGTGGGTATTTATCTTCTACCTAGCATAGCCCTTGCTGAAATCGAGACTATTCTTGTGGAAGTTGGGGCTCTCATTGGGCGAAGTCACCCCAGCCCCGTGCTTTTACTTGGAGACTTCAATGCCAAGTCCACAGCATGGGGTTCACCAGCTACAGATGCGCGCGGAGACGTGCTTGAGGAATGGGCCGTATTGACTGGTCTCTCGGTTCTCAATCGAGGATCATCCAACACGTGTGTGCGGCAGCAGGGCGGGTCTATTGTGGACCTATCTTTTGCCAGTCCGGAGTTGGTGCATCGGGTGCAGGGCTGGGAAGTGCTGGTCAACGTAGAAACCCTGTCTGACCACAGGTACATCCGATTTGGTGTCTCCTCCCCGTCAATTGTTCTGAACGGCCCTGCGAGATGTACCACCCGCGCGAACAACCCACGATGGGGGTTAAAGTACTTAGACAGGAATGCGTTGGAGGAGGCTTCCCTAATGCAGGCTTGGATTACCGCCCCGAGCAGACCTGAAGAGGTTAACGTTGACGAAGAGGCGGAGTGATTCCGGGGGGCAATGACCAACATTTGCGATGCGTCAATGCCCCGAGTCAAACCTCACACACCCAAATGTCAGGTGTATTGGTGGTCACCAGAGATTGCGCAGTTACGCAATGCGTGCGTGGTAAGCAGACGCCAATATACCAGGCAAAGAAGACGCCAACTTCGTGACGAGGGCCGTGAAGCTCAGCTGTACGCTGCGTATAGAGAGGCCAAGGAGATCCTGCAGCTGGCGATCGCCAGGCCAAAACACAGGCTAGGGACGAGCTTTTGGAATCCCTGAACCGTGACCCATGGGGTCGGACATACAAGATGGTGCGAGGGAAACTCCGAGCTTGGGCCCCCCCACTGACACAAAGCCTCGAGCCCCGGCTACTGGAGGAAGTGGTATCGACTTTGTTTCCTGCCAGGGAGGAGCACACGCCACCGACGATGGCGTCCCCTACTATGTACGAGAGCGACACGGACACTGTTGTGCCGGAAGTAGCCGAGGTTGAGATGAGGATGGCAACTCTGCGGCTACAAGCTAAGAACACAGCTCCAGGTCCAGATGGGATCCCCGGCCGTGCCTGGGTCCTGGCCCTTAAGTCCGGTCTAGGACCTAGACTCTGCGCGCTCTTCAAGTCGTGCTTGCAACAGGGTCGTTTCCCAGCGCAATGGAAAATAGGCCGCTTAGTCTTGCTTCGTAAGGAAGGGCGGCCACTAGACTCTCCATCTGCGTATCGGCCCATCGTGTTACTGGATGAGGTGGGAAAACTCTTCGACCGTGTCATCGCCGGTCGCCTCCTCAGACATCTGAACTCAGTCGGTCCAGATCTGGATGACAATCAGTTCGGATTTCGGAGAGGGCGATCGACGGTTGGCGCGATCTTACGGTTAAAGGCCCTCACGGAAGAGGCAGTCTCTCGGGGCGAGGTTGTTTTGGCGGTATCTCTTGATATCTCCAACGCTTTTAACACCTTGCCCTGGAGCTGCATTATGGAGGCGCTCAGGTACCACCAAGTGCCTCGCTACCTTTCCCAAATAGTATCTGACTATTTTGCAGATAGGTGCGTGGCATATCAGGGGCGGTACAGCTTGTGCCGGCGCAGGATGTCGTGCGGTGTTCCACAGGGATCGGTCCTTGGGCCACTTCTGTGGAACATTGGATACGACTGGGTGCTGAGGGAAGACACTATTCCTGGCATCAAGTTGACTTGCTACGCCGACGATACCTTGGTGACGGCTAGCGGAAAAATCTATCGGGACGCCGCCCTTCTTGCAACAGCTGGTGTGGCTCAAGTGGTGACAAAAATAAGGCAGTTAGGACTCGAAGTGGCCCTGAACAAATGAAAAGCCCTGTGTTTCCATGGGCGGAGGAAAGCACCACCAGCAGGATCCCATATTGTGGTGGGTGGAGTTCGCATCGGTGTCGAGTCAACGATGAAATATCTGGGACTCGTTCTTGACAGCCGGTGGAACTTTAACTCACACTTTCAGCGCCTAGCGCCAAAATTAATGGGCACGGCGGCCACTCTCGGAAGACCACTGCCGAACCTTGGGGGAGCGCACGTAGGCTGCGGGCGTCTTTACATGGGCGTCGTGCGCTCCATGGCACTGTATGGAGCTCCGGTGTGGGCTGACACCCTGAACAGCCGGAACGTCACTCTTTTACGTAGGCCTCAAAGAGCGATGGCAATCAGGGTGATACGGAGATATCGTACTATCTCTTTCGAGGCGGCATGTGTACTGGCGGGGTCACCGCCATGGGACATGGATGCAAGGGTCCTTGCGTCTATTTATTTCTGGCGCGAGAACGCTATGGCTCAGGGCGAGCAACCGGCACCGAGAGCAGTGGAGCGGCAAAGGGTTGAACTCCGTGAGATCCTCTTAGAGGAGTGGCAGGAGAGGCTAGCAAGGCCAAGCGCCGGTATCCGGACCATCGAGGCAATCCACCCAGTGCTTCAGCAGTGGATGGACAGGGAGCATGGTACCGTTTCCTTCCGGCTGGCGCAGGTGCTCTCAGGACACGGCTGTTTCGGGAAATACTTGTGCCAAATTGGGAGGGAACAGTTACCAACGTGCCACCACTGTGACGATTGCCTCGAGGACACGGCTCAGCACACTCTCGGTTCTGCCCTGCCTGGGTTGAAGAGCGCCAGGCTCTCGGTGACACTGTAGGTCACGACCTTTCTCTCCCGACCGTAGTTTGCGCAATGGTCGAGAGCAATAGGTTGTGGCAAGCTGCTAAGTACTTCTGCGAAAATGTAGTGCAGCAGAGTGTAGTGTAGTAGAGCAGTAGAGCGGAAGCAGCGGAGAGGGACAGGGAATCTGAAAGCACTCTCTCAACCCGCCGCACAAGACCGGGGCGAAGGAGGAGGGCATATGCGAGAGCGTATGCCGACCTCCATCCCCCATAGCAGTGGCCTAACTATATACAGTTGTATATAGTTAGTAGAGATGACCCGAAACCCTTAGAGATGGGGCCCGCAAGAGCGGACCAACGCCACCGGGGTCGCGGAAGAATGTTCTCTGTTCCCGTGTCCTCGGCATACAGCGAGCGGAGAAACGCCGTGGAGGTTTAGCCGGTAGGAGTCCGGCATACCGCTCCCTGGGTTCAGAGCGATATCCATGAGGATTTCTCCACGTAAAAAAAAAAAAGAATTCAAAAAATTGATGAGACCTCAAACCTGTAAAAAAAAAATGTAATTTTAAAATTCATTTATTCTTTGCTGTTAATATGTTACAAAATAAGGTCTTAAAACTAAATATGTTAGTGCTTAAAGATATTATCTGCCGGTTCGGGCTTGCAAAGTTATACAGATTCTTGTCAATTAAATAATCATGTAAATAGCCTTGTAAATAATTTATATTATTTTAGAGTTATGTCGCATGTAAACTTGTTTCTGTTCCAAATATGTAAAATACGATAAATATACAATTATAAATATCGCAAGATTTTCCACAACGTAAAGTTATTTAAAAAAAACTTGTGTAGTCACATTTTAATAGATGCTGTCTTTTTAGTACAAAAAATAGGTCTTTATTAGTTTTTATTTTATAAGTACCTACAAAATTCTTATGAGGAATAAACGGGCAAAACGCCTTTAATAATAAAAAGAATATACAATTATTTACAATAAAATACAGAAGAAACAGTTCAATCATCTAAAGACCGTTGCAAACGATCTATAGATAGCTCAACTGCTCCAGATCACTACCAGGCGGAAGTGTCCCCAAGACACTGGCTGCCTTGCCTCGCTGAATTACTACTACTTATAAATTATCTTTATATCAACAGAAATACAGGGTCGTGTGAAAATTGCAATGCTTATGCGTTGACCCAGATAAGCGCCAGCTCTCGGATCACACGTCGCTTCGACCAGACGCCCAGAAAAAAATTTGAAAACGCGATGGGCCCCGGTACCCTATGGATCCAGGATCTCGACCTCGACCTAATGTATTTTCTTTAGATCAATGAAATGTAGGCTCTCGAACTAGTTAAAATTGTCTCCCGTAACTTTTTAACCTTGTCCCAGAAGTTGTCAACGAACTAGGAATTAGTTAAGAAGTCGGGAAGTTATTTCAACTTGTAGGATCCTAAGTCCTTTTATCGTAATACCATTTATCCAAGTTTTACCTCTTAAGGTTTTTTTGAGTAAAACTAAGGAGTTTTACAATTCTGGATGATGATTTTATACAGCACCTGGTACAAATGTGTGCATGGCTCAGTAAGCATAAAACTGTAGCGTTGAGTGGCTGTTTTCGGTACCAGGCAACCAAGTGTTGGAATAACACACCACCTCTTTTTCGGCTACTAAAATCAAAAAAACACATTTATAAAAATTATAAGAAACATTAAATTTATTTTGTTTTTAGATCCTGTCCATCCAAAGGTTGCCTGGAAGAGATCGCTTTTAGCGATAAGGCCGCCCATTGTACCTATTATTTAAGTGTATTTTCTTATAAATGTTTGTATTTAAATGGTGTGCAATAAAGAAATTATCTTTCTATCTATCTATCAATTGAAAAACAAAAAACTGGGTTGTCTGGTACAAATTGTTAAAGTGCATCGTTCACTTGTTGACGAGAGGGTGAATTTCCTAGTCTATTTGTATTTATTCGTATTATTATAATTTGTTCTCGTAACATTCTTAACATTATTACTTACATAATATATTTATTATATTTATCTATCATAATTATCTAATTAAGCCTATCATAATTGTGTTTATACACCAATTAGGACGAACCTCCGTGATGCAGTGGGCGAATAGCCGGCTGAGACGCAGGAGGTAGCGGGTTCGATTCCCGCCGCGGAATAAATGTTTGCACGATCTACAGATATTTGTTCCGGGCCTGGTTGTTTCTCTATATATTATAAGTATGTATTTACAAAAAAAAATGTATATAAGTATTCTATCAGTTATCTGGTTCCCATAGTACAAGCTCTGCTTAGTTTGAGGCTAGATAGCACTGTGTGAAATGTCCGGCAATATTTATTTATTTTATTTTATTATGTAGTACCTCTTATTTCTTACGAGATCTAATGACTGGTCTAATAAAGGTTTCGGCGGAATAACAGCGCCGAGCCTGTCGATCGGTGGCGAGACAATGCTGAGCTGAAACCCATTTGCTACATACATATGTGTAAACCTATTGATATTTTTAATTTTTCCCCAGTTACATGTATAATCACCATTTCATTCTATTGATCCTATGTTTGTTGTATGTAATTTTCTGTGTTCTCTTACTTATGCTTTTACGAAATAGGTTCTTAATTTATCTTGTGAATTTGTGTGAATTCACGATGGTTTCCCTAACCATTTGAGAAAAGATAAATAATAATTTATGTTAATAAAGGGTAGTTCTAGTTGTATAATCTACGGTGCTTATGCAAGGGTTCACTATCTTGAAAGGTAACAGTTTATGTTATCGGTAGGGCGGGAAGGTCTCATAGATTGTGGAAAGATACGAGTACTGTCATGAAGGTAATGTTTATTGGGAGTTCTGTTGTAAATTTAATACTATTTGGTGCATAAAGACCCTTCTGCAATGCGAACATGAAAGTGCTGATATAGAAGGGAGATGATCGAACTAGGGGCAGTTAGTACACCTACCTACTTGCTGGATAGGTACCTGCATTCTACCTATGTTATCATATCTCATTCTACTTTTCCTGTCGGTCTACTATTTTGTTTGTGATCCGTTCTGCGTTTCTTTGTGTGTGTCAAATAAATATATTCTATTCTATTCTATGATCGTAAGATGAAAAAATTACCAAAAAAACCAGGAATGAAAACAAAACTGAAAACGATTTTATTTAGCAATAAATAATATAATAATAATATATTAAAAAGCACACCTTATGACTAATAATTTTAAAACAGTAATTTTTAAGTAAACTTATTGTTGAGAGGGCTTATTAATTCTTCTTGTTATATTCTACTAATTCTTGGTCTTCACACGAGGCCAAGCCTGTATCGTGAAGACCTTGAAGTACTTATATGGATTATGCAGTTGTTTACACCTCGGACTGATAAATTAATAGAGTTAACAGTAGTTTTTTTAGAAATATGTATAAAAACAATTTAAAATAACAATTGAAAACTTATAATACTAATAATAATCTAAATTTACGATTCTTAAATAAATATACAACATATAATAAAAATATAATAAAATATTAAATATCGATATAAGTATAATAAATTTAAATATATATAAACAATACATAGGATAAATATTTGGGACTTTTAGGTTGTAACACTCAGAATAGTCTCAGTATCAGAGTACGTCGGAGTAGTTAGCCACTTTTGTATTATGTGTTTTGCTTCTCTTACAGATTTATTTTTTAGATCGCAAAATTTTAAAACATTATTATAAACACATGCTCTTATAAACTGACCAAAACGTTCCGCAAAGGTTGTACTGATTGGCGGAGTAGGAATTTTGAAGACTCGTTTGATTTTCAGCTCTAAGTAATTTTCTGATGAAAGTAAATGCTCATGCGCTGGTACCGATGTTTTCAAAATAAAAAGTTGCCGGAAATAAAATGCCATATAAAAGTGAAAGTGAACAAAATTTTACCCAAATGTGGCCTAAATGTCCAAGTCACTAATTTTCAGGAGAAATACTGTAACACTAATGGGCGGCCTTATCACTGAGAACGATTTATTATATTTTACGATTTTCTATCTGACCCAGCGAACTTCGTCCCGCCTTAGAATCAATATAATATGTAGTGTTAACTTATTAGCTGAATTAAATTAATTGCATCTTGCGCATATTCATGTATATGACGCGTCCTGCCTATGTTCGTCTCGCAGCCGCGTCGCCTGTCAGTAGAAATGTCAATCGACCAACATTAGACACATCTATGTATGAGAAAATAAATTTTCTTCATGCAATTTTTTTTTTGGATTTTTCCGATGTTTTAATAGTTATTTTGCTATTCGGGATGGAGTCAAATCCAATAAATCAAAGATCATAAAAAACAGTCCAGCCGTTCTTGAGTTATAAATGGTGTAACTGACCCGACTTTGTTTTATATATTAGAAAGATTACCATTAAAGTTGTAACTCGTCCGACCTTTGACATTATTATATGACTACCTACAGGTTAGCCTTTTGTTGTACAGAAAGTTTATTATTAATTTGTACAAATAAAAATTATGTAAATTACTTTCCCACGGTTTTTTGCCCCTATTATGACATTATATATCCTAATGGGAGCAAAAAAAAAAACATCTGCAAAGAGGAGTTTATTTTTGAAATTTTAATTTTATTTATTTATATTATTTAGAGAAATCAACGTCGATACTATTTGTATGGACAGGTAGCTTAGAACGTAATGTAAGACAGTAACAGGTTTCTGCGTTTGAAGAAGAAATTGTACTAATAGGCTATAACTTAAAAATAAAATGCATTTTTAAGACTATCCGACCCCAATGCTATAAATTAACCGAATTTCTAAATACAGCTGTCATCACGAACTTAAATAGATCGGCCCTAATACGGCCCAAGGGGTCACTTGGAGAGTTGGCAAGGCCACCATTGTCCCAAAGATATGATTTATAGTCCTGTCAGCTATACCCGAAATTAGTTTGAATATATTCGGGATGGAAATAGCTGTTTAATCTTCCGAGGATGTGTCTCGAGTAGTTGGGGAGTTAGTTTAAGGAGTCCTTCAAGAAATGCGATGGATTGTGGCTCTTCAAATGGACTTGCAGTGTGAAATGTACTTTATCGTGCTAATTTAAGATTCAATATTGGCAAGTGATTTAGTGCATAGATTAAGTTTAGCTAGACAACGGCTTTTCACTTTTGTATGTATCTTACCAAATCGTAGAACTTTGTAGACAGTCTACAGCGTAGAGGCGTAGATAGACTCTGGTTTCCAAAGATAGGCGACTGTAGAACGGCTGTAAAATACTTCACACCAGGACAGCTTCTTAGTCTTTATAAAGCTCAAGTCCGGTCTGGTATGGAGTACTGCTGCCACCTTTGGGATGGTTCGGCCAAATACCAGCTCGCTACCTTAGATTCGATAGAACGTAGGGCTTTTAGGCTTATAGGTGAGCAATATATGGCGGTGACTAAGACCCAAAGTCTCGAACACCGCCGTAAAGTTGCAAGCCTATCGATCTTTTACAGAATACATTTTGGGGAATGTGCCCAGGAACTATACGATCTGATCCCGCCATCTCCTTTCCATCAAAGGACAAGCAGGCGCACGGCTCAGTACCACCCGTACATAGTCAATATACCACCCATTCGCACACACCGTTTTAATTCTACGTTCTTGATGCGTACAGCTAAGGTATGGAACACTTTGCCGTCGTCTGTTTTTCCTAAAGAATACAATCCGGACCTCTTTAAGGTGAGAGTAAATAGGTTTCTTCTAGATCTTCGTGCTTCATCTTAGACCACATCCTCACTTACCATCAGGTGAGATTGTGGTCAAACGAAGTTCTATCCAATTTAAAAAAAAAAAAAGTAACCGACCAAGTCTATTTTCAACCTTACGTTTTCGTGAATAGGTGACTAGCTCAGGAGCTTCTTAAAACACTACCAATGCTTGGTTTTAATCCAGTTGTATTAAATTAACTAAGCACTATGTTTTTTTTCACATAAATCCTGTTCATTCATCAGACACTGAGCACTCACAGACTGACTTAAATTCAGATCTCTGCACTCGGCACTCGCGTAAATTCGTGCCTGAGACCATTGACGTACAAACGAGACGAACTTGCATTGTCGACGGGAATTATATGCAGGAATTCGCCTGTCTAGTAGGCTGATCAGAAATGATTCTACTATAGAATGGATACATAATAAGATAAAATTAAATCAAAAAAACTTTATCATTATAGTTTTTTTGATTTTGTGTTGTCCTACCCATCCAAAGTTGGTTGGAAGAGATCTAATTTGGGAATAAGACCGCCCATTGTACTTACCTTTATTTTTAATCAATATTATGTTATTAGTGAAACTAAGATTACATATAATTGGTGTTCATTTATATGATCGTAAACACTATCAAAGATCTAATCTATTAAAATCTAGAGCGACCGATCGATCGATGATCGGCTGGGAGCCGTTGGGTGCCAAACAGGATCGCAATCTTGTGCGGCACCCAACCGCTCCCAGCAACTGAGACTGAAATATGTGCCTTCTAAAGCATTATAAGTGCTCAGTTATAAATATCACAAACCAATCTCAATAGTAACGTTAATAGGTACCTAGTCTACGTCACGAAAACTTCCTACTTCCTTATCTAAGTTAATATTGAAGGAGGCACAAGATCGGTCGCTTTGAAAATCTAGGAGAGGGACCTATGTTCAGCAGTGGATATCCTATGGCTGATGTGATGATAATGGAGTCATTATGACAAATCTTATGAAATAAATAATAATAAATAATGCTGGACATTTCACACAGCGCCATCTAGCCACAAATTAAGCATAGCTTGTACTATAGGAACAAAATAACAGAATACATTTTTTTTTGTAAATACTTATAATATAGAAAAACAACCAGACCCGGAATAAATATCTGTAGATCATGCATTTGTTCCACGGTAGGAATCGAACCCGCAACCTCATGCATCTTATGCGAAAATTAACTTTGCAAGCTTCGCTAGTATGTTATAGTGCGTCGCCAAAGGCTCGGTACGTTACGGTAGCCTTGAAAAGTTTCGACACCGTAAAATAACTCCTGCCTGTAATAGGATTCAGTGCGCTACTTAGGACTCAGTTCCACCAACAGGGGCGTTTTTAGTCCTATAAAATAAAAATAAATTGTATGAAATATGTATGTATTTCCAAGTCCATCTGTATATTCAAAGCTTCATATCAATAAAGCCGTCAATTGTACCACCGCGAAATCTTTTATGGAATATTTATTTTATCAATAACTGACTCGTGTTTTACCACAATCTCGTGTTAGATACGAGTAAGTAATGATGCAGTCTGCGATGAAAAACGCTTGCATAGTAAAAACCGATTTACTCGCAACTTAAATATTATTAAACCATGTATTTTATTCAGAAACCTACTTAATAAGATTTCAGTGTATTTCATTCTATTAGAGATACCCCGTGTGGGAGAGATACTCGTATCAGATCGTCTTTCCATCCATCTAGTGGAGAGCCATCCTACGCTGTGCTTTTCAGTGCGTGGTCTCCACTCGAGAACCTGTCTGTCCTAACGGCCATCAGTTCTCCGAGTAACTTATCACCAGGCGTCGTAAAAATAATCTTCAATATAATACTTAGACTAATCAAAAAAAGTCTAATGAGAAATACGAAGTTTTGTGATCAGCAATCTCTTCCAAACAACTTTTGGATGGAGACGAGTAATTGCGTCTAATATTATAAACATGAAAGTTTGGATGTTTTTATTTGTTTGTTACTCTATCACGTCATAACGTTCGTAACGGCTTAACCGATTTTGACGAAATTTGGTACGTACGTAGATTATAGCCTAGATTATCACATATAATACAATGAATAAAAATGGGGTACCAAGTCATGTTAAAATAACGAGTTTAGGTATATTTCTAGGTTACCTACACATTTAGTAGAGTAACGCGTACGAAGTCGCGAGCAACAGCTAGTAAAGAATAATATTTTTCATAATGTAGACACAGAACAGTTATTAACACAATGGTTCCGCCCATTGTTCTAAATCAATTAGTAAGAAATGTATGTTCTGTAATTCATTTTGGGGTACCTACAACAAAAAGTTATCTAATCTAATCTTAAATAAAATTGTCTATTTCAAGTCATCGACTCATAAAGGTTACAAATAAAAGGTAACAGAAATGTAAAATCAAATTATTTGAAATAAATCACATAATTAAAACACACACACTGTATACACATACAGATACATGCGGATACGAGTGACCATCAGTGTGACTGTGGTGATCAGTGATCAGGGACAACGCCCCTTATAAGGGGTGATTAATGATTCTAGTTAACTGATGATTCTAGCAAAAGCCGAGACAGTTTGTTAGTTTAAATACAACTTCAGATAAAATTTAATGGTAACCTGAAAGTTCTTATTATTTGCGTAAGGTCACAAATTCGATACAAATCGGTATAGCCACGGGGCGTATACCGATCATGATTTGACTGCCGCCGTCCGGACCGCAGGCGCTACGGATCATATAAATGTCCCTACTGCCGTATCTTTTATAATCACATGAAATATTAACATTAATCTTTTGTTCTGTTTTCTGTACAGGTGAATTGAACATACAACACGTCTAGGTATTAACCATTTAATCTATTTAAAACGAAGTTCTCAAAATGGTGATCACCTAGATAATACATATATAGAAAGTGGGCAAACAAGTATGTATTCTAGAAAAACATAAACACATTTTGTCAACGCCGATGGTACAATACAAGGCGTGGTTAGAATGCAGTGTCTAGACTCTACGCACTCTAGGCCCTAGAGGCACATTTATAACGATTAAAAATCACCAGCTGAAAATAAACCCTTCTCATTTCCACTTGTCGCATTCTCTCATGGTCAAAAGCTTTTATTCTTCATACATTCTCTAAACATTTTATCGTACGTATTCAAATTCCAGTTTTAATTTTTGTTCGATCTCGACTGTCATATTCTGAAAGCGGTCGCCTCAAATATGTATACATTTTTTTTTGAGTTCCAAGAAACTTAATATTTATACTTACTGGTGCAATAGTAAATAACACTAACCCTTCATCATCGTCACATGACGGCCACTGCTGAACATACACCTCCTTTTTCAGATGTCAATGTTACTAAAAACTTAATTAAACATGTCAAATGGTTATTACAAGTCTGACATAACAAAATTTGAATATTAATTTATGTCAGAAAAATATGTGGTAAGTATGTGATGATCTAGTGTAGGTACTGCGCATGTACCATGCAACAATGATTTAAATACTCACAGTCGAACCTGTTTGAGAACGCATTCAGTATACCGTGGAGCTGGCCCGAATTCTGCGCCCGAGAGATGTGCACCGCTGGCGCATGGTGATGTAGAAACAGTCCACTCGCGCCTTGGCGAACATCCCCGACGCGCTGCAGAACCGCCCCCCCCCCCTCCACCAGCACCCTGAACGCATTGTTGTACTGTATGCATAAGACGCTGTACTGTTTTTGCGTATAATTAACCCCCTACAGGCTGCTCGTGTAGAAGCTAGTACAGTAGGCTCGGAATAGGCAGATTTTTACATCAGTGGACCTTTATAAGGTCGTCTTTCCATTTAATGGGCCGTCCTACGCTGCGCTTTCCAAAGCGTGGTCTCCACTCAAAAATATTTCTGCCTCAACGTTACGGCCGTCCGTTCCTTCGAGCTATGTGCCCTGCCCACTGTCACTTGCATATCCTTTGTGCTATCTCAGTGACTTCAGTTCGTCTACGAATCAGCTCATTTCTGAATCGATCTCAGAGGTATATATAACTGTCTATAGAAATTTTCAATCTCCCCTAATACTTCTGCCTTGGTGGACGCTACGCTCCCATCATCAGTTTTCAGCTTCGTCAACTGGCTTTGCCCAACGCATTCCTTGCAAACACTCTTTTTGCCTGACGAATAAATAATAAATTCAAGCTGTTTCGTAAAAATACAGGGAGAGAGAGATAAAAATTTACAAACATACAAAATAACCTGTACTCGATCGATTGCGTGATTTTATTACATGTTGTTTCGCATTTCGTTTTGCAAATAGGATTTCCTATGCAGAGAAATAAGATATTTTGCTCAGTAAAGTCATTTTTACGCTGCAGAATCGACTGCAGTAAAAGGTGGATTCGATAATTCACTTTTCGCTATCGAAAGGCTAAAAAGGGCTTTGCAGCAAAAACACGATTTTCAAGCAAATTGTGTTGACAGACTCACATACGATGTTTGCGGACCGATTGATCCAATTTCGGCACGACTGTACCTGCATTACGCTTTTCGAAATTGGCTGCTGCATTCTGTTTGATTTGGCGCATTTAAAGCGAAGTAATTTAAATACAGACTTTTATTGTCATCTGTACCCAATTCAGTTACTAAAAACTAGATTAAATAATTAGAACCAATAATTTATTATTACTAAAGATACTGCATGCCGCCCCGTGTTGCTGCTAAAAAAGCGAATGTGGCATATTTCTAGATCAAATGGTAATTACTACTGTCACTTACGGCTATTCAAACAAATAGCAACTCTATATTAAAACGTTAAGGCTATTTTTGTAATGCACACTTTGTCAGGTTGATATCTCGACAGATATCAACGCCGTCTGTTGGTGCGAAATCCGTAGATAAAATTAATTACTTATTAAAACGAAAAATTCGAAGGCATGTGCCATCGGTTAGTATTGCAATAAGCAATAATAGGTAGGCTATTTATTTTATTTTTTATTTACGACTTGGAGGTGCATACCCGATGTTAAGGGGTAACCATCGCCTATAACAAAGTATTGCCTCGTAGGTCACGCACCTTAGAAACGTGTCTTATGATGCACTACCTTGATTCCATCAACTTGAGCCATACAGGTGTAAAGCCTCATGTCTCTGTAATTTCACAGGCAACCATACAATCGAAATCTTCAAATCCTTCAAACCGAAATACAACAATGCTGCTTGGCGGCAGAAATTTGTGTGGTGGTAGTACTTCCCCGGGCGAGCCCTTACACGAGGAACACTGCTTTGCATGAAACCTGTCATGTGAATGCTAATTACTATGCAAAAGTGGGCGTATTGATCGTAATGACGACTAATATAGTCTTTCATTTAGGGTACTACATAATTTGTATGTAAATCCGAATTACAATATGCATAACTTTTTTCAAAGACAAATTCATGATTTTATTCAGAGGAAAATTCCTTAAAAGGTTCACTGAAATTATATTGCCACTTCGAAACAAACATTGGCCGGAATATAACGAAATGCGAGTTTCGCAAAAATTCTAAGAATCGGAACTCCCAAAACTTTCAAGTAAATTGAAAATATTCAAGATTTTGAATACAAAGTGAGGTGAATGGTTTGATTTATTGATACCTTTACTCGTGTTCCGAAATGCGAAATCGGATAACGCTCTGCGAAATTTTTTTATTGGTGCGATACCTAAATTGTGTTGACGTTATTCAACACTGTTTCTGATAGGCCGGGGTTGGATGTCTACAGGTGTTTCGAATGATTTGCTAGCTCCAAAATATACCTGTTTTTGTTGCTTGAATAAAATCAATAAAGAAACAGCTGGACAATTCACACAGCGCTATCTAGCCCAATACTAAGCATAGCTTTTATTATCGGAACCGATAACTAATAGAATACCTACTTATATTTTTTATAATTAAATACTTTTAGAAAAACACCGATACCAGGAATAAAATATATCTGTAGTTAATATGATGATGAGTTTCGCCATTGCCTGTTTAATTTCAAAAAGTTTTTTTTGGTGACCACCCTGCACGATGGTCAAGTAACTTTACTATTCATTTTGCCAGATAATTGTGTGTATACTACTAGAATGTCTATAAAAAAATTGTGACAGATTGTTAGAAGTACAACCAGCATACTAATTTAGGTTGTAAATTATTGTTATTAAATATTGTTATTTGCATACTGAATTCCGGGTAGAGCCTAGCTACCCACAACACAGGAAACCTGGGAGCTAGTGTTCAATTAGAATAAGTACCTACCTAATAATATTGTACCTACCAAACAAGTGGTTCGCTCCGAACTGAGATCTCGCGAATCTCCGATAAAAATAAAAATATACGCTGTTACACAATAAGAAATAGCCGCAATTTCTCGAAGGCTTTTGTCTTACCTGCTGTGTCACGGAATACGTAATACTTGGTATGGAATATACCTGCATGCTGTGTTATTGTCTGCGGTTGCGCAGGATGGGGAGAGGTCATTCTGTCGAAACACCGATCCTTTCCTGGAACGTTCGAGATCGTTCTAGTGTAGTGAATTATGTGCGATATAAATAGGCCGGAGAGATGGCCGGACAGTCAGTCTGGATTTTGCTATACGTGCGAACATTTCGGTGACTTTAAGTGGTGCAACAGTGGTGTGAATTAGTGTGTTGTGATTACGTGTGACCAAGTTCGTGTATTCATCGTTTAGTGTTGAATAAAAGTGTTATTTTGGTTAGATCGATTCCCATTATTTTATCCCGAACCCTCAGCTCGTAACAATATTATTTGTAATCTTTGACTATCAAAATAGTGCCACGAAATACATAACCATAATACTTAACCTACTGTTTCATTCAAATTACAGGTAACATGAGTTCATGTAATTTAGTTATACATACTTTTTTCAGGTAGAAATTGCTGTTATTCTGGATTTCAGATTTACCTATTTTTATTTTTATATTCTCGTATTCATGATGAAATTTATGTGTTTATACTCAGAAGCAAGCGACCAATAATACCCTCGACTCAATAAACATCACGGGTGTAATAAATCGCTTACAGCCCGATATAGGTAGGTACTATTACAAAGTAGGAAATTAAATTGGGATTTTACAAATCTTTCAAATAGCTCTTAACTAATTCAGTATTATTTTGAAATACAAATGAAACCAGAATATTTGTGTGATTCAAACACCGAACCACAAAATTTACAATAATTTAGTTAGATCAAAAACAAATACTCATTTGTGAATGTGACACATTGAGATAGAATAGACAACATCATTGATCTGACATATGCCCCTAATTTATAGAAGTACTCTCTATTCAGTATGTTTGGTAATTATATAGAAGTGGCACGCTTCCTAAATTATTCACATTACGTGTCGTACATTCCATTCAGTTGTAACTGGGATCATGTAATGACTGGATACTAGTTTCAAGGCGGCAGTCAGGCTCACCGCACCTAAGTGATAGTACCCGCTATATAATGTGTAAGAAAGAAAGAAAGCAAATACATTTATTTGCAGACATAACAAAACAAAGACATACACAGTTACAAAAATAACACGATAATAAGTATAACATACAAAAAATTGAAATGAAAATATAGAATATACATAGGTAGTAGGTACGTCCATGTGTTGCAATTTAAAGTAACTAATTATATGAAGAATCAACAAAAATGAATCTAAATCTAAAATCTCGAGAAAGACGATAATATGCTGTTCGACGAAATGTTAGAGAACTGGAGTATTGTACGACGCTATAGATTACTGAAAAGTTACAACGAGCGCCGAGCGGTTCAACAACCTCAAAGTCAAAGTCAAATATTTTTATTCATTAAAATTACAAGGATCACTTTGAAACGCCAATTTTACTGCCCGTTCCTTCGCGACCAAGCCAGGAAAGAAAGGCAAGAAACAAGGCTGGTTGTTTTTTTAATGATCCCATAAGAATACTTAACAATACAGAAAATAAATTACGTCTAAATTGTAACATTTTTAACGAGTTGGAGCAATTTCAATCCCAAGCTTCTCTATCATCTAAATAATCCGATATTTTATAGGTAGTAGGCCTTTTTATAAAGATTTTGTTTAATTACGTTTTTAAATTTGTTAAATGTGAATTTTTGTACATCCCTAAACTAAATAAAACTCACTCATTCAATGAGGACCCGGCGGAGCGCGTACGATGTGTACGACAGGGCGGTTAGTACCTACATGTTAAGCACAAAATATCAAAAATGTAGGTTTTTGGATCTAAAAAAACTGTATTTATTTCTTCATTAATTATTTCTAGTTTTAATTGTAACAGCTTATATTTTTCACCTTGTTATTCAAATACACGCCGCCACCGGTGCCATCTTCATTTTTGCATCACCATCATTATAGGAAGCCCACTGCCAAACATAGGTCTCTCCCGTAGATTTCTAAAGCGGCCGATCTTGTGTGGCTTGCACCCAAAGGCGTAACGATCGTCTGTGATAAAGCATTGGTGCTAGTTTCGCACCAACATGCGAGCGGGTTGTGCCACTGGCAAGCCACCGGCTTGCGCTCAACTCACCCAGTTTCTCGCCGGATCTCATCGAGTAGAACTGCGAACGGCACATGCAGCAGACTCTCGTGCTGGCGGCAAAGTTGTTCCGGCTTGCAACGTTCCGAAGCCGGGCTGACAGCTTTGATGCGTAGAGGCCATTAGAAACTTTCCCTACGATGTTCTCATGCGTCTATCAACTTTAGGCCTACAGGTGTAAAGCCATTGTACCTGTAATTTCATCGAAATAATCAGTATGTTTTGCGCCTATACATGTATATTATGTTATACTACACGATTTAAAACCCCTAAAAGGGGATTTATTCTCTCGCCACATTAAGCGAATTTTAAATTAAGGATTAAAATTAAATTTATTTTATTATTTAAATTAAGGACATTTAATTCAATTTTACTGTGTAACTTAATTAATTATTCATTTATTTTGACATTATTTTTATCTTATTTTTAATATTTAATTACTTTTCATAAAATTATTTAATATAGGTATGTAACTAAATATAACATATTGACGAATATAACTTACATTAATATTTGCATGCCAACATTGGTGGTAGGACATATAATTTATGTAAGACCTAATATTATCATATATGTTCAAGCAAATAAATAAATTTCATTTTATTTCATTTCATTTCGTTTCATTATATATGCGCTGTATATTATGCGTGATAAATCGTGTCATTTGCAACTGCTGGTTAGAAGCCGATCTACTTTGACAAATACGAGGCAATACTTTGCTATATGCGATAATTACCACTTGACATCAGGTGGGCCATATGCCTGTTCCATCTCCAGGTAGTATAAAAAAATAAAAAATAAACTTTTTAGTTGCTGAGGCAAAAGTAGCGACTAGCGACGCTAATCGATATTCAACTTATTTGCAAAAAAAGATTAACGTTTTTTGCCCCACAGCTGCCACTTCAGGATCTTCAGGAATTAAAGTACCTTAGTAAGACTATACAATTAAACTGAAGCTATATTTGAGGAAACAGAAAAAAATCGGACCTGACGTGCTGTGGGCTCGTAGCCAAATTGGCATCGCATCCTTGTATCAAGAGAAAGGTTGCGGGTCTAAATTCAGTCCAGCTCGTAAGCTTTTGAGTTGATTTTAAAAAACCTTAAGATTTTCCCATAAGTACAATATTGGATAATACTTTAAAATAGAAATAACTAAACGATAAAAACAACTTCTTATTTCCTGAGTGGTTGAAACACACGAACACAGTTTTCCGTCCTGACACTATACCAATTAAATTATAGGTTTGTGTCGGATGCACTCAATACATTTTACGAGGTAATTACCAGATGTCATCGATGACTGATTCACTGACAAATGGAAACACGGCTTCCGTGAAATTGTGATGAACATCGCAATGGAACCAGTAAATGGAGATATATGGCAGACACGTTTAATTTTTCTACATAAAAATACACTTTCGTCCTCTTTCATGTAATTTTGGTACATAATGATGTATGATAAAAACTATGAGTCGTACTTTGTGGAAGTTTTTTGTGGAAATCGATCGCTTGTTGTAACTGATACAGTTGTCTTTTGCTATGTTGTCATTCGGCACTTTACTGTGGAGTAGCTTGTAGCCAGTGTTTTTGGGACACTTCCACCTGATAGAGATCTCTTTATTGTTTAGGGGTCTGGGTTAATCTATAGTCTTAATTCATTTATTTATTAAAACCACAAGAATCACTTTGAAACATCAATTTTACTACCTGTTTATCCGCGACCAAGTCAGGAAAGAATTAGGCAAGAAACAAGGCTGGTGATGTTTTCATTGTATGTTTTCATGTGGTTACAATGTAGGTACAAGATGTGGTTTATGTTAAGAGAACGTTAGATTCTGCCTCACACCAAACAGAGCAAAAATAATAGAAAACTCAGAAGTCAAAATATCAAATCACACTAATATTATAAATGCGAAAGTTTGGATGTTTGTTTAGAGGTTTGTTTGTTACTTAATCACGCCGTAACGCCTGAACTGATTTCGATAAAATTTGGTATATACATAGATTATAGCCTGGATCACCACAAAGGCTACTATTTATCCCATAAAACAGTTCTCATGGGCTAAAAATGGAGTGTCAAGTTAAGTTGCAACAGTGAATTAAGCTTTATTTCTAAGTCTCCTACACATTTAATAGTATAATGCGTATGAAGTCGCGGGCAATTGTAAAATTATATTATATTCGTCCTATTAATAAATACGTATTTACTTATAGGTTTCATAGTTCTTCAATTTTGAATGGAAAACCGTAATAGTCATTTACAATTAAACATCAAGTTGTTTTGAGGGCACGTTATACTGCCGGTTCCGGCTAAGATAGTTGCTAGTACCTACTTGTCGAAAGCCTTCAGGCGGTCTTAAACTCCGATACCAAATTTAGAAACTATAGGATGAACTCTACCGAACGTAAAATCAGACTATCGTGTATCAACGCACCTAAGCCCCCCGCGCACGAGCAACGCGCGCCCGCGCACGAGCAACGCGCGCCCGCACACGAGCCACAATACACCGCATGAATCTGGAGTCACAGGGCTTGCAAATATTCAAAACTGTAGTTTTCGAATAGTGTTCGATCAATTTGCAGGGTATTCGAGTATCATCATCATCATCATCCACAGCCCATAAGTACCTACCCACTGCTGGGTATAGGACTCCCTATGTAAACGCCACCCTTCCCGGTCCTGTGCTGCGCGCATCCAGGCGTTGCCCATGAATTTCTTTATGTCATCAACCTCCTTTTATATTCGAATATTATTCGAAACTTTTATTTGTCAATATTAACTAATTTTTACCATAGAAAATAGTCACAAAATCGTTTACCGTAAGAATACTCCAAAAAGGTTTTATAGTGCACCCTTGCAAACCTGCAAAATGTATAAAAAAGGCAAAATACTTAGGTAGGTATGTAATACTGTTTACTATTGTATATTGGCTAATAAAGTCAAACAAAACAGTGTGTCTAATAATCAAGACATTGATTGTAAGGTTTGTCAAGCAAATATACTCATTTTCACCATTTGTAGACTACGGTTACGCGGCTGACTCTCATAGTTAAAAATATTCGAATAACGCTATTACAAATATTCGAATACAAAAATCTGTCAAATATTCGAAGAAAGCCACTTTTTTAATTTTTCCTTTCGCTTTCGGTCGGCGGCGGCTACACTACACGAAGCAAGAAACGGCATCTCGTGGCGTGTAGTAACTACTGGCGTCAACATCCGGCGATGTACCACAATGCAGTCCACAGCTCAGTGGCGGCGTTTTGTGAAAGTGTTCCCGTTGTTCCCGTAATCCGCGTCCCTGTTAATAAAGTAAAATAAAATCATAAAAATATATTCCCGGTTTCCCGGTTTGCAGAATCAAGAGTCTGATGTGGTGGTTCGTTTGCGGCGATGCTAAGGCTTCACCCATAAGTTTCACAACACAACCACAAACGGCTTTATCTTGGTTTATACATGTACAACAAAGTATTGAACATTGTACAGTTTGCTTACTTCGGATACAATTCTGTGTGTAACTACCACGTATTGTCGTTGCAACCGACTGCAATATGCTGTTCTGTGTTTGCGATCACCAATTTTCTAATATAATAGTCACGAAAGATTTTGTATACAGGGTGTTTGGTAATATACCAACGATATTCAAGTGACGATTTCTCAAAACATAAATAAAAGACTTCTCAAAAAAAGTACTAGTTACCTATATGATCAAGTTTTAAAGAAAATCGACTAAGTTTAGGTGATTAGTTCGATATAAAACTTACTGCCTACTCTTGCAACCGACATCCAAAAATAGTGGCCGATTTGATATCGCTTTCGGAAATGGCTGCGGGTTTTGGGTTAGAAAGGGACAACAAGAGATATCTCGAGACGTCACCAATACAGTATCTGTGGTTAGATGGCAAGCATTATGCAATAGCAGAACATAGACGTTTATAAAAGTGTTTGTTTTTACATGGCAAAATGAATTTCACATTTCTATGGTAAACATTTCACAAATTTATTTATTAAGCTCTTCAAAATAACCCCTTTCCTTTTTGTGCGTATATTATCAAACACCCTATTATACATTTTATATAAAAGACAAACAGCTACAAATATACAACAGATTCAATTATGTTTTCCAAGATAAACAGCAAATTAAGGTAAAAATTTGTAACTATGATAATTCTATTTTTTTCCAATAATGAATGTTTTCTCTTGTGTAATAAAATACCACTTAATAAGGTCTTATTATAATTTTAGAGCCGAATCTGTTATGTTGTGCATTCATGGCTTTAAATAGTGGGAAGAAAGTATAATGTGACATGTATGCTTTATTTGCATAATATGATCTGTTTGTGGACGATCCTGGAAGGCGATTCTGAGACTATGCCTCGCTCACTGTGAAAGTGAATACCACTAATATTATAAACGCGAAAGTTTGTATGTACGTATGGATGTTTGTTACTCTTTCACGTTGGAACGGCTGAACCGATTGCGATGAAATTTGGTAAGTACGTAGATAATAACTTGAATTAGCACATGAGCTACTTTTTATTCACAAAACCACGCGTGCGAAACCGCGGGTGGAAGCTTGTTTATAATAATTTGAAGTCAAATTATATTCATTTTATTTATGTAGTTTAAGCATTCAGTTGCTTATTTTTTATTTCTCAAGATTTTTTTGTTTACAATACATGGAGATAGAACAAGCTTAAAGCCCACCTGATGCTAGAAATAGAAGACGCACCTAAGCCTCGTAGGTTATGTTATAAATATACTTTACGATGCACATCCCTGCGTTCATCAATTTGAGGCATACAGGTGTAAAGCCTCATGTGCCTCTAATTTGTCGGTTTGTTGTTTTTTATTTTGTTTATTTAGTGTTTATTTTTAATTATATCCATATTTTTTTTTTTATTTCTTTTAATTTTTTTTATTATATTCCATTATTATTAATAATAAAGAATTAGAAATTTGGAAAATGAATGGATGTGAGAAACGAAAATCAAAATCAATGACTATAAAAACCACGAGGATCATTATGCAACGGCAATTTAACCACCAGTTCCTCCGCGACTAAGCGAGGAAAGGAAAGAATCGTAATACTCTCGTTGGAAAGTAGCACGTGTGAGTTAAGCCTTAAAATGAGGATCCCTAATCAAATTAGCTTATTTTTAGTACGAGTATAAAATCTGTATGCCTTTCATAAGCTCCTAAGTAATGGATCAGGCATCATAACCCGAGCCACGTACGGGAATATTATCCGAGAGAAATGAAAAAGAAGTTCGAGGAACTGATGATTTAGTTCATAAAAATTTTATATCGGAGAGGTCACGACTGGATTTACGGCTGATGTACACCAAGCCCAATTTTCTGTAACTTTGGTAAAGGTTTACGAGGAATTAATAAGTCTAATCTTAATTGTCGTATGATTTGTTTATCGTTTATATTGCTGCGTGAAATGTACTAATATTACAAATGCGAAAGTAAATTTTTCTTTCTTTCTGTCTGTTTGTTACGTTTTTACGACTAAATGGCTAGACCGATTTCAATAAATATAAATAATAATAAATAAATAAATATTGCTGGTTATTTCACACAGCGCTATCTAGCCCCAAACAAGCAGAGCTTGTACTACGAGAACCAGATAACTGGTAGAATACTTAAACACTTTTTTTTTGTAAATACATACTTATAACATATAGAAACACATCCAGACCCGGAACAAATATCTATAGATCATGCAAACATTTGTTCTGCGGCGAGAATCGAACTCGCTACCTCCTGCGTCTCAGTCGGCTATTCGCCCACTGCACCACCGAGGTCGTCAATGTGCAATGTTTGATATACTAGAAAGATTATGTTTGGAATTGGGACATAGGATACTTCGTCTACGTCGCCCTTAAAGTCGTAAAAAATCAGTTAAAAAATCTTTTTTGTCCGAATTCTTTGGTTCAGACATAGCCCTTACGGCAGTCTGATAAAAAGTGTTTCGATAAAAGGGGCACGCTGTACCAGACGAGGCACATCAGAATCGAGCGAATATTTCAGATGTTCAAGTTCGGAGTGAATATGAAACGCGAGTAATTCAATAAGAATATTTTATGAGCTAGGATGGAGACTGGGACTCTCGAGCTGTCTCTACGGATCATACAAAGTGTTACTTGTTTATCTGTTTTATTAAGTTGCTGAGTACAAGACAAATCATGTTATATTGTAGGTCATACAGTCGTGAAGGTCAGATGAAATAAATATTTTTACACTAGACTAGAATAACGCTTTAATGTACACCAGGAATACTTAAAGATATAGTACTCGTATATGGCAAATATAGTACAACGGGCAGCCTTATTGCTGAGAGCGATCTCTTTCAGGCAACCTTTGGATGGAAAGTAGCATCTTACACCACATCTCGAAGGAATCGATCTGTTTACGATCAGCGGTTTTGAGAGTCCACGTCTCAGCCCAGTATAGGAAAATACGGAAGTTGAATAGCTCCATTTTGGTATTTTTCGTGATGTTTCTGTCATTCCACACCTTTAGTAGCTGAGACATGGCATTATTTTCCATTCCGATTCTGCGAGGCACTGCCTTCTCCCACGACCCATTATTGCGAATGCTTGAACCAAACTACCTATATGAAGTCGTTAACAACTCGGGTTTACTAAAGGCTCAAGTCTTTTGGTGCGATCAACCACCATAATCTTGGTTTTAGATTTGTTAATAGATAGTCCATGCTCATGAGCATCTTGTGCAGCATATCAACCGCTGTATCTCCGAGTGTTTTGAGGATTTTGGCGCTAATCATATCAGGACCTGGAGCCTGTCTGAGCTTTAAACGTTTGAGCGCTGCATGTACTTCCGTTCATCGACGGGTGAACGGACCGCCGGCTCATGCGTGATGTCATCGAACCACGCCGGTTAATCTACCGGATTTGTACAGTTCTTCGCAATATTCGTGCCATCTGTTATCTATTGGTTCAAGTTCATGTATTGCATTTTCCTGATCGTCGTCTATGATTCAGGATTTTGGTTTCTTTTCAGGATTACAGATTTAAGGATTTACAGGAGTTTGTTTACATTGATATCAAGTGCTGTTGATTCTGTAATGAATAAAAAAAATCTACTATTTCTACATAGATGCAAAAAGTGAATTTGGATACCGTGTAACGTCTTAGTTACAAAAGCCAGTCCATGCCAAACTACGCAGCTCTATAAAGTAGCTGAGGCGTGAAACTAGAACAAACAGACGTGCCAAAAGGCTTGAATGGCCCATCATGACCTCGATCAATTTTAAAAGATTATTAGATCTTAGGTCAGAGTACTAAAAGTGGCATCGATAATAAGTCATAAGTACTTTATTGGTATGATTATTTACATGTCATATTTTTAGCGTCCTTATTAAAATGAGGTTATCATTATGATAAAATACATAGAAATAAAACAAAACAGAAAAAAATTAAAGATATCAAATGGAATAAACACAATAGCATAATTAATTTATTAAAAAATAGCTGACCAATCCGCAGCTTCTCACACTTAGTTTTTTGATAAAAACATTATTCTCCTTCTGAGCAGTTGGGTGAAAAGTAGCTTAAGTTACTCCCGGATAATGTAGCATTCTAATGGTGAAAGAATTTTTAAAATCGGGCTCGTAGTTTTTGAGTTTATTCGTTACAAACATACAAAAATAAAAAAAAAACCCTTTATTTATATTATTATAGGTAACGAATGTGTTAAAGTCATAATAACAATGTCAAATGTAATTAAATAAGGAATTATATGAAAATTAAATGAATATAAATAAATTAATGATCAATATAAATAAAACAAAACTGATTCAATTTCGAAATTATAAAACTGAGACATTAAATTATATCAGTCAACGGACATAGAAAGTGTAGAGTCGGCAGTATTTCTAGGTATCCAAATTGATCAGCATCTACATTGGAAACCACATATTCATCAGGTCTGCAATAAATTAAATAGATTTGTTTATGCGTTAAAAAGAGTCCGAAAAACAGTCTCTCACAAAGCGTCTCTAGCTGCTCTAACTCAATGGATTAACTTAAAGCCTTTAAAATACAAAAGAAATGTATCCGAGCGGTCTGCGGAGCTTGGTTCTTAGACAGCTGCAGGCCTCTATTTAAAAACACAAGAGTACATACTACCTTTGCCGTGCTTGTACATCAGAGAAATCTGTATTTTTGTAAAACAATTTCTTATGCGGGTTGCAGACCAAGAGCTAAGCTAAGTTATTTTAGCTTAGCTCGCATAGCTGACGCAGTTTTCCATACTTGTGTGCAGACCGCAAACTATGAGAACTAAGCTATGCGAGCTAACTAAAATATGCGAAGCTAAGTTAGTTGTGCATGCCGATGCGCAGCTACGGGAGCTAAGCTAAGCCCCTCCCGCCTTCCCCGCACGCCCTACGCACATCCTTCGCCAGTGCTGTCCAGTGTCCTTTGTCGTACGTACGGTCGTTTTGTAGCGAATGTGGAGCAATTTATTGAAATTGTTAAACAATTTCCTGTACTATGGAACACACAGTCAAAGGAGTATCACAACTTAATTAAAAAAGATGTTGTATGGAAAATAATAGTGGAGGAAATAAGTAATCCAAATAATGATAAGTCAATATTAATCTTCTTTTTCTATGTGTAACATATTCATCGGAACTTTATTCATCAATTTTATTCATGGCGAGCGTACGCCCGTCGAATTGAACTTCGCAACACTGACTGATCTTTCGGTTAGTTTTTGGTGTGCACGGCACATATTTCTGGCTTAGCTCGGCTTGGCTTAGCTTAGCTGGCTCAGTTTAGCTTCGGCATAGCTTAGTTTTCGGTCTGCAACCGGCTTTAGCTATTTTGCCAGACATGAAGCAGTGTTAGCCAGACACACTAGCCATAAAAATAGAATGTATCTACCAAAGCATAACCCGACATTTTTTAACAGTAACGCTCATTGCATGGCAGTAAAAATATTTAATAAATTAGCAGACGAATTAAAAGATTTACCCATGACTTTATTTGAACGCCGAATTAATAAATGCTTAACATCCAAATGTTTTTACACCATTCCGGAATATTTTAATTATAAGTGCTAGACATGACATTATTTTATTTTATTGACATTTTTTATATTGTGTAAGAATAGTAAATTCAAATTTTAAATTAATTTTATGTAATATTTGCACACCAGGACATTATCTGGTAAAATGTTAATTGAACTTAAATTGTATATATTAAGACCAGTGTAAAATTGTACTAACTTTCTGCGAATAAATCATCTTTATCTTTAAAAACGTGTGGCGTTCTACATATCTACATCACTAGTACGCAGGGGCATCCCTACGATAGTAGATCTGCCACTGTCAGTTGACACGCGGTTGGAACTTGGGACTTTTGGAAAAGATTGTGTTTCACATGGTTATCCATTAATTATCTTCCCTAGCGCTGGTTCCCTCATGACCCATGTACTTACCTAGTTTAAGTCATTGGTAATATAGTGTGGTTCACATTAACACCGTCGTTTCAATTCTTCGACTTGGGACGTCGCAAAACTCCCACATTGGTGACCTCCGACTGAAAAACGTTCGCCGGCTCTCCTAGGCAACAGTTTTGCTTGCTGCTGAAGGCGCAGGAGTCAGCGCTACCATCCATCCAGCCTGATAAAATTGTTGACGAATCTGCAATCACGCCGATTCCACCTCGGCCACTTTGGTCGCATATTTCGCCGCTACCACTACAGCGCGGCCGCTTGTGCTCTGACAGGTGTCATGAACGGTGGCGCCCGAAATACCTTCAAAGCTGCATTCCAGGAAGACCTACCGTGCTATTCACCTTGCGTGTGCGTCGGTTGACAATTTACCAAGAGAGACTGCCATCTGCTGGACTTAATGTTCTTCTGCTTACCATCCAACTTGTGTGCAGAAGTTCGTGTGTAGCGTGTTTTCTAAAATAGTTGTGTACAATCAGTGCTAAAAGTTCATCTCTCGTGTGCTCGCATCGATTGAGGCTATTTTTGTGTGCTGGCATTGCTTGCGTGCACCATTCACAAAGGCAACATCAACGGATCCCTCTTGTTGTATCATGCAAGTTTTTTATACAGGACTTTTTATTATTTATAAATGTCATAATAACTTTATATAATATTTTCTAACATTTTTTTCTTTGTTAATCTCAATAATCCGACAAGTCTTACAGTACAGCAGTAGTAATCTAGCACGGACATTATACCTAAGGATATTAGCTGTGTATTTATAGCAGGTGTTCTAATAACTTGCTGAGCATATTCATTTTAGGTTAACTTTATGTCACAACTTGTTACAAATTATTTACATTATTTATAGCTTGAGTTACTATTTTAACAGTGCTTGTGTATGATAAATTAGTAGTGAGTTGTTGGGCTGGCAGGCATAGTTTAGGGTACTGAATTGCAAGTAAATAAGGGATTTAGAGTTACTGATAGAAACAAACCAGCACCACAATAAAAACTTATTTTTTAATTTTACTCTGTTATATATTTTGGGGTTTGATGTTCTAATATTTTCTGGATATTCCTAATGGGCCCTGCCTCCCAATAACAATCTGATTTTTGGTTTTGGTCCATTGTTTGTCCAAATACCTTATTTATTGTGTTTATGTACTGCAGTGCTCGGGTGTGTGGTATTGTTGCTGGTGGTTTTGCATAAAGTTTACACCATGGCTAATGAGCAACTGCAGGTGCAGATCCAGCAACTCCTGGCTGAAAATGCAGCACTACAAAAGCGGTGTGGACAAGGTGAAATTGAAGCAAAAGTGTGCAGAGTTGCCGTAAAACTGCCCACATTTTGGACTGATAAGCCTGCCATATGGTTTGCTCAGGTAGAGGCCCAGTTTGAAATTGCAAATATTGTTGCAGATAACACAAAATACAATTATATAGTGGGGCATTTAGACCAAAAGATGGCAGGTGAAGTTGAAGATATTATCACAAGTCCCCCAGTTGAGGGAAAATATGAAAAATTAAAGGAAGCCCTTATACAGCGCCTTTCAATTTCCCAAGAGAAGAGAGTAAGGCAACTTTTAAGTGACGAAGAACTGGGGGACAGGAAACCTTCTCAATTTCTTCGCCACCTCCGCTCGCTTGCTGGGACAACTCTCACAGACGATAACCTCATACGCCAACTTTGGTTGCGCCGCCTACCTCAACAAGCCCAGGCGATTCTGGTAGCCCAAGCTGACCTTGACCTGGACAAAGTATCTGAGTTAGCAGACAAAATTATAGAGTTAGCCCCTGCACCAGCTGTTTGTTCTACATCCACATTAACCTCCACTTTTACTTTAGCTACATTAGCTCAACAGTTGGAAGATGTAAGCAATCAGGTGGCGGCACTGTCCAAGCAACAGCATCGTCCTTTACGTGACAGGTCAGCATCATCAAGCCGGTCCTCGAGCACTCCGAAGCGGTGTTGGTACCACCGGAAATGGGGTACCAAAGCCGCTAAGTGCATCAGCCCTTGCGATTGGAAGGCGGAAAACGGGAACGGCAGTCAGTAGTGGCGGCAACTGATTGCCCTAACACCGGCCGCCGCATTTTTGTAACGGACAAAGAAACCAAGCGCCGGTTTCTTGTTGATACCGGGTCCGACTTATGTTGTTTTCCGCACCGTTGGCTCCCATCTCGCAGAGATGCTACTAAATATGATCTCAGCGCGGCCAATGGAAGTTGTATTCAAACTTTTGGTACAATTAACCTCAAATTAAATTTAGGTCTTCGTCGGGATTTTGTGTGGCAGTTTGTGATAGCTGATGTCAGCACAGCCATTATTGGCTCTGATTTTTTAGCATTTTATCACCTCTTGCCTGACTGCCGCAATATGAAGTTGGTCGACGGCACTACTGGATTGACTTCCATCGCTTCGGCGGCTATTATTGATCAGCCTAGCGTACGAGCATAGCTACTGGTAATTCAATTTATACTAAGCTTTTAGCCGAATTCCCAGATATTTCTCGACCCCCCGGTCTGCGTAGAATGGTCAAGCACGACACAGTGCACTACATCAAGACCACAGAGGGTCCTCCCGTTTGTTGTCGTCCCCGACGCCTTGCACCGCAAAAGCTTGTGTCTGCTAAAAAATAATTCGAGGATATGGTAAGATGTGGGACAGCTCGGCCATCAAAAGGAGCATGGTCCTCTCCATTACACATGACCATAAAAAAAGACAACACCTGGCGTCCTTGCGGTGATTATCGCGCCCTGAACGCCAGGACCATACCGGACCGGTACCCAGTTCGGCACATCAACGATTTCGCCCATAACCTCGCTGGTGCCAAGGTATTCAGTACCTTGGATCTGGTCAAGGCATATCACCAAATTCCGGTTTTTGAAGAGGATATTGCCAAAACGGCTATTGTGACACCGTTTGGGCTTTTTGAGTTTCCCTATATGACCTTCGGGCTAAGGAACGCTGGACAAACCTTCCAGCGTTTCATCGATGAAGTCACACGAGGCCTGGAATTCTGTTTTCCATACGTGGACGACATCCTCATTTTTTCAAAAGACGAGTCTGCCCATCTTCAACATCTACGCATCCTTTTCAAACGATTACAGGATTATGGGGTGGTAATAAACCCTTCAAAATGCGTCTTAGGGGTCAGCGAAGTGAGTTTCTTGGGCTACCGCGTTAGTGGTGATGGTACTCGTCCTCCTCAGGACCGCATCCAAACCCTTCTGGATTTTCCACCACCTGACACAGTACAGGGTATGCGCCGATTTCTTGGCATGCTTAATTATTATCGACGATTCGTTCCTCGTGCGGCACAGTTCCAAGCTCCACTTATTGAGGCATTGGTGTCAACTAATAGTAAGGGTGCTAAACCATTTCCTTGGTCACCTGAGCTATTGCAAAAATTCGAAGCATGCAAAAAGAGTCTTTCCAACTCAACATTATTGCAACATCCAGTTAATGATGCCAGTTTGGGTTTATTTACTGATGCTTCCAGCGTTCACGTTGGTTCTTGCCTCCAGCAGTTGATAAATGGCCAATGGTTTCCTCTTTCTTTTTTTAGCAAGAAGTTAACCTCGCAGCAAGCGCAGTGGCCAGCTTACTATAGGGAATTGCTAGCGGTGTACGAAAGTGTCCAACATTTCCGTTACATCCTTGAAGTCCAGCACGCTACGATCTTTACAGACCACAAACCCCTTCTGTATGCCTTTTTACAGCGTCGTGAAAAACTTCCACCTCCGCAATTAAACCAGCTCTCATTTATCAGCCAATTTACAACTGATATTCAGTACATCAAAGGTGAGGATAATGTTGTGGCTGACGCTATGTCGCGTATCGACATAGATGCCATCTCGCTGGAGCAGGATTATGAAGCCCTTGCTGAATCGCAGGCCTTGGACCAGGAACTGGCTAATCTTCTGCAAGATGGGTCTAGCCTAACTCTTAGCAAAATCAGCATACCCGGCAGTAATGCCCCTGTTTATTGCGACATTGCCACTGGCAAACAACGTCCATATCTGACCCCTTCCTTTCGTCGTGCAGCCTTCGACAAATTGCACAATTTGAGCCACCCGGGTATACGAGCTACTACGCGCCTGGTGGTAGAGCGTTTCGTTTGGCCGTCAATTAGAAAGGATTGCCGAGCCTGGTCTCGATCTTGTGAAGCGTGTCAGCGCAGCAAGGTTTCGAGACACAATTCTGCCCCTCCTGGAAATTTTGACTTACCATCGGGCCGTTTTATGCATGTTCATATTGATATCGTTGGGCCCCTGCCTATCTGTAATGAATATCGTTACTGTTTAACAGCAATAGATAGAGTATCGAGGTGGCCTGAAATTTGGCCAATGCGTTCTATTACGGCAGAAGAGGTAGGTGAGACTTTCACCAGAGAATGGATTCCTCGTTTTGGCGTGCCCTCGATTATTACCACGGACCAAGGCTCTCAATTTGAGTCGGATCTGTTTAATCGACTTTTGCAACAATTCGCCACCAAGCGCATTAGGACCACCTCTTACCATCCCTGTGCCAATGGAATGATTGAACGGGTTCATCGGCAACTCAAAGCCGCAATAATGTGTCACAACGACTCTTGGGTGAGATCACTTCCGATGGTCTTGTTAGGAATGCGGTCCGCGTATAAAGAGGACCTTAAAGCCACGGCTGCGGAGATGCTATACGGGGAGCCGCTAAGATTGCCCGGGGAATTATTAGCCCCTTCTTTGACACCCGGAAGAATCGAAGACCCTGCTGATTTCGTAGTACAGCTGCGACGCAAGATGTCGACTGTACGGCCACTACCAGCTTCCCATCATGGAGAGAAGTCTTCCTTCATATTTAAGGATCTAACAACAGCGTCACATGTTTTTCTTAGGGACGATACAATCCGTCGGGCACTGCAACCACCCTATACGGGTCCCTTCAAGGTACTTGAGCGTTCGAATGACGGTAAAACATTAACTCTAGAGATAAAAGGCAACAGAATTGTTGTCTCTATCGACAGGATTAAACCTGCTTTCATCGATCACACCGATCAGCAGCCGACTCAAACTACTTCATTGCCTGCTCGAGCTCCATCTGCTCATTCTGAGCGGCAAGTCACTGATGATAGTTTGCCATTAACGCCTAAGCTTTCAATTCCACAGCAACCACCTGTAATCGATTTGCCAGTAAGGCAACCATATACCACACGTTCGGGCAGACGCGTTAAATTTAAGAATTTTGATTAAGTGTGTTATTTTTTTTATTTTTTTGTGTGTTTGTTATTCATAAGTTCGTTATTTTTTTATTTTTAAGTTCTTGTGTTACATCTTGATGTATCCTTCTCCGTGGGGGGGTGGTGTGGCGTTCTACATATCTACATCACTAGTACGCAGGGGCATCCCTACGATAGTAGATCTGCCACTGTCAGTTGACACGCGGTTGGAACTTGGGACTTTTGGAAAAGATTGTGTTTCACATGGTTATCCATTAATTATCTTCCCTAGCGCTGATTCCCTCATGACCCATGTACTTACCTAGTTTAAGTCATTGGTAATATAGTGTGGTTCACATTAACACCGTCGTTTCAATTCTTCGACTTGGGACGTCGCAAAACTCCCACAAACGTACCTACAATGGGGCTGCACTGTTCATTCATCATTCTCAATTCATCAATCTCATAATTATACAAGGTTTGCTCGATTGGCCAGTGTTTTAGTCTAACTAGCAGGAGATTTAACGTTTTCCGGGAGCTAACTATATACTGTAAGACCCATGACATGACTCAGCTTGGATGACTTTGTCAGGGACTGGGACACGGCCATTTGCACGGTGTGCGGGGTATTATAGGAGTGGATGTCATTGTGTTTCAAAAACTCGCTCAGGTTCTACCTCACGTACACAGTGACTTGCAATATCACAATGCAGGGTAACGTGAGAAAACCGATTTCAATAATATAGTCGTTGAATAGATAATATTGCCATTATTTGACACGAGCTGTTGCTAGCGGCTTCGCTCCCGTTGTTCTGGGGTGCAAAAATACATATATAAACTTTGACATCCCATTTTTCTCCCATGGTAACTGATTTATGGGATAAAAATTTATTTATGGATAATTCAGGTTATAATCTACGTACATACCAAATTTCATCGAAATCGGTTCAGCCATTTCGACGTGATTGAGTAACTAACAAACAAATTAATAAACAAACTTATGCATTTATAATATTAGTGTGATATCCCGTACAATAATCTTTTTTTCCATGTTTTTGCTCTGAAATCTCCTTCTCAGGTAGCATTTCTCTAAACCCACAATAATCCAAATTAAAATGACAACTCACAGGAATCTAGCAGGTGTACGACCGCCATTTCCTTACTGCCAACAATATCTACAAATTGGTTACAATTCGCAAGCGTAATACGATTTATTAGAGATCTTATTACGTTGCTATGGTAACCGTGAATTATGCATACCGTGCTCAATGGTAATCTAAATTAATGTATGATACATTTGTCGCGTAAGCCTCGCTTTCATGAGATGCAACCTGACTCTTCGTTGTCTTCCTTGATACAGATTGACGTATAACCTACTACCTACTTTGACAATTAGATTTAAATGCTATTTGTACTAAAGCCAGCGATTCGCCCACTGCACCACGGAGGTTCTCAAGGAAAATATGAATTACTGAAATGCAATGCAAGACCAAATTATGATATAGATATAGACAAATTAGATGCTAATGAATATAATCAAAATCAACTTGAAAAAATGCTTTCATATTATATCTTACGTTTATTGATCAATATTTTTGAAATAGACCTAAACATAACATAAAATTATTCATAAGCATAACTTATTTATTAAAATGATTTTATTTATTATTATATTTACAGATACACAACAATTATATATAAATTTCACAGGTACAAAGCATTTAACATCCTCATTTAAATCCTTTGTACAACAAAGTGGGCAATAAAGAACACCACTTACAACAACTCTACAAGTACTTGGAAAAAAGCGATCAATTACAAAGAACAGCTGTAAGTCCCACTTCACGGTTTTCTTACCGACAGGAAAGCAATTACAGCACTAACGATGCATCTCTTTACAGAGCAGAAACCTCATTCTGAACGTGATGAGCCTGGTCGGGATGCACTAGGGGGCACACATACTGGTGACGCGAAGAGATAGTGTAGCCTATAGCTCTTATGTAACAATTTGGTCCTGCATTGCGTTTCAGTAATCCATATTTTTTTTGACGACCTCCGTGGCGCAGTGGGCGAATAGCCGGCTGAAACGCAGAAGCGGGTTTGAGTCCCGCCGCGGAACAAATGTTTGCATCTACAGATAATTGTTCCAGGTCTGCATGTTTTTAGAAGCAAAAAATACAAAAAAAGGATATAATTATGTATTCTATCAGTTATCTGGTTCCCATAGTACAAGCTCTGCTTAGTTTGGGGCTAGATAGCGCTGTGTGAAATGTCCTGCATTTTTTTTTTGTTATTTCCATAATAATCGAATAAATTCGAAAGTAACTCTCTCTGTAACTCATTATTTATTTTTCAGTTCTGATAGAAAATTTTTTTTTATTCATCAAAATAATTCCAGTTATCAAAAATTTTATTTTTTTTGGTTTTTGCCAGAATACTTACCTATATACTTAAAGGTAAAGGTAAGATTTTTTTTTTATAAGTGTTGTGAGTCATCAGTAATTTAGTAAACTGTTTAACACAAAAGTAACTTGCCATCCACATTGAATTATTACCATTATTATAAATACGGTATTTGTCACGTACCGTTTTATCGGTGTTTCGACCCACAATATTTATTTATTAATATTTACTTAATTATTATGTGTTTGGTTCGCGCAGGAGTTAGAGATTCTTTCACCATTAGAATGCTACATTATCCCTGAGTAACATAGGCTATATTTATTACTAGAAAAAATATATGTTATTTATATAAATAATAAGCTACTTGAACTTCAATAATGTAAAAAATTAGATATAAAAAATGTTTAAACAATAAATTTCCACCAGTGCGAAGCCGGAACGGGCCGTTAGTATAAAATAAAATTCGAGTAAATTTAATGAGCTCATATTTGGGGAAAGAAATTGTTTCCCTATGACGCACCGTTTTTGAGATATTCGCAAAACCCCCAAAAGTGAGACCTTCTATATATATTTAAATTATGTAATTACAAAACAAGGATATTAGTATTCTTATTTATTTATTTAATACTTTCACACAAACAGAATAGTGGTAGGAGGACTTAATGCTAATAGCATATCTACCAGTCATCCTGGTCGTCTCATCCTTCCTAAGTACCTACCTACAGTGAAAACGTAAATTATGAAATTAAATAGTTAGATAGTAGGTAGGTAGGTTCTATGTACTAAATAAAAAAAAAAGAAGTCTTCTATCAGTTATCTGGTTCCCATAGTATAAGTTTTGGGAAATTTAGGGCTAGATGGCGCTGTATGAAATGTCCAGCATTAATTATAAATTGTTTTATATATTTTTTTACACAATTTCGTGTTATTCAAGATTAAAGTAAGCCACTGTAAGTGGAACGTGGAACTTCCAGAATACATACAACACAAATCAAAACAAAGAAGCTTCGAGAAACCTGAAAAGGATTTTACTGTCGTGTTTCCCTCAGTATTAGGGAAGTAAACAATGTGGTAGCTAACTTAATAGAGAACATAGTAGTTCTCATTTTTGTCGTCTTCTGTGTGGCCGGGGCCTTAAGCGGCTTCATCTTGAGGAGATGAATGTCTCGGGACAAAAGGGACGAAACGGGACGGGACGGGGGATGGGATGGGATGGACAGAGAACGAATAACAGTTGCTTTTCGCAGTTTTACTTCGATGTTGAAAATTCTTCTGTCGAACCACTTATTGAACGGTTTAAGAGTATGCTCGTATAAGGCCTACACTGATGTTAAAGTTTTCAGACCGCCCTAAGGCTTCCATGATGATGATTTCTACTTATGTTTTAGACCTCAGACATCACAACTGATTTGTTTTGTGCCAAAGTTCACCGCCGCATATTAAAATATTAACTCGATAGCACATGCCTTCGGTTTTTTAGTTAGTTTTATATATTTTTGGTTTTGTTTTATAGAAGCTTATTCTTTATTGTACACAAGAAAATTAATTACAAAGTATAGAAAAAGGACATGTACAAGGCGAGCTTAACCCTAAGAAGAGTTTTCTTCAAGCAAACGTTTGAGGCTAAAGAGAGATGACTTCATCTTATTAGCATTTTAATTAAACATGTTTGCATGGCCAGTAAATATATGTTCCGAGTTATATAACACTCGTAATTCCTGATACCCGCGACAGGGAATCCTATTCCTACTGTCGGATGGAGACTATGTATGTGACTTGCTGTTATTTATTATTTTTCAACCATGCCATCCAGCTTGCATTTTGAGTCGTATACCAGTGTAGCAAAGCTTACTTTGCAAGGTGTGTTATTTGTTGAGTGACTGCCCTAGAACGGGCCTAATCACTTCGTGCGTGACAGCTCACTCTGAATAGCATGTACCTACGAGTATTATGTCTTCTACTGGACATATTGTTGGGTTAAATTTAGTAATTGCATGTGAATAGGGTAGTCTCCTTTGTTCAATGGTGTAATATAGTAATATTATTATTGCTCACGACTATATTTATACCCATGATGGATATCCTCATGATCCCATGATGGATTAGAATAAATATCTATTAGCCTAGTATCTACTATGCTGTGACCACAACCTAATTGATATACCACCCATTCGCACGCACAGTTTTCGTTCTACGTTCTTGGTGCGTACAGCGAGAAGTACAGTACAGTTCCATACACACGTATGGAACACTTTTCCGTCGTTTTTTTTTCCTAAAGATTACAATGCGGGCCTCTTTGAGGTAAGAGTAAATAGGTTTCTTCTAGATCTTCGTGCTTCGTCTTAGAACACACCATCGCTTACCATCGGGTGAGATTGTGGTCAAACAAAGATCTATCCAGTTAAAAAAAAACAATGGTATATGAGTGTGGACCTATCATTTTTCTACATCCTGTAAGACTTACCTATCTACCCGATCTGTGGACCTAACGCCAAATGTTACCTGAAAAAAAATCAACCTGTCATAATTAAATAAAAAACAGGTCTCGATACGCATTGCGTCTCGCCTCGCACTAGTATAAGCGTGGATCAAACTCACCCTGATTTAGGGTTGCCATACGTCCGGAATTTTCCGGACATGTCCTTTAATATAGGTGTTTGTCCGGAATGCGGGGGGAATCCTAAACCGTCCAGAATTTCTACAATTTATGTAGGTAACGAGTAAAATAAAACATAACATAAACCAAATGTTTTTATAAAATAAATATAAACCTAATAAATTATTATTAATGTTATATTATAAGAAAGTCCGGAATTTTCATCAAATGTCAGGAATTTACTCCGAAATTTAGATTTTTTAATCTGGGATCTTTTACCCTGATTAGAACAGAATAGAACAAAAATGTATTTGCAACATCACAATAAATATACAAAAAACAAAATAAAGTTATAAAAGATAACTTAAAACTAAACAATCTACTGTTATATGTTGCAAAATAAATGTTCACGAACTGAATTTAAACTTTTTCTGTTGTATTATTAATAGTTCATATATGAATAATAACTGAATGTAAATCACATAATAAATCATTACCAAAGTATTTACCTTTGTTTATCAATATTTCTTTGTTGATGTCATTTTGTTTGGTGTGTAACAAAGAGTGTGTTATCCATCTATCTAAATCCAATTTTTGCACCCCTAATATAATATGATGATGATCATCCAATATGTTTATAGCAGGATGACCACTTTAAAATTTTCTATTTCCAAATTTTAAATAAATCTGTAATAAAATGGCCATAAAATTAATAGTTATGAAAAATTTTACGAAGAAAACTTTCGTGATTTATTTCAATAATTGTGATGTATACGGGATTTATCACGTACGACCGTTTTATCGGTTTTACCGACAATGTTTCGGTTCAATTCGTGAACCTTCATCAGGGTGAGTGCGATCCGCTCCGAGCCTGTCTCGCCTGGCACTCAACACGTAACACCGATAAAAAGGTAGGTACATATTTCTAATTATTAATTTTGAAAAGAAGTAGACATATATATGCCTATTTTTTGAACTTGATTTTGGTGTGAAAGAGTATCTGGTATCCTGCCATCCCTACTTTCACATTTATCTATCAAAGTTCTACGCCTAAAAAAATAGTGGCACTCCGGGAGTGCCGACAGAAGTGAAAACTTGAACAATTACGAGATACTTATATACAGAGGTCTCGGTAACGGTAACAGTGTCGCGAGTTCAATGGTTTTTTCCTATCTCAAAAAATGCCCAACGCGCCTAAAGAAATTTCACTTCATTTACAGAGGTGTCGGTAACGGTAACGGTAATAGTGCCGCGAGTTCAATGGTTTTTTCCCATCTCAAGAAATGTCCCACGAGCTTAAAGCAGTTTTCATTTCAAAAATTACTTCGTTAAATTTATGCTAAAATTGTAACTCGTCTTTCTCATCTCAAAAAAATGCCCCACGCGCCTAAAGAAGTTTTGACTTCAAAAATTCCTTTTTTAAATTTATGCTAAAATTGTAACTCGTCTTAGCCTCCATACAAGCTGTCCTTTAATATCATGCTAGAGCGATGCATCCTCGGTTTAAACTTGGTTTCCTTAAAAATGGGGACAGTTAGATGACGACCGTTTTATAGAAGAAAGACTATTTGAATTGAGACGTCTCAGCCAAAATTAAAATACGTCTTTTGGAAATTCGTTGTTTTTCAAAACCGTAACGCCTGAATCATATAATATATCTATCTCTGCTTTTATCTTACTACTTACTTACTAGCGGTAAACAAATCAAAATGTCATAAATATTGCCGCGCGCAAAAGTTTTGCGCACAGTTGCTAATTAATGGTAAGGCAAAAACAGAGCTAGATAGAATATAGGGTTCCATCGTAATTCAACTGTTTTAGACAATAAACTTAACCAAGTCGAACGTAAATTGTCACAAATTCCTGATTGATTTGACTTGATTTTTTTGGTAGGTTTTTTTATTTATTTATTTTAGGAAAACCATCACATAAAAACACAATTAGTGTTGTATGTTATATTACTGTTATGTAGTTTATTTTGTGTTGTGAAATACCACTTTGTGCGTTACTTTGCTTTACGGCTAAATACGACAATCACCGGTTCTTAGAAAACCTGTTTTATTGGATGCTGAAGTACTTGAGATGTTGTTATTAAAATAATGCGGTGTTAGCCTAGCTAAAGTCTTGTTTAGATACAATAATTTAATACTATATTATAAATATTATAGGTTTCTTGTCAAATTAAATATCAGTACTTATTTATTATTATTTTTTTAGCTAGCCTTTATTTTCCCACTGCTGGGCAAAGGCTTCCCCCAACTCCTTCCACCTATCACGATGTTAATGACCATGAAATGACCATGCGTACCCGTAGGTTAAGACAGGCAGGATATACAATATATTTTTTTTAACCTATACTTTCCCACTGCTGGGCAAAGGTCTCCCCCATGTTCCTCCACATCTCACGATCACTCGCCACGTCCCACTAGCGAAGCCGTGGCAGGCCGAGGAAGCGTTGGCGTGACGACCTCGATGCATTCCAAGATGGCTGGTGGGACACAATATTATAAATTAAATTAACTCTCTCAGTATCTCTGTCTGTCTGTTTCTGTAGGTTTCTGTACGTTAAAAATTGTTTATTAAAAATGTAATTATTGATTAAAACGGGTGTTTATCGCGTATGCACCTTTTTTATTTGTTATACCGACGTTTCGGCTGTGTTGCAATAAGCGTGGTCACGGGTTGTCTGGAGTACTTGGAGCTACCGTCGAGAAGTGTGGGAAGCTGCAGCAACTACCCTCACTTGGTCTTCAGGATTAGAAATGTCCTCGTTCATATTTCGACACACTACACTATCAATTATTATGTACTGTATTAAATATTACTGGATAAATATTTAAGCTACCGGAAATAAACCCATCTCATAAATCAGTTGATTCGGATATAAGTTTTTAATTAATATCCTACATAACAAAACAGGTTGTATACCTACGTTTTTTGTTTTGACATGAAAACAGATAAAGAGAGAATGATTTATATTCGTCAATTAAAATTATTCTACTCTGGAAGTATTTGGCAAGCCTACTCTAATTTCCCTTGCAAACCTACACTTCAAATAGGAACGTCAGGAACAAAGTAAAGCAAACAGTCTAATGAGGTCCCAAAAAAAACCTCGGAACCATGTTCTTCACCTCTGAACTTTCCCTCCGCCTCCGCCTCCGCCTGTGTGAGTTAAAAGAGGCTAAGTGTGTGTCGGGTAAAGTTTACAGGTTAATTTTATTGTTTCTATTGAAATAGGTTGTTATCGATTGTATTATACAAGTTAACTCACACATAATTACATATTGAATCCGTAAATGATTATATAACTATTTATTTTTGATTCTATTTCTGGCTGAGATTGATTTACACATTCCAAAAGTGAAAATTTTGATATAAATTATGATTGATAAATAATAATAATAGGAATATACAGTAAAATAGTATATAATTCAGGAAAATTATAACGGAATCTCTATCTTGAACAGTTTTTTAGGTATGTATCTTAAAAGTGTTCTTGGTTAGACTAGATGGCGCTGCTTGATTAACACAAATAAACCTATCTAGTTCCGTAACCCTCGGTGCGTGAGTTCTACTCGTGCTTGACCGGTCTTGTTATATTTGTCTACATAGCGCGGATTCCTAACAACCACCCTATGCTCACCCGATTTTTGTCAACAAAAAACTTCAGAACGAGTAACAAAATTGCATCATTCGCTATTTTCAACTTTCCATGAAATTTTAAAAACCACCAAACACGATTGTTTGAGAGCGCAAGTAAAGTTTCACCTTAAAATAGAAAGCTAAGAGAAAATTCTGTACGTATGCGATTAGCGTTGTAGGGTGTTCATAATTCCCAGAATTACCGTACATTTACAGGATTTAAAATAATTTTTCAACGCAAGCGTAAACTGAATTAAAATGAGCTCAAATACTGTCCTACTTATATGTATAAAACATTTAATTTTAATCGCGCAAAACTCGGTCAAAATTTGCGTGATTTGAACACCACACATTTTTACATACCTTTACACGACCATACAGGCAACCACTCGTGTCAGATGAGGTCAAAATGTTGCTGTATCACTTAATGGCTTTTTAAAGGAAAATACCCAACATAGCCCCACTTATCATATTACCACAAATGCCCCAATAGATCCAATTCTTTGTTGTCAAGATATCAACCAATTCCGTCCTCAAGGATACTTGAGTTCTAGATACCTACTATTTTATCACGGAAATCCAGGGATAATAGATATATTATCCCTGGATTACGTTTCGTTTAGACAAATTGTATGAGTAACTATACATTTGGGATACATTTATTACATGTATTGGTATCAAGTAACCAAAAAAGATGTAAGATAAGTGCTATTGGACAAATTCTTAGTTTATTATATGCTAAAAAACTAGGTCAAAATGAAATTACTCATTAGCCTATACATGGCTAGATTGTAATAACTTCACTACGGTATAATTAGAATTGTATACTAGAAATAAAAAAAAATGTAACCTTAAAATGAATTCATACTTCACAATCACACTAATATTATAAATGCGAAAGTTTGGATGTTTGTTTATTTATTTATTTCTTTTATTTATCACGTCGTAACGGCAGAACCGATTTCAATGAAATTTAGTATGTACCTGGATTACCACATAGGTTACTTTTTATCCCATATATCAGGTCCCGTGGGATAAAAATAGGCTGTCAAGTCAAGTTACAACAGCGAGTTTAACTTTATTTCTAGGTTATCTACAGATTTAGTAGTATAACGCGTACGAAGTAGCAGGCAACAGCTAGTAATATTATAAATGAGAAAGTTTGGATGTTTGTTTATTTATTTGTTTGTTACTCAATCACGTCGTAACGGCTGAACCAATTTCGATGAAATTTGGTATGTTCGTTTATAACCTGGATTAACATATAGGCTACTTTTTATTGACAAACCACGCGCGCGAGCCGCGGGCGTAAGCTACTTAATTATAAATTCGAAAGTAACTCTCGTCTCTGTTTTCGAATCTGCTCACTTCTGATTCGATCTCGTAGAGAAACACCAAGCATAGCTTCCATAGCGCGACCTTGAGCCTTCTTATGAAGTCTACTGTAAAAGACCACGTTTCTGTATCAGGTGTGTTTCTGAGTCAGTTATATTTTCCCGTATATTCTTTGTATCATGGTTACCTGTCACCCTGAACCTGAAGCCGAGCCGGGGGCTAAATGCACATTCCCGCGGAATGAGTTGCCACCTTTATTAACCTCGTTTGGGTAACGGCCTCAAATTTATTATAGTTCGCGATGCCGAGACGCCTCCTTATTGCTGAGAATTTATTAAAGCGGTAGTGAGACGCCGGCTTATTGTTTTGCTTTATTTCGTTTTACTTAGACCATAGACAGATAGATTTTTTGGAAGTGAAAACTTCTTTAGGCGCGCTGGGCATTTTTGAGATGGGAAAATACCATTGAACTCGCGACACTGTTACCGTTACCGACACCTCTGTATATAAGTATATGTAATGTAGTCTGCTTTTATTCAAATCGTCACTTCAGTCGGCACTCCCGGATTGTAGACATTTGGCTAATATTTTTGACATTCTCCTAATTGTTTACTGTGTTTTATTAGCGATCAGTGCAATCTGCGTCTGTTCGTAGATTAACATTTTTTTACATAGATTTATAGATTGTTGTTTAATGCACACCATAACACAACAATTAAAAATAACAACGTAAATCTATGTAACACAATTGGCAGTCTTATAGCTACATAGCGATCTCTACCAGACAACCTTTGGATAGAATGGACTGTGTGGACATTATCTGGGGTGTAACTCACTACATACAAATACAAATTACATATAAATATAATATAACTAGTGGTTCGCCCCGAACTGAGATCTCGCGAGTCTCCCATTAAATATAAATATATTATTGGTAATCTTTGACTATCAAAATGTTGCCACGAAATAAACAATCACATTACTTGACCTACAGTTTCATTCAAATTATAGGTAACGGGAGTTCATGCCATTTGGTTACCTTTATTGGTTTACAAAATGCAGTTATTCTGGATTTCAGACTTTTGCCTATACTCGTATTTGTGTTACTAAAGCTACACGAATACCTAATTTCAGCACTGTGGGCTCACTGGTATACCCTGTGAATTTTGTCAAAGTTTTGTTTTTATTGTGGCTAATAACTCAAAAACTGCAAGGGTTAAACTAAAAATAAAAACAGGGTTAAATATACTAATGACGACCTTTCATTTGACGTCCCAATTGACCTAATAGTCTCATTTTCATTTTTTTACCCCTCTTAAACCCCAATATGTCAACAACCCCCCCCCCCCACATTTTTAGCTCATTTAGTCATACCAAAATTGTGCCATCACCACCTACCTATGTATCTCAACAACTCCCCCTCACCCCCCACATTTTTAGCTCATTTAGTAATACCAAAATTGTGCCATCACTACCTACGTACACTACACGATGATCGGATCAACGCTTCGAAATGTATCCTCGGACAAACAAACATACATACATACATACTAACATACATACATACAACGCCGATTTGCCAAAGTTGATTTGGAGATCTCGCTTCGCTCGATCAAAAATTACATAAATAACTGAACCTAAATAATAACTTCTCATAACAATTTACATAATGCATACATATAGTTATTTAAGAAACATATTAATTAATAATAAATACATAGATATTTATCGACATAATATATAATCAAATAAAGTTCTCTGAGTTACAGTAGTACTCGTAGATATTAAACGAAACTAATTAGCAAGATAGCAAATAAATTCGTATAAACGATTGAAATATATCAAATTTTCTTAGTAAAACAATAACCATAAGTCAACCAAAAAAGGACCATTTACACGATGATCGAAACAATGAATCATCTAAAACCAAAACCAATCCAAATATAATATAAATAAAGTTTAAATCCTAAGTTCAATATTAACTGTAATCGTATCTTAATAAGACATTTAATAAACAGAGATTTTCTAAAAACGGTATTATATAGCTCTTATTAAATTTACTCAAAGTCTTTTATATCTGCAAACCTATCGTTAAAGATTCAACTCCAGTGGTTGAATATATTAATAAATTAAATAAATAATACAGGGTACCGTGCACCCTCCAAAACTGAGGCTTTACGTGAAGAGGATTAGATATGGTTTTCATGGCGCTTACGCCATGAAAACCATATCTACAATATAATACAATAACCATATAATACAATAATCGCGATCCTTGTGCTTAACAAGGATCGCGATTATTGTATTATATTTTAATTAACTGACCCGCCCACGGCTTTGCAAACGAAGCTTGTCAATAAAAGCATTATCCTCTTTCTGCGCAGTTGGCTAAAAAGTAACCTCTGTCTCAATCCTAGTCGTAATCTATATAATACCAAATTTCATTATAATCCGTTAAGCCGTTTGTGAAAACGTAACAAACAGAAGGACAGAGAGAGTTATTTTCAAATTTATAATATTAGTAAGGATTTAAGTCCGGATTGACAATCCTTATTAATTAGATAAATGATTTATTTATTCTGCACCTGGTAGCCTGTTTTCCCCAGGGGGGGACTTCAGTGTGGGGTTGTTCAAAAAGGGTTTTTTAAAGGTATTAAAGGTTCGGCAACATGCGTGATAAACCTTTGGTGTTATAAACGTTCATATGCTACGGTACCCGTTACCATCAGGTGGACCGTATGCTTGTTTGCCAACTTAGTGGTATTAAAAATAAAAAAATAGACCTGGTACTCTTATCACTTACGCGTCATGGAGTAGTCCATGCTACGAGTACATTATATGTAGGTACCTTGTACAATGTAGTTTAGCCATCTATTTTTAACCGACTTCAAAAAAAGGAGTAGTTTCTAAATTCTTCTTTTGCATTGCGCAGGCTGACGAGTACCGCCACTCGCGACGTTGTGCGAACCTGTTACTTCGCGACAGCCCACAGTACGCTTAACATATCGATGGAAGAAAGCGATTTTGTCGTATCTCAAAATATCTAATTTTACACCAAAGCCAAAAAACTATTTTAAAAAATCATAACTCGTACATTAATAAAGATAGAACGTTGAAATTTGGAAAATATTTTTATCAATCTAAGTTTTATTTGATACAGTTAATTTGAATGCCCTAAAGTTACTGCTTCATTGATTTTTAACTAGTTACAGCAATTGATGTTTCAATATCGAACAGCGGAAATTTTTGAGATACGCCATTTCCGCTTTCTGCCGTCGATATGGCGTGGAACTGTGGGCGCCAGCAAGCGATGCCAAGCGGGCCTTCGTGATGCAGAAGAAGGCTGTCCCAGCCATAGTGGGCATCCCGAACGATGAGTCATGCAGAGAACATTTCAAGGAATATCATGACTACACTGCGAACATATATACCAAGTGCCCTTGTTGACGTAAATTTGTACCTGTTCCAGCGCCGAGGGGTTAACGCAGTACACGCTCTCCGCAGCAATAAACACCAGCATAGACTGGTGACGCCAACACACAGGCTGCACAAGTCGAACAGATCGGTGTACATCTCGGGCCCGGCAGTCTACAATAGGCTACCAGATAGTATCCGAAATGAAGCCTCCATCGCGGCATTTAAGGTTCGTTTGATACATAATGTAGCAAAGTTTCACAAGATGAATCATAAATATGGGTACCTATTAATAATTTATTAATAATTCATTAATTATAATGTAGCTAGTATAATTTATGAAATTTGACAATTTGATAATTTATGAATTATTATTTTTATTAATAAATTCTTGTATTCTTGTCGGAATCTTTTTTTTATGTACTAATGTTCTCCGGTTACTCGAAGACGCCTTGACCGATTCGAGAGATTCTTTTTTGTTTAAAAGAGTATACTTTCCAGATGGTCCCATTGGCACCAAGTCTGGATCTGATTATGAGATCCAGAAAAAAAATCGAGGGTAAACCTCAAATTTTATAAGGACGCAATTTGGTTTTATGTTTTTACCTCAGAACTCCTTCATTTATTACACCGATTTGGATAATTTGTTATTTTATTTGAATGGATATATTTCATACTGGCCTCATAGAAATTTCATCAAAATTAATTCAGTAGTTTGGTTAAGTCGTTTACATTTTTGTTAAAAAGTTACGTGTAAAGACAATTTTTACCATTACGGGGCACCCTGTATACTGCAATCCAATGACAATATTGGCCATTTTTGTTGTCCCCCAACAAAACATCTAACTTTTGCAAAATTAATTTACATCTCAATCCAAGATAAAGGTTTAATTTTATTCCAAATTATGTTGTAAACAATTTCGTGTTTTAATTAACAATGAGAAATTTTGTCAAAGAAATTTGAAAACGATATTAAAAATATTGTTATTTGATGAATACTATTTCCAGAGGATTAGCAAGCTGAAGTAGCAGCAGACGGGATATATTTGACCATTTTATGAGTTGTTTTATAACGCACAGTCAGATAATTGTAATATATATAAATACGTAAATTAATTTCGTCTGAAACATGCGTGTCTTGATTTTGCTTTTAAACTCGCAATCATTCCTTCACTTTTTTCAGTATAGTAGACGATCCCACATAGTGGAATCTTTCCGACTATATAATTATTGGCCACTCAAATGGTAAGAACCCCATCGCTGTAACCACAAGCTATATATCAAAGGCTGGTGACAAAATCCACTTCAGATTACCATTTATCTACTTTACCAGCTGTCACTAGTCATAATTGCATTAATTTGTGTATTTTGTTTTTACAAAGACAGGACGGGTCTGCATTTGCATTGCTAATGTTTGTCGCGATGTGCCCCAGATGGCGCCTTGTCGCTCCGCCACAGTATCTAACGATACATGCAGTAAACATACTGCAAAAACGTGTCAAGCCCTGCACCACACCTTGATAACACCGCACGCGACTTTGATAGGCAAAAAGACGTACATACAAGCCGACTTAATGAATATGGATCTGGGTGGTGCAGTACGACCAAATAAAACTATTACTACTTATAAAAGCGACACCTCTCCCCCCCCCGCCATCCCCTTTCCCCTCGTTGCTCGCTGCGTGATATCTACCTGTATCAATCAATCATCACTGGATTAGCCATTCGAGCTCTTGATTGGGGTGGAATAGAAGAAACAGCGGAATTTAATCCATCCGGGCAATGGTCTAAAGTGAAACAAAATGTGGAATCAAATCCATCAATGGATTTGTTACACTAGCTTAGAGTAAGATTTTTCTGTGCTACTAACACTAACACTGTGTGTGACTAACAAAAATTATGAATCCCTGTCTGGTCTCACTACGTAGTTAAGTAGGTATTCTTGCAACCTCTGGTTTCTAACAAAAATACGTACATTCATTTCTTTACCGGTACCATTAATACCTTTACTTAATTATTCTTCTCCAGAAACAATTTTCTAAACTCAGGTACTCGATACACGGTCGAAAGGAAATGAGCTTAATAGTGTTTTTACTGTACATTTTTTTTACAATTATCTTTTCTGTCGCCAGAGGCGTCCCTACACGGTTTTGTAATTTTAGGGTTTCATCAAGTTTTACTGTGGGCTCTCATATTTTACGTCAGCGATGTCGGAAGCGTATTTTTCCTGCACGTACGCTGGAGGTTTATGTGGTCGTGTCATTCTTCTAAATAGTAAATGCCTCCCTCCTTCATCGCATATGGGTCGATAGACGATATTTCTGCGTTTGATCATTGCAGTCAAGATTCCAGGCAACCGGTCATTAATCTTTCAGTAAAGAAAATGTATGCCGCCTAAATATTTAGCTATTATTGTATCGAGCCGAGTTATTTTCTGTTATTTATTACTTTTGTATGGGAAATAAATAAATGAATTATTTTAAAATAAACTGGTACAGAAAGCCAAAAATTTCAATGTATAGTTATCATCATGGCGTCATTATGTGGACATCATGGAGATTAATACATTATTATAATATAATGTGAGTGTTTCCTCCGAACGTTGAGGAAATCATCGTGAGAAAACCCGGGGCTTATTTAGCTGTGCACGTATTTATGTAAGCTAAGAGAATTGTATTATAGTTCAGTGTTTTTTTAATTGGGACAGTATGGGGAATACTAAACCCATTACAAATACTAAGAACATAGAGAAACTATCTGAGGAACAATTTATGGCGGGTTACTATATCCGTCGGTAACCGACTACGACTCGTATCTCCTTGAAAAAGTATCAAACTAGTGTCAAACATTTGATACGTTTTCAAGGAGAAACGAGTCGTAGCTGGTTACCGACGGATATAGGAATCCACAGTTTTTTTTATTATAATAATTTTGGTATATTAAAATTTTTGGTCGAGTTATCCATAACAATCGATAAAGCCAATAAAAAATATATACCTAATGCGACTCAACTCGAAAAACATTCCAGACACATTTCCCATATTAAAATAATGCCTGATTCCGCCACAATGTGAAACGGCCACGTGATCGTCATGAAGCCAGCTAAAGTTTTAATTTTCTACTAAAATTTCATTTTCTCTGAAAATCTTGCGTATATAAGGGTTCATACTACCTTAGGTAGCTTAATTGATCCTATATTTTTATCAGTAATACTGCATTAGTTACTTTATAACTAGTGGTTCGCCCCGAACTGAGATCTTCATAGTCTACCTTAAAAACAGTTCCACGAAATAAAACCAAATAACTTGACCTACAGTTTCATTCAAGTTACAGGTAACGGGAGTTCATATTAATTGGTTACTTTTTTGGATTACACATTGCAGTTATTCTGGATTTCAGACTTTTGCCTATATTTGTGTCATTTAAGCTACACGCATACTAAATTACAGTACTGTGGGGTGACTAGTGCGCCCGTTGAATTTCTTCAAAGTTCAGTTTTTATTATAGCTAATAAACTCAAAAACTACAAAGACTTTACTAAAAGTAAAAACGTAATCAAAATATACTAATGAAGACATTTAATTTGACCTAGTAGTCTTAATTTCCTTTTTTTACCCCCTCTTGAACCCCCATATCTAAACAAGCCTTCAACATTTGTAGCTCATTTACGATCAATAAATATATGAAAAAATTTAGAAATTAAGTCAAGTACACGGAAGCAAAAACAAGACTCAGGTATAAAAATAATGCACTTCTTAATTAATTAATTACAATTATATGCATAATGTAAAATGATTAAGCCAGGCTAAATATCAAAAAAATACTTTAATCAATGACAAATAAAATAAGTTTGTATCAAAATATAGGTCTCGATGGGAAACGGTTGGAAAAGGTATCATCATTATCCACAGCCTGACTTCACCTACGTGAGTCTCAGCCATGTACTGCATGCAAGCGACTTGAATTGGGTCATATTTGAATTTGCCACGGACACCGACGCTATCAAAAGGTATACATTTTAATATTAAAATCCGATTTGCATGTTCTTTAAGTGTTCATCTGATTGTCTGTATTTAAAGATTAATTAGAAGATGCTCAAACCATTTCAAACGTTCAACGTACAAACTATGTATTACTCTACGATAGCAATCCTCTTGAATGCGATTCAACCGTAATAAATGTTCTTAAATAGGAGCGGTTTCGTTCAATCTGGCTTTGAGATGTTTAGTTTCCACTTCACCGGTCATTTGCGAGTAATTTAAGTAGAAAATTGAATTTATTATCATTTTTCTTTCATATATTTTTTGCTGCAGTGACTAATTGGTGTGGTGGCAAAGACATGTACCGACGATAGATACTGCTATGGATGTATTTTGTTTTTTTTTTATTTATTTTTTGTTCTCTTATTTAAATTTTCGATGCTTTAGAAACTGGTGTTTCTGATCGGTAGCCGAATTTTAATAGTCTATCAATAGCTTATCGATAGCTACCGCAAATCAATAAATCAAAATATTTTTATTCCATAAACATAAAGTGTTTGTATACTTGGAAAGGTCATACAGAATATTTACATAATAAATACTGTAAGATACAATAAACACTGCAAAAAATTTAAGGATGTATATTATTATTGCATATTTATCTGGTAATCGATACATTTGCAATAAACAGTTTTTCACGTAAATCGGTGGCGCCTTTGCGACGATGCCGCTTAGTCAGTCTAACAGGTACCTACATGATGAATGAATATGATTTGTTTACCTATTTCAAACAGGCTGTTTCATTGTTATTTAGGGCTTGATATTAAAGTGGTTGAAAATTTTAAATTTTTTTATGGTAATTAATTTGAATAAAAGTTTTTTAAAAACGTAAATCCTGTCGTGCATACCAGAACACGTAGTAGATAGCGTGATGTGCTGCAATACTATCGACTTCGTGCAATACTATCGACTTAGTGCAATACTATCGATAGTTTCGATAGTATTGCACGTGGAAAGTAATTATACTACCAATAGTATCACCAGGGGGGCAATAGCGCTAATTTTGAGCGATAATACCAAAGTAAATAAAAAAAAATATACGTTATGCACATTTCGTATCGCGCTGAGACGCGTGACATCACTCAAACCAACGTGAAACCCAAACCAAACACGTTACGTTCTAACGTTAGACACTTTCAAAATTAACGAGATCGCCTCCCAGTTCGCCCCCGACATAGCACGCCGAGTGACCCTAAGCCTTATGAGACCCATAATGAGACCACGTTTCTGTGCAATTCACCTTGTAAAAGCTAAAATAATTTTATTTTCCCCAGCAAAACTTATACCCACTAAAACAAATATGCTCGTTCAAACGAATGCAAGTGCAGACTCAATCTCGCAGCTCAAATAGCGAACCAGACAGACAGATATAAGCACGTAACATTAATTGCTAAAGGAATATCCAAACTCATTCTCATACGATTTGCACTTGTTTTACAGTTGGCTGGGCCCGCTAACGAGTTAGTTTGTTCATTAAAAGATTTTAATTGAATTTGCATGAATTGAAACATTCAATATGAACGTATGAATAAATAAAATGCTAGTTATTACCAATCAACCTTTTAAATTAAACTATCTGACTCGCACGCGGCTTCGCACACGGTTTGTCAATATAAGCATTACTCTTCTTCTGCGTAGTCGAGTAAAAAGTTGCTCATGTCTCAATCCCGGTCATAATCTATACTAAATAATTTCATAAAAATCGGTCCCGCCTTAAAAACGTAACAAACAGAAAGAGAGTTACTTTTGAATTTATAATATTAGTAAGGATTACGGCAAATAACTATGTATATTATTATTTTAACCTGACTTAAGCGCGTCACAAACGATAAAGATGCTATTATAATATTTAATGTTAAGATATCGCTCGCCATGCAATCCAATAGACGATCACACACGGAAAATATATACAATTATATATTTTCATCTTACATTGGATTGTATAGCGAGCGACATTTTATCTTAACCTTAAATATTATAGCATCTTTATCGTTTGTGACGCGCTTAACAACATGAAAATGATGCCTTTGCACTTGCACTGGTTGATCCATTAAATGTTGAAATAGATTGAAAAGATAAGCTTGTTTGCCAAATCAGTGTTTAAATACAAATATTTTAAGATTAAATTAAATGCTAGTTTAAACAATCATCATTAGCTCTGAAGTTCTTCTTCTATCGTTTCAATAGTTTATAGGCATAACTATTTATAGGTTCGAAACTAAATTGACTTTGAGTAGAACCTGGCCACGTCTATTCCAGTGTTGGTAGCCTTGTTAAGGTCATCCCTGGTGCAGGTCGTAGGGCACAGAGGACAGTTAAGCAAGTAAGGCATGGTCTGGAGGGGGTGCCCACAATCACAGCTGGTTAGTCAAGGGTCTCGCATTCCTCCCCTACAGAAGTTTACTTACTTTTTACGGGTTTGATTCCGGAGTTACAAGATGGTTTGCGAGCTACCTTGGTGAACGTTCCCAATCGATTGAACTTCGCAATGCAGATGGCTCAAGCTCTGTTTCATCTGCCATGCCCGTTGCTCGTGGAGTTCCTCAGGGATCTATTCTTGGCCCAATTCTTTTTGTCCTATACTGTGCAGATATTACCTCAACTATTCTAAACTGTAAATACCACCTTTACGCTGACGACCTCCAGTTATATGTCTCGTTCAAGCCTGATGAGACGGAGGTGGCAATCAGTAGATTGGATGAGGATTTGGATCGTATTGTAGAATGGAGTGAGGTTAATGGCTTAGTATTAAATCCAACAAAATCAAAATTCCTTGTCCTTGGATCCAAACATAATATAGATAAAATCCATTCTCAGGACCCCAAGGTACATATCAAGGGAGATTTGATCGAACGCGTTACTGAAGCACGTAATCTGGGTCTTCTCATGGATGGCGAGCTACACTTTGAAAAATACATGCAGCAAACAGTTCGTAATTGTTTCTACAGGCTATCAGTTTTGTATAGAGTACGAGAGTTCCTGAGCACTGACCTTCGTATTTTATTGTGCGAGTCGCTCATTCTGTCTAAGCTGAATTATGTTGACAACGTATTCGGTGAGTGTCTGCTGGCCCGTACAAGAAAATTAGCACAGCGAATTCAAAACGCATGTGTGCGTTTTTGTTTTTGTTTTCCGGTTCCGCGGCGGGCTCACATATCGCCATACATATGTGCACACGGTATGATGAATATGTCATCACGACGTTATTTACACTTCGCGACTTTGCTTTTTGGTATTGTTATAAATCAGCAGCCTTCATAGATTAGATTAGATTAGATAATACTTTATTGCACACCACGAAACAAATACATATAAAAAAAAACAACTACGTAAATCTATGGATACAATTGGCGGTCTTATCGCTAATTAGCGATCTCTACCAGACAACCTTTGGATTGAATGGACTGTGTAGACATTACCTGGGGTGTACCTGACATACTACATGTACTTACATACTAATACTAATTATATAAAAATAAAAAAATATAAAACTTGCATAAATGAAAACTACATGAATCTAAATAATAACTACTCATAATAATTCATAGATACATACTTAGACTTATTTAAGAAACAAATAATTAATAATAAATACATACCTATATATTTAGCGACAAATACTCAGATAGTGTTCTCTGAGCATACGTTTAAAAATGGCAAGTGACTTGGCACATCTGATAGCCACCGGCAGCGCGTTCCATAACCGGACAGCCTGCACTGTAAAAGACTTATCAAAGTAGGAGGAGGAGTGTACAGGTGTCCTGAGTTGGAGTGTGTCAGATGAACGCAAGGATCGAGGATTGGATTGATAGAGGAAATGGAAGCGTTCTTTAAGATAGGAAGGTGAGGAAGGGTTGAACAGGATGTTATATAAATGCTGAAGGATGTGAGTATCCCGGCGAAGGCGTATGGGTAACCACTTGAGCTTACTGCGAAATTCGGACACATGGTCATACTTCCGCAAGCCGAAGATGAACCGGATGCCAAAGTTTTGCAAGCGCTCAAGTTTATCTAGTTGCTGTTCAGTGAGATCTAGATAAGAAGCATCAGCATAGTCTAGTATCGGGAGAAGAAGAGACTGCGCGAGCGAAATTTTAGTGGCAGTCGGAAGGAAGTTACGCAATCTCCTAAGAGAACCCGCTGAGGCAAACATCTTACGGCTGACTTCAGATATCTGAGGTCCCCATGACAGTTGCCTGTCTATGAGAACGCCTAAATTTTTCACCGTCTCACTCTGCTTAACGTAGGTGCCATCAAATATAATTTGTGGAAGGCAAGACCAGTCTATCCTCGATATCATCCTAGAACCCCCAACGACGATTACTTGAGTTTTGAGTGGGTTAACTCTAAGACTATGTGCCTTGCTCCAGTCCAAAATACGGTCTAGGTCAAGGTTTATTCTATATATAGCTTCAGGCAGCCGCTCTACTGTATCTTGTGTGTAAATTTGAAGATCGTCTGCATAGAGGTGGTAGGATGATGTTAATTGTTGGGATATTGAGTTTATGAAAATTGCAAATAGAAGAGGTGATAAAACGCCACCCTGAGGGACACCAGCTGATATCGTGCACCACGATGAGTAACTATCATCAATGCGTATACGCTGACGGCGCCCGTTCAGATAACTGTGAAACCACTCAATCACTGTTGGAGATACGTTAAGAGAGCGTAGGGTACCAAGAAGAATTTCGAAGTCAACGTTGTTGAAAGCGTTGCTAAAATCTAAAAGTGATAGTACTGTTACTTTTCCATTGTACATGCCATCTCGTATATCATCAGTTATTTTAACTAATGCTGAAACAGTACTATGGCCTGGACGGAAACCGGATTGGAAAGGATTTAGAAGATTATTCCTGGAAAGAAAAGTGCTCAGTTGCTTATGAACAAGACGTTCCAGGACTTTGGATAGGAAAGGAAGAATAGAGATTGGACGGAAATCTGAGAAAGAAGCTGGATTATTCTTTTTCGGGAGAGGAGTGACTTGAGCTACCTGATACCTGTATGACAAGCTTGAATTCTCTAACCGTCACGTACGGTTTGCCACTCGTTTAATCTGTCCACGCCACAGAACGACTGCTTTTCGTGGTAGCTTCCGATATGCTGCCACGAAATGCTGGAATAATCTACCACCACCAGTTCAAAACGCAAAATCGGTTCACTTTTTTAAAATTTCACTCAAGAAAATTCTACTGCTTTCACAAATTACTCCATCAACAGGTAGTCGTTCTGGGCCTACATTTAGTTTGATTTAGTTGCAAAGGTTACTTTTGTTCTGTATGTTAAATTAATAATTCCACAAAATATTTAATATTTTGTTTATTTTATTATTTGCATAAATTTGTTGTTTATTTTACTGTTATATTTATTGTTTAGTTTTGATCTCATAAACAGTCTTGTTTTATAAGTTAGGTATGTGCAATGTTTAGTAGTTAATGTGTAAAAATATTTATTTAAATTTTATATTTTTGTTTTTTGTGAATCTTGTATACTTTCATATGTTAATTAATATTGTAAACGCATGTTTCTATTTTCTGCTGCTCACACGCACTTAAGGCGTCACATAATACCAGCGCTACAGTAGCTACATATATGTTGCAGTGGCACACCGCTGAGTGACGACCTATTTTGTAGTTTTGTATTAGGTATAAGTATAATTGTTGTATTCATAGAGTGTAAAAATGGACACAAAATAAATATTTTTCTTTCTTTCTTTCTTTCTTTCAAAGTTTTTCTTGCACCGCCCAACCTGAGTTTGGTTTGGAGTCGGTTGATAGATTTCCAGATTGGCCACGGAAGGTTGTATCCAGGGGGGAGGTGTTCGTGAAGTGCAATAAAGCCAGGTAGTGGTGGGTGCTTCTTTTTCCACAAATTAACCTTTAGCGCGGCCTGGTGGTCGCGGCGTGGGTTATACGTAAAAAACTTTTTCGGCTTTTTAGTCGGGCTTGTGGAGGTTGGCGTCCATAGAGAGGATGTCGGTAGTCAGTTTCTTGTTTTGTCTTTTCTATTTAACAAGCGACATCTCGTCGAACAGAAGGTGGAGCGATGCCGGCTATTGGGTATACCATATTCAGGGGTGTAGGTTTTAGGCAGCCGGTAATAGTACGGCATGTGTCGTTTAGTCTTACGTCAACATGCTTAGCGTGAAGTGATCGGTGCTAGACTTGGAAAGCGAACTCACCAGCCGAAAAGCAAAGTGCTAAGCCGGTTGTGCGAAGAACGTCAGGTGTTGCTTCCCATTTTGTGGTTGTGAGGCGTCGGAGCAGATTGTTGCGTGATCCTACTTTGAGTTTGGTTTTAAGGCATTGGGATTTATAGCTCAGAGTCCGATCCAAAGTCACCCTGAAGTACTTTGGGTGTGAGAAGTGCTCGGTGAGAGTGCCTTCCCAGTTGATGGTCAGTTGTTGGTTTGCTAGACGATTGCGCAGATTGAAAGCGCATACTTGGGTGTTTGAAGGATTTGGCTTAAGTCCATTTGGCTCGTAATATTTTCTAAGTTCAATGAGCCCTAACTCGAGGTTCTTCTCTGCCTCTTTAATCGTTGACGTCTGTGTAGTAAGCGCTAAGTCGTCTGCATATAAAACCGATTCGTTTGCGGAGCGCTGGGTTGGTCGTTTGTGAAGATGTTGAAGAGTGCTGGGGATAAGACACTTCCCTGAGGGAGGCCATTTTTTGTGACCGCCACCTGCTGCAAATTATAGTTGGGATCAAGCATTAAAATTAATTTATTATTGTGGTCGGTAGTTTGAAAAATCTGCCTGCATTTATTCATCCTTCCTTTTGATATGAATGCCGCTGTGAAGCTACTGCTTAGAAAAAAGTTTATGGACGAGAAAATTACGTGCGGGGCTCTGAAAGCGCTTTGTTTGTGAGAGCTCCTAAAAGAACCGGTATAGTGAGAGGATTATAATGCCATAAGGGTGTTCTTTTACATCTCCTAGTATGATTCATCCTCATCATCATCATATACCGATATCAGCGATAAGACCGTCCATTGTAATTGTTGCTCTGTGAATTTTTATTTTTATGTTTATTTATTTTGTGTTGTACATTAAAGTGTTTTATTTCGTTAATTATTTCATTAATATCAGCTATAGGACGTCTACTGCAGAACATAGGCCTCTCCCATAGATTTCCAGAGTGACCGATTTTGTGCAGCCTGCACCCAACGGCTCCCAGCAACCTTTATCAGGTCGTCTTATCATCTAGTGGGGGCCGTCAGTACGTGGTCTCCACCGAGAGCCTTTCTGCCCCAGCACAGCCGCCAAATGTCAATTCTTCGAGTTATGTGCCCCACTGCCACTTCAGCTTGCTAATCCTCTTGGATATGTTTGTGACCTTGGTTTGTTTACGTTTTTCATGTGTTCTTCATTGTACATTTTATTTGGTATTTACTTTCATGCTATTACATAGTTTTGAATGTTTCAACGACATATATTACCTATTTAACCCCACTTCGAAAAATGAGGTTGTTATCAATTAGGTTGAATTTTTTTTAGGTTTGGTATCTTAAAACTCCGTCATTTATCAACCGATTTGGAAATTATTTGATATAAAAGGATATACTTTCAGATTGATTCCATAGATATTTTATCAAAAACGGTTCAGTAGTTTGTTTTTTTATGTTATCTGAAGTCGGTTATATTTTTGTTAAAACGTTATTTGTTTATGTACCAACCATTGTGTCCAACTGCTTGGAAAAAGCTCCACTGCATCCATATCTAGAGTGAATAATCCGCCACCTAATTACGTTAAATTAGCAAGAGCAGTGCGACAAGTATTAACGTAACGTAAAATTGACCATAGGAAAATAGTTATAATGTATCTATCGCCGTCCATTTGCTGGTAGCGCTAGTTCTTTTGCAATTTGACGTTTCGCGACCGATTTGCTTGGCGTAATGCTGTGCAAATTTTACATAATAAGCCACCCAATTTTCAATAAACTGCTACTCAGATACCTATTAAATGGGGGTTAAAGCCCTCATATTCGTGCGTGAATCCAATATTCCAGACTCCGGACAAACGATATGACTCATATATTCCGGATATTGATCTAAATTCGCTAGCTGTTTGGTGCCACGAGGTTTTAAAAAGTATATAATATAGATAGAGACTTTTTGTTACCTCGTAATTCACTTAGAGTAAATGATAAAATTTAAAAGTTAATAATATTTAATTTAGCTACAACAAGCACACTTTATCATTTATATTTTTGAATAAATCGTTTATAGGTTAAATACAAGTCGCGGTCTTCGCTCGGAAGCAACCTTTTCCTCATCCTTTTGATCTACAAATTCTAATAGAATCTACAAATTCTATCTATAAATTATAATCTTAAATAAAACATAGTCTTTAGTCAGCCAAAACTTATTTTACAAAACTGAGTCAGCGCTAAAATCGTTACGAGCGAAGCTGTAAGCTACTCAGCAAAAACTACGCTAAAACAAATGAAACACAGTTGTGGAACGTAAAAGAACTGTTCCAATGTAAATTCTTATTTGTACGCGACAAAAACTCGAAGAGTGATCAGAGATGTTAGCGGTTCCTCTTTTAGACCGAGTTAGTAGTATTTGTATTTATATCATCGAGTACCAAAACAATGATGCATTCCTCTTTCCTATATTGTTGTGCCTAATTTAATAATGATCACACATTTGTACAAATACCTACCAACCTACATAAAGATAATTTATCATTTCATAGATAGATGTTACACCAAATACCTAACCCAGAAAACATAAAGAATAATTAAACGTGATACTTTTGATTCACATTAAATACGATTAGATAAACTCCTCTGATATTATTGTTTTGCAATAAAATATTAAGTTAATGGATTGGTCACAAATAGCTCAGGACCGCAAGAGCTGAAAGGAATTGGGGTACCTTCGACCTACATAGGCTGCATCTGTTGTTTATTGCGTTGATATTTTTAATCTAAATCAACGTGGTTGGATCAGGTTGACACAACATATATATCCAATCGTTGCTGCGTAGGCACTGCGATGAACCTATTAGATAATAGTCTGACAGATAAATATATACCTTTACGTACTAGTAGTACTCAATGATATAAGGTTGGCTACAGAACCCTCTCGGTCTATTCACCCCCTCGCATCCTGAGTAGTGGAGAAGGGGGAGGTAGAGGACGGAATCTCGCATTCGAATCTCAAAGTACCGACGCCGTATTACTTTCTTGCGTCTTTTGATTTGTTACCAAGATTGGAACTCGATCTAGCTGCAAAATAATTTTAATTTAGCAGAGAATTCCGTCTTATCGTCCAGAAGCGATTACTCGACGGCACTGGAGCCTACTTTTTGTAAGACTCTAAAAATAATGAATTTTGTTTGTTACTTGATTCTTACCGGGTTGGTCGCGACCCATATCGCAACTTTTCAACATCACCTTTCATGATGAGAAAACGTTGCATTACTAATTTTGTGTTTAAATTCACGATACGTTATTTTATTTTATTTGAATTTATTCTTAAACTTTTTTTTGTTCCGAAGTTTAATTCCATTCAATAAAATTTAATACGCCTGAAATAAATTTTATTGAATTGAATTGAATTTCGGAACAACAAACAGTTGCACTATAAGCGTTAGGTATTCATGCAAGAGAATCATTAATTATTAATTCCGCCGCGGACCACATGTATGTATGATCTACAGATATTTGTTCCGGGTCTGGTTGTTGCTTTTTATATAATATTATAAGTATGTATTTACAAAAAAAATGTATATAAGAATTCTATCAGTTATCTGGTTCCCATAGTACAAGCTCTGCTTAGTTTGGGGCTAGATAGCGCTGTTTGAAATGTCAAGCAATATTTATTTATTTATTAACTCACTACGATATTCACATATGGGTAAGACAGAGTCAAAAAGAAGATGCAACTGGAGGGCCAGAAAGGCCTTATATTTTACACAAAAATATTATAATAATACAATATAAGGTAGTGTTAGTAATATCACAACTTATTTTCAGTGGACAAACCGTCAGAAGACCAATGGCAAATATGACGCATCAGTGAAGAAGCCTCTAGGAGACTGATTAGATTAAAAAGTTACTGAAAAATCATTGAAATTCGATATAATTCAATATAAACTGATAGTGCTTTTTTAATCATCTTTGTGCACTGCTTTAGTACCTACGTAAAACACAAAAATAATGGAAATTACGATTTAAATAAAGAACGACCCATTTTTTTGGATCAAACACATTCTCTTTGTAAAACGCTACCGTTATTAAACTTCAAAACTTATCTTTATTAAATAGCTATCTTTAAAAAAAAAAAAACCAAGTACCTTCCGTCCTTACTCTCAATTTATCAAACACTATGCAATTTTGTGAAAAACATACCGTCGAAGTTGCAAACCGCTTTCCTGGGCATATTGCATCCTAACGAGGTTATTTCTAACAAAGGTTATATGTTTAAACACTTCAACTGCCGGTTTCCTAGTAGTTTCAAATATTTCCTGTTAGTTAAACCTTAGTCCTAATTAACAATTAACAGGTAAACCACCAACAGGCTTGCAGCTGACAGGATCAGACTTGAGGTTGCGTCCTAAATAAATAATGGGATGTATTTGTTAAAGGGCATTGAACGGAACGTTTTATAGAAGCCACATCTTTGTAAGGTTAAGATATGATGTTTGATGAAAAAGTAGGTCGTCTACCGACGAGATGGGTCGATGACTATGTAAAATACGTGGGTTAGAGTCGCACATGACCGGGATGAATGGCATAAAATATACTAGGTGTTTTGTTATGAAAACATGAGTAGGGTTAATTGCCAGTAGTATTTAATTGTTAAATAGGTCTTTTTAAAATTCATTACCAAAGAAATTTTCAATTTTCAATCGTCCTTAATATTAAGTCCTAAAATATCAATGAAACAGTCTGTATATCTTAAGTTAATAAATTATATTAACTCATCATGTAAGTAGGTACCTGTTAAACTGCCTAAGCGGCATAGGCGCAAATGCACCGGCAATTTATGTTAAAAATTGTCTATTGGAAATGTATCGATTCAAATAAATTCGATTCTGGATGAATATTCAAGCTACCGGTGTTATACCTACCTCTAAATCAGTTAATACGATTCCGGATGTGTGTTTATATTAATGTGACTGGCCAGCAGTTGGTTGACACGGACTGAAAGTGATAATGTTTAAACTCTTTTTAATTTCAGATTTACAGCTTTTTATGCAGTTTTATGGACCAAAATTTCATTCGGTATGTAGGCACGGTTATACATCAAGATAAATTTCCAGTATAAGATGATCTCGCATTGTGTAGGCTTTCTTTACAATGAGAGGTCAACTTATACTTGACATATACTTGATGTGTAGCCGTATGTACCTACGTTTGGTAACATAAGTTATTTTGGATACAAAAAAAATCTTTTAAATATTATCAGGTAAATAACGCAACACTGTGGTACTTCGAACAGGGTTTTAGATATAAAGGGTCTTTCAAATAGAGCGGGTCGATGTTAATAATCTGTGGCGGCCATTTTATTTTGGCGGCATCTGTCAAATCTGTTTTTTCTTATTCAGTCACTGATGCCAAATCACCATGGCAAGTTACACGGTTGAGCAGCATGTGCAAATGATAAAACTTTATTATCAAAATGAGTGTTCGTTAGTGCAAACGTTGCGCGCATTGCGCCCATTTTACGGCAGACGCGGTGGCCCTTCAAAGTCCACTCTCCAACGATTGGTGACTAAATTTAAAACGACCGGTTCGGTAAACAACCAACCAACACCTTTACGTCAAAGGAACGCCAGATCGGCCGAGAACATCGCCGCTGTACGTGAGAGTGTTCAGGAGACTCCGAGGCAGTCGATTTCTCGCCGTGCTCAAGAACTCGGCCTTTCGCAGACCTACAGATCAATGATAAACAATTTCTTTTGGCTTGAATTGAACAATATGGACGTGAACGACATGTGGTTCCAGCAAGATGGCGCTACTTGCCACACAGCGAACGACACAATTGACATTCTGCATGAACGGTTTGAGGGTAGAGTTATCTCTCGCAGAGGTGACGTGAATTGGCCACCAAGATCGTGTGATTTGACTCAGCTAGACTTTTTCTTGTGGGGTTTTCTGAAGTCGCAGGTCTATGCCAATAAACCACATTCGACCGTTGCCCTGAAAGCCAACATAACGTAGGCCATCGCTCGGATTCAGCCGGATCTATGCAGCAGAGTCATTAAAAATTGGACCTCTCGGATTCGCGCCACCATACGAAGCCGCGGCGGACATTTGAACGATGTCATATTCCATCCATAATGGAATAAATAGGCCTTTTAAATAAAAAATAAATTTCGTTAATATCTCACACACATCTTGTTTTATTCAATTTTAACATCGACCCGTCCTTGTTGAAAGACCCTATAGTAGTCAGCCTATCTGGCAGCAACCGCGAGAAGGTCGTGCCCCTGGTGGGCTTTGCTGGTGGCTGGTGGACTTGCCTTCAGGATCTTCACGACTTGCGCTACTTCATAACCATTCGCCTCCTTACTCGCTCATTCCCGAGCTGAGTAAAGAAGGCCTAAATTAATCCAATACTAGCTTGCGCCAGCGGCTTCGAAAGCGTTGTTTGTCATAAAAAAGTAGCCTATGTGTTAATTTAGGTTATAATCTACTTACATACCAAATTTCATCGAAATCAGCTCAGCCGTTATGACGTGATTAAGTAACAAACAAACAAACATCCAAACTTTCGCATTTAGTGTGACAAGCGGTGGAAGCACGCAAGCTAGGCATATCAACTACTAATGGATTAACCCAGACCCGCCCAACCCAGTACAGTCTGCCTCAACCGACAGCTAACTAGCAAAGCTAACTGAGCCGCGAGTTTCCTTTACCGTTACGAGTACGAGCTCGTGTAAAATGCGCACATAACACGGGGTAGAGACGGTATTTTAACCAACAACCTCCGGATTTGAATTACGAATAATACCGTAAGCCAGTTGCTGTCGCTCGCCTGTTGTTGGGTCAGGCCTTCTTTTACACACGTGAGAAACAGTATACAACCAGTTTTGTTATGTACGACTTTCATTTAAAACACACATCCGTAATCCTATTAACTGATTTTAGAGGTGGGTTCAATACTGGTAGCTTGAATATCCAGTAATCGTCACATTTCCAATAAACAATTTTAAATGTAAATCGGCGGCGGCTTTGAAACGATGCCGCTTAATCAGTTTAACATGTTCCTACTTACATGATGAATGAATATGATTTGTTTACCTATTATAAACGGGGTGTTTCATTGATATTTTAGGACTTGATATTATGATTGTTTAAAAATTTAAAATTGTCTATGGCAATTAATTTGGAAAAATCCTATTATAAATACTTAAATAAATAAATAAAATAAATATTGCAATATTGTATTATAAAACAAAACTAGCCATTAGTCTTAACCGTGTTTTCATTTAATGTCGTACATAACAAAACACGTAGTATAATGTTTCTTTTTATTACTTAATCCTGTTTTAACTTTTGAAAATATCTTCTGGCACGTCATCTCACTATTTGCATAGCACTTTTGGTGAGATAAGATGTTGTTACCACGTCTACATGAATGTACAGCGTGCATATTAATATATGTTATAGGTTAACCTACAATATATGTTAAGCAAATTATCTTTATCTTACTGTAGATGTGAATGGGACGGCCTGACCCAACGATATGCAAGCGACAGCGACTGGTTTACGTAATAAGGGTACGGGATCCATCCAATTAGCCCAACACAGCTATCCCACTCAAAAGTAGTTAAACAACCAACACCTCTTAATGCACAATAAACTACCCCTTTTTGTATAATCAGGTAATAAGCCGGCTATTTATCTTATCTACAAGTCCTAAACAACGGAGCCATAAACCACTTAAATTGCTCAGGTTTTTGTACATCTGTTAATTTCACCGGATTTAAAGTTAGCTAAATTGGAATAGTTCCGAGGGGTTAGAGAGTACAGTCTGCCACGTATAAAGTTCATCGATTTAGTTTCATCATAATTACTTACAAAATTTGCTATTGTTTCTTGTAGCTAATCGTAAGCTGTTAGCTAATCGTAATATGTTCATCTGTTATTTTTTGTAATAAATTCAAAATGTATAAGTAACTAGTAACGTTATAACGAGCAACCCTTTGTTTAATCTGTGGAGAGAGAGAGCACTGGTTGTAAAAATAATAATATAAATAATTATTGTTGGGCATTTCACACAGCGCTATCTAGCCGAAAACTAAGCAAAGCTTGTACTATGGGAACCAGATAACTGATAGAATACTTATATACTTTTTTTGTAAATATATACTTATAATATATAGAAAAACACCCAGACACGGAACAAATATCTGTAGATCATGCAAAAATTTGTTCCGCGGCGGGAATCGAACCCGCTACCACCTGCGTCTCAGCCCACTGCGCCACGGAGGCAGTTCAAAGGGTTGTGTTTGTTTGTTTTAATTATTTATTGTTTAAATAGAAATATGTACAAATGGAGTACTTAATGCTAAAAGCATTTTCTACCAGTCAACCGTGACAGGTAAAAAACTGGTGACCTACAGGTTTTCTAAACCTATCTCAGGCACCAGTCCCTAACGAAACAGGTTTTGTAATAAGTCTTACTCAATATAAACATATTATGTAATTAAAAACTTAAATTCCTCCCTACTTACTATAACATAACTTTCCTCCTTTAATTTTTTGTAAAACCTATTTGTGATGGGAAAACAAATGTTATATATATAATAAATATTTATTTTAATGTTTATAATTTATCACTAATATAGGATGTTTGGTAATATACTGACGATATTCAGGTGACGGTTTCTCAAATAATAAAAAAAGTTTTCTCGAAAAAACAGTTATATCATCAAATTTTAAAGAAAATCTACAAAATTTAGGTGATTAATTCGATATAAAACTTACTGCCTACTCTTGCAATCGACATCCAAAAATAAAGGCCGTAATCCACAAAAGCATAGATATAAATACGCACAGCCACGTACTGCACCGAGGCTCTTCCCAAGGTGCGAGTATATCTGTGCAAATTCGTAGGCATTTTGTCATTTGTGCAAAAGAGAAAGAAGAATGTACCTCGGGCGAGCTCGCCCTGCACCTTTGAAGATACCGACTCGCGGCAGATCCGACAAACCGCTACAGTGCGACGGTGCGGTGCGGGGGTGTCTGCGTCCGTTTGCAATATCTTAGACCGTAAGAAGCCACTTTAAGGGGCTTACTACCTCAGATAGCTTTGCAAAGAGACGTAAGTTTGCGCGATCTACATGCATCCCGGGTATATTGGGGTATTATGATCCCATGGTCTTTGGCATAGATAATTATTGTAAAAGGTCAAAACTATTTACTGTAGCTGTTGGTTGCAACAGTTGCTTACCGGGCTGACAGTACCAACTATTCTATATTTTGTAAACAATTTCCGAGTGTTAGCTAATTTGAGCCTGGTTCATGATAAGGTAGCTTTTAATGGTCATCTAATAGTTTTGATAATGTTTGTCTGTTTGTTTATTATTGGTTTGCTTATAAAAATGTGCATTGTTTCATTTGCTCAACTGAGTGTAAGTTTTCAGTCCTGGAATCTAATATTATATTTTGGTTAGGTATTTTATAGTTATCGTAAAACTGTAAAATATAGAATATTTGGTACTGGAAGCTCGATAGGCAACTACCTAAAATTATGTGTTAATGTGTGTATTAAATAAAATGTTTTTATGCTTCTATTTTTTCCTCATATATTTGAGGGAAAAACTATTTGCAACGGAAAAAATAGAAGAATATATAAATTTTATTTATTTAATTTAGTCGATTGACCGATTTTAAACTCTTTTATAATATGTAATCTTTGATATTAATTTTCGTAAGGTAGGATGGTCCCTAAAAGAGTTTGTGGCAAAAATGATTAACGGGAAATATAAAAAGGTTTATTGTGTAAATTCTTTATTGGCGGTAAGTTATATCATAAGTTACACCACCATACATATACTAATAATAAACTCCGTTATTTGAATCGATAACGTAGCTAGTTACAAAATAAATGTATCTTTTATGGCATTCGTAAGAAAAATCTGCAATAAATTAGCGACAAGCAACGAGTTGTGTAGGCAATCCCTTAAGCTCCGGTTTTCGTTGAAATAATGACCGTAACATGACGTTCGAACAGAAAAAAATGGCATAATGTCCTTAAAACGTGTGTAGAGACACACTAAATAGAATATAGCGTTGTATGTATGTATGTATGTTTGTTTGTCCGAGGATAACTTTCGAAGCGTTTATCCGATCATCGTGAAAATTGGATATAGGTAGGTAGTAATGCCACAATTTTGGTGTGATTAAATGAGCTACAAATGTGGAGGGTTTGTGGAGATATTTGGATTCAAGAGGGGTAAAAAAAACAAAATGGGACTAAAAATTCACGGGGTACACCAGTGACCCCACAGTGCTGAAATTGAGTATGCGTGTAGCTTTAGTGACACAAAAATGGGGAAAAGTCTGAAATCTAGAATAACTGCAATTTCTACCCCAAAAATGAACTCTTCTACCCATGAACTCCCGTTACCTGTAATTTGAATGAAACTGTAGCTCAAAACAGTTGGTTATACATTTCATAGCACTATTTTGATAGTCAAAGATTACAAATAATATTTCAAAGTTTTATAGGAGGAGACTCGCCAGTCGCGAGTTCTCATGTCGGGCCAAACCACTAGTATAATTGTAATAGGCAGTGGTAACTGGTTATAGGCAATAATGGTATTTGGTTATAGGCAGTTGCCAACGATAACCGGTTAACATCAACCGGTTACCGTTGGTAACGACTGGATGAGCTGTAGGCGTTTGCCGTCACTTCATCATCTACAAATATTTATTAATCCTAAAGTATCCCTAACATTATATTTAAATTATAACTATCCTAATAATAAATACGTAAATAGTATTTTTATTTTTTAAGTGCGACACGGGAAATCTTAAGATTTTTAAAACCATCTGAGAAGCTTGAGCCGGACGGGACTTGACACAACGATACGATACTAATTTCTCCCTAATCGTCAGAGCCCTAACCGGACACTGTCGGCTTGATAAGCACATGCTCAAGCTGGGGCTATGCAATACACAAACCTGCAGATTCTGTATTGAGTAGGCAGAATCGCCTTTACATCTGTTAGGCGAGTGTGCTCCACTAATGCGCAAACGTAGCATTCATCTAGGCAAACACATTTTTAGCCCAGAGGAGCTAACAGTTATCACCTCTAAGAATATTCTACAGTTTTTAGCAGCTGTAGGGCTTAATGGTGAACTTCAAACGCCCCTATAAACTAGGGACGATATAAAAACATGTTGTCCCTAGTGGCGATCACAATGGGCCTCGTGGCCGCAGTGAAACTAAAGCCGCAAAAGCTAATCAAAAACAATACTAATTTCGCAGCAAGCCTATTCCACGTCAGGCCTGACATTGGCGAGGTCATTCGTTATATATCACACTCACCGCTTACTAGAAACGAAGGCTTTGACCGTAAATAAAGTACCTGTCATCATCTGACATAACGTAATCCAATGGCGCTCGCCCGGGGCATACTAATGCTTGTTAAAACCACATATATGTAGTAGGTACAGTTAACATCAAAAAGTTGATGATGATGGCACATACAATAAATATGACACAAAAATGAGTGTTCGTATAACATTTCAAAATTACAGCATTAGTAGATTTTCTAGGCTATGTGTTATATTGCGACATTTTGCACTGACTGTCCTAATAAAAAAATAAATATACAAAACCATACAAACCTATTATTAAAAATGTTGCATACTTAGCATAGAAAAGGAAAACTTTGAACAACGAAACATTATTATAAATAGGGGATTTATCACGTACCGTGTTATCGGTGTCTCGACCGGCAATGTTTCGGTTCAATTCATGAACCTTCATCAGGGTGAGTGCGATCCGCTCCGAATAACGTTTCTCCTCGCATTGCGCGCTGCAGCTCTCTGCGCGCGAGTCGACGGGCTCGGTGGTGAGGATTGTGCCAACGATGGCCAGAGTGCTGACAGGCTACGTCATCATCATTGTCATCACTGTTGCTCTCTTCGGTAGGTCTCAATACAGGCAAACACATAACACTAACTATGTCTCTACCAGGTTAACTCACTCTTCCGTCGCTTGCATCATGAAGACTTCAGCGTTTGTGTTATTTGTGTTACATTTTTAACTTCGTCTCAGAACTTTTGATACCTAATTTAATTATATTGCGGATTCACACAAACTTTTTTTTGTGTGAATTAAATATAAAATATTATAATTATTAATAATTGAGACATTATCGTATTTCGTGAGTTTTGAATATGTTTCAAAACTGAGCTTCTATGAGTGTTGAAACATATTCAAAACTCAGTAATACTACTATAAAGTATGTGACTATGTCCAGTCATCTCGTTTTGTGATGACTGTACATAGCCACAGTAAATTTGTTTATTTGGAAACGTTATTTAATCTTACCCGAAGTGTTCGTAGCCTGGTTGCCTGCGCCTTAAGGTCCTGGTTGCCAGTGGAGGTTGATTGCATAAAATTCAATGTAGTTCATTGAATTTTATGCAATCAACCTCCACTTTACCCAACTTTAGATTAATCTATGTATACTAGGGTTTCGGCTTTCCCGGGTTTTTTCGTTCCCGGGAACCGGGAATAATATTTTCAATTTCCCGGGAATCCCGGGAAACCGGGATTTTTTTTTAAGTCCTTAATTTAGTTTTTTTTAACTACAAAAAGTCAAGAAAACACATAATGGATTAGATAAACTATTTATTTGACTCAGAAATAATTAAACATGATCGATCGATCATAAACAGAGGTAGTATAATAGAAAGTCAAAGTCAAATATTTTTATTCATTAAAATCACAAAAATCACTTTGAAACGTCAATTTTACTGCCTGTTCCTTCGCGACCAAGCCAGGAAAGAAAGGCAAGAAACAAGGCTGGTTGTTTTTTTAATGATTCTTTTACAATACATAATACAGAACATAAATTACGTCTAAACTGTAATATTTTGAACGAGTTGGAGCAATTTCAATCCCAAGCTTCTCTATCATCTAAATAATCCGATATTTTATAGTAGGCTCTTTTATAAAGATTTTGTTTAATTACGTTTTTAAATTTGTTAATTATCAATTTTTGTATATCCCTTGGGAGTGTTATAAAAGCGTACACCTTGCCCTTTAAACGATTTACTAACTTTATGGAGTCTACAAGTGGCAACAGCGAGTTTATCTTTATTTCTAGTATTATAATTATGATTATCGCTATTTTTCTTAAACAAATTAATATTTTTGTGAACATACATTAGATTTTCATAGATGTATTGACAAGGGAATGTCATAATATTTATTTTTTTAAACTTATTGCGGATTGATTCTATGGGGCCCATACTATAAATTGCACGAACAGCCCTCTTCTGCTGCACAAAAACAGTGTTTATATCTGCAGCACTCCCCCACAGCAGTATACTTAATGAAAGTAAACTTAATGATTGATTTCAGGCATGCAAAATCACACTTATAATATAAAACTTCTGAACACACACAATGGTATAAACATAATATAAACGGAGTAATTAAGTATTGCTCTTATGATAACAAACAAACTTTGCCATCGATGTGTGGCGGAGGTACAAGAGTAGATAACGTATTATACGTAACTGCACAGCATTAAAGTATGTAAACACGAGAGTAGTTTATCAAACGCAGCGAATTCGAGTATAATTTGACCATAAAATGATTCGAGTGTTTAAATACCTTAACTCTATGCAGCAGTTCGTATAATATTGTGGCGTCATCCTCGATACACCGAGTCCGTCCCCTTAGTGCGACCCTGCGCTGCGGGGTTCGGCGCGGGACGCGACGGAGGAGATCTACGGAGCGCACTTGCGCCGGCGACGCGGTCACACTCACCTAGCGCCTCGCGACGGGGAACGCGTACCGCTCTTGCTCAGCCGCTCGCGCCTTTTACTCGCTAATTCTAAAGCATAATTCATATCGCATCATTTCATTTAATTTGTATTGTACTGTATCGTTTCATTCTTCCTTCTAACGTCTGTAACTATCTACTATCCTCATTAAACTCCGTAAATCATACTGCTGTTTCATATTCATCGCCCGGCCTACCGGCTACCTAGCAGAACACCTAGGACAATATAAGAAACGCTTCACTGGTGACCCCGAACGAAGAAGATGAGGAAGTCTGACGAAGAACAGCCTAGACGTTCAGAAGCCGCACTTACGGGACAACAATCGGGACTATGGAGAGTGGGCGTGCGAGTACCCCCATTTTGGCCCGAGGAACCGGCCGTTTGGTTTGCGCAGATTGAAGGTCAGTTCTCCATTTCAAATATTACTTCTGACCAGACCAAGTTTTACTACGTCGTTGGTCAGTTAGATCCTCAATATGCGGCGGAAGTGAAAGATGTAATTTTAAACCCGCCGGAAAGCGGTAAATACGACAAATTGAAAACCGAGCTTATAAAACGATTATCAGCTTCCCAAGAGCGTAAACTGCAGCAATTACTAACCCATGAGGAGTTGGGCGATAGGAAACCTACACAATTTATGCGACATTTGCAGAATCTAGCGGGACCGACTGTTCCAGAACATTTAATTAGGCAGATTTGGTCGAATAGGTTACCTACCCACATTCAAACGATTATTGCTTTACAGACAGAAAGCTCGCTGCAGACCGTTGCTGAGTTGGCGGACAAAATTAACGATATATCATCACCTATGCAGCAAGCGGCCGGCACATCTGCTGTATGTACAAGTGCAGGTACAGTCTCGGCTTTGGAACAGATGGTGAAACGTGTCGACGAACTCGCTAAACAGGTACAAAACCTATCTACACGTAATTCCCGATCCAGCAACAAGAACCACAACTACCGTAGCCGCTCGACCTCTAGGTACCGGTCAAGGTCACGAGAACGCCCCGACGATCATCCGCACTGCTGGTATCATTTCATCTACGGAGCTAGCGCAAACAACTGCAGGCCGCCGTGTACTTTTAAGTCGGCGGGAAATGCAAACGGCAGTCACTAGTGGCGGTAGCTGACTGTCCGATATCATCTGGCCGCCTGTTCATCACTGACCGGAAATCGAAGGCACAATACCTTATCGACACGGGTTCAGACCTATGTGTTTTTCCTAAGTCAGCCGTACGGGAGCCTCGAGCGAAGACGAAGTATGAACTTTTTGCTGCAAATGGTACACTTATATCTACATATGGCCACATTCAACTTACCTTAGATTTTGGATTACGACGACCATTCAGCTGGCGATTTACCGTAGCAGACGTCACAAAGCCTATCATTGGAGTAGACTTTTTAAGTTTTTACCATCTCCTTGTAGACTGCAGACAGCAACGCCTAATCGACGGAATCACTATGCTCGGCATCAACGCGCCGCAGCCCAAAGAAGGTATTCCTGATATCTCATCGATACGTACCACATCAGACGACACCATTTTCGACAATCTGCTACGAGAATTTCCCGAGATTACTCGCCCAGCTGGTAAGCCAACAACACCCAAGCACAGTACCGTACATCACATCCGGACGACAGATGGACCACCTGTATCAAGCCGCCCGCGACGTCTGGATCCTGAAAGGTTACAGATCGCGAAACAGGAATTTGATGAAATGCTACAATGCGGAACTGCACGAAGATCCGAGAGTCCTTGGTCATCCCCTCTTCACTTAGCGAAAAAGAAAAACAACGGTTGGAGACCCTGCGGCGATTATAGAGCGCTGAACGCCCGAACGATTCCGGATCGGTATCCTGTGCGCCATATTCACGATTTTACGAACCAGCTCACAGGTAAAACAATATTTTCCACAATTGACTTAGTTAGAGCATACAATCAGATACCAATCTTTGCTGACGACATACCGAAAAGTGCCATAACTACTCCTTTCGGTATGTACGAGTTTCCGTATATGTCCTTTGGTTTACGGAACGCTGGTCAAACCTTTCAGCGCTTCATGGATGAGGTCCTGAACGGGCTAGATTTCACATTTGGGTACTTAGACGACGTACTCATCTTTTCAGAAAATAGAGATCGACATCTTGAGCATCTTCGTATTCTCTTTAAACGCTTGAACGAATATGGCGTACTAATAAATACTTCCAAATGTATTTTTGGCGAATCCAAGGTCACTTTTCTTGGATTTAAAGTCTCTGCTCAAGGAATCAGCCCTCTCGAAACAAAAACTCAAGCAATTCTTGACTTTCCGACGCCGAAAAACACGAAAGAGCTTAGGAGATTTTTAGGAACCCTGAACTTTTATCGTCGTTTCATTCCAGAAGCAGCTAAGAAGCAGGCACCTCTGAACACGATACTGGTCGGCAAACAAGGCAAAGGTTCGAAACCAATCGCTCTTACACCTGAACAGCAGGAAGCCTTCAACGACTGTAAGTCCAGTATTTCTCTCGCGACTCTCCTAGCTCACCCAGATCCCGACGCTGAGCTTGCTATACAGACTGACGCTTCCGACGTCGCTATCGGAGCCGTGCTACAGCAGCGAAAAGGTAACGATTGGCAACCCATGGCATTTTTCTCAAGAAAATTGAATCAAGCCCAACGAAAATACAGTACCTTTGACCGCGAGCTCCTGGCAATTTATGAAGCTATCCGATACTTCCGTTTTATGGTAGAAGCGAAACCGTTCATCATACTGACCGACCATAAACCTATCACATTTGCTTTCACCACTCGAAGAGACAAATGTTCGCCGCGCCAGTTCAGATATTTAGATTTTATATCTCAATTTTCCACAGACATTAGATTCATCGCAGGCAAAGACAACATAGTAGCTGATACTCTTTCACGCATCGAAGAACTTTCAATGCCCCTAGATTACCACTGCCTTGCCCGAGCCCAGGAGACAGACACCGAGCTACGAACGCTATTTACGGAAGGATCCAGTCTACAGCTGCAAAAGGTTTTCCTACCCGACGCTAAAACGCAAGTATACTGCGATACTTCTACACCGAATTCTCGACCATACGTGACTCCTGCATACCGCCGTCAAGTTTTCGAATCACTCCATAATTTAAGTCATCCCGGCGCTAAAGCTACAGTAAAACTAGTAACTTCTAGATTTGTTTGGCCGGGTATAAGGCGAGACTGTCGACAATGGGCTAAGGAATGTTATCAATGTCAGCGCTGCAAAGTAACGAGACATACAACTGCGCCGTTCACCGCATTCAAGCCACCTTCAGCCCGTTTTCAACATGTCCATATGGATATTATAGGTCCTTTACCTCTGTCTGCTTCCCACAGGTACTGCCTCACGATAGTCGACCGCTTCACACGTTGGCCCGAGGCGTACCCACTCACTGACATCACAGCTGACACCTGTGCCTCAGCCTTCATCTCTGGTTGGGTTGCGCGGTTTGGCTGCCCCGAGCGTATCACAACCGATCGTGGCCGCCAATTCGAGTCACGCCTTTTCAAGTCCATCGCCGCTCTGATCGGGGCTACTCACCTCACGACGACCGCTTACCATCCGGCCGCCAATGGCCTGGTGGAACGCCTACACCGGCAACTCAAGGCCGCTATTACCTGCCACGAGTCATCACAGTGGACCGAAGCGCTTCCGATGGTGCTTCTGGGTATCCGTAGCGCGTGGAAAGACGACATCCAATCTTCAGCAGCCGAACTTGTCTACGGCGAGCCCCTCCGCTTGCCTGGACAGTTCTTCAACACCGTCCTTGAAGAAGAAGTCGATGTCACTAACTTCACCGATCGCCTCCGCAGCCGAATGAGCAAACTGGCACCAAAACCAACTTCGTGGCACTCACATCGTCCTTTCTACATACCAAAAGACCTGGGTACCGCGACGCATGTCTTCCTACGCCAAGGTCCAGTCCGTCGTTCGCTACAAGCACCTTACTCCGGCCCATACAAGGTTGTACGCCGAGGATCTAAAACATACGACATCAAGGTACAAGACAAAGTACTTACCGTTACCGTAGACCGACTGAAGCCGGCGTACAGCGCAGACGACGACTTAACGCCAACGCCACCTTCCACTCCATCACCAACGCTCACGCCAACACCAACACCGACGCCAACTGCCACTTCCACTCCTGTTCTAGGTTCCGATGACGTACCTACAAGCCCCGCTAAGAGGACGAAAAGCGGGAGGACAGTGAGATTTCCCGACTACTATCGATCGTAACAGTTACGATCTCGGCGGGGGAGTACTGTGGCGTCATCCTCGATACACCGAGTCCGTCCCCTTAGTGCGACCCTGCGCTGCGGGGTTCGGCGCGGGACGCGACGGAGGAGATCTACGGAGCGCACTTGCGCCGGCGACGCGGTCACACTCACCTAGCGCCTCGCGACGGGGAACGCGTACCGCTCTTGCTCAGCCGCTCGCGCCTTTTACTCGCTAATTCTAAAGCATAATTCATATCGCATCATTTCATTTAATTTGTATTGTACTGTATCGTTTCATTCTTCCTTCTAACGTCTGTAACTATCTACTATCCTCATTAAACTCCGTAAATCATACTGCTGTTTCATATTCATCGCCCGGCCTACCGGCTACCTAGCAGAACACCTAGGACAATATAAGAAACGCTTCAATATTTTATTTACTCTCTTGCAGCGGCCACACATCGTTGGCAAAATTTTACATATGCCCTTATTATGTAACAGCCACGTAAGCCACTATTTCAGTTAAGTCTTAAATTATTTCATAAAGTAATACTTGAGAAACAAGTTTTAGATCTATCACATACTTTTGAAAATTCCCGAGAATTCCCGGGAAATCAGAGATTTTTCCCGGTTCCGGGAATGACTTTTTTCCCGGGTTTTCCCGATTCCCGGGACCCGGGAACAAAACCCTAATGTATACATAAACATCATCAGAGTTTCTCAAAGAGCAATGGAACAGGCCAAGGTAGAAATCCACCTCGTCAATTGTATACCAAAACTAGAAATTCGACGTCAAACTAAAGTCAAAGATGTAGGTTTACGAATCGCGAATCGTAAGTAGCGATAAAAAAAAAATATATATATATTTTATTTCGCAACAAATAGCACAGCTTATCATTAATATTTTTTAAAATAATAATTATGAAGTGAACCTAATGTTGAGATGCGCAGGATACTTGGCTGGGCGGGATGAGAATAGGTGGACCAAGGCAGACGCAGAATGGTGGCCAGGAGATGGACGTCAACCGGTGGTCTGACGATCTCGTAGTGAAAGTTCAAGACTCAAGACCTAGACCAAGATATTGGCGTGATAGAGAAGATTAAATTTATAAATGTTCCAAAAATAAATAGTATCACCTTAATCAGCCATAGTGGCGTGCAAATTACATGTCAATAAAGAAATAAAATTATGTGGATAACTAAAAAATAATAATAATATAATGTCAGTAATGGGTGGGACTTCCGGCAGCGAGATGGGTGGACGATCGTAAAGGTCGCGAGCCGTAAGTGGGTGAGACTAGTGCAGGATCGTGGCGGATGACACAAACTTGGGAAGGCCTAGACCCAACAATGGGGGAAGTGAGGTTGTGGATGATGATGATGATGAATGTATTGATATTTAGATACATATTTAAATTAGTCTCAAAAGTCCTTGTACATAATTTAAATACATAATTTTATAGTATGCTACTTAGCTCATGCATTTTTTTTAGTTTTATCTTAAAAAGGTGCCTACGAGTGGGTATTGAATACTGTTTACATAGATAGATAGTCTTGTTGAACTGAATTGAATAAGTTTTAGGTAATTTTACTTGATTTTAATCATTATTATAAATACGGGATTTATCACGTACCGTTTTATCGACGTTTCTACCGACAATATTACGTTACGTGACAAATCCCGTATTTATAAGTTTAGGTAACTTAAACTTTACTAGCTCCGTGACTCAATGGGCGGATAGCCGACTGAGACACAGGAAGTTGTGTGTTCAATTCCTGCCACGGAGTAAATGTATGCATGATACCTAAAGATATATGTTACTGATCTGATTGTTTTTATACATTTTTTTTATACTACAAGAGATGAAGCAATTACCTACCTGAGGGCTTAGCCAAGTTACATTCGATATATTGACCATAAACTTATGTAGAAAACAAATTGATTCGAAGCGAATGTAACTTGGCTAAGCCCTCTGATGTCAAGTTGTAACCATTACTTATAACAGAGAATTGCCTCGTAAGTCACGCTCATTAGAAATGTGCCCCGCGATGCACTTCCCTGCGTCCATCAACTCATATTATCAGTATGTATTTACAAATTGCTATTTCAGTGACCTTTGTTCATCTACGAATCTCCTTATTTCTGATTCCATCTCGTAGATAAAATACCACAAGCATAGCCCTCTCCAAAGCACGTCGGCTGACCGACCTTGATCTTATAAGGTCCAGAGTAAATATAAATATGTAATCACGTTCTAAGAACCCATCTCGCAAACATCAGCTTCAAAGCTGCAAGGAAAAAAATATTATCGCTTAATCCGTTAGGCAGCTTCAAACACAGACAAACCGACGAATGAAGTGTTTACCTACTGTGTCCCCAAGTCCGTATATTTTCCAAACCATCGTCTTTGTTCGATCTCAATTCTGTGACGTCTTTTCAAATATTTATTTACACCGAGACCTGCTATTTTATTTGAAGTTAACAAAACTGAGATGAAATTCTCCATTTTCATTGCAAAACCTGTCTCGATTGCTTTGCCCGCTCGCTCACTAGAATTGAAACGTGTTCCGTCGACTGACAAAGGACCGTGTAAAATAGCTATGAAATAACAGTTTTCAGACCAGCGACCGCAATATGAATATAGTTATATTTTATTTTACACTACTTTTATGCCCGCGACTTTATCCGCAATCTTCGATATCGACAACAGCGCCACCTACCAAGTCCAATTATGAATTTAAATAATCCAGGGAAAACATAAGACACACACAAAAAGTTTAATCAAATTCGGTTCAGCCGTTTTTAAGTAGCAGTGAGACTAACGAACGGCAATTATTTTTTATATATATAGACTAGTTGTATGCCCGGGACTTCGTCCGCAATTTTCTGGATCTAGAAAACAGCGCCACCTACAGGGTCCAATTGTGTATTTATAGGTCCAATAAACACACAAAATTTCATCAAAATCGGTTTAGCCGTTTTTGAGTTTTAGCGATACTAATGCACGTCAATTGATTTTTATACACCTCTTAGAGATTTTACAATTTTCGGAAAACTTGCAGCTAGGTTTACAGAAAGGGTATTTGAATAAATATTGTACAAGCTAAATACTACTTGAGGAAGGCCAATTAAAAGTTTCCGCAGATAAGGTAGGAAAGGGGTTGAAATAAAAACCGGTAAAGTAGGCAAAATGCCTATAAAAGCCTATTATTTATTGATTACAGACAGTTCTGCTATACTACGATCGTAATATAGCAGTAGTCGCTTTTTAGAAAACCAAGGTTAAATCTACTGTCGTTTATTGAATGAAAATATAAGGAAATAGTTATCTGTAAAGGCGGGTACAGACTGCTGTAACGTAACATGCAATGTAACACGCAATGAAAGAATTTGCCGTCCATATTGTCGCAATGTATCATGCAATGTAACATAATTCCCTTAGTCTAGACGCCTTGCGCGCACGAACCGTGCACACTACGCGCACGAACAGAGCATTTCAACACGTGAGCGCCGCGATCCACCATTTGTCGGTTTTTTCGCCGAACTCAAAGGGGCGCGCAGTGTGCACGGAGCGTCAGTGAGGACGGGTTGTCTGTGTCTGTACTGTGGTACGCGCGCGAACCATGGAAGAAAACACAGCTTCGGCAGAGCCTACACATGAATTATGGAGTGAAGAGAAAGTATTGCAGTTAATTGAGGCGTATAGAACAAGAGACATTTTGTGGAATCCACAAAATGAATCTTTTTACAAAAAACATCTGAAACTGGACGCTTGGTTAGAAATTGCCAACTTGATGGAAACAACGCAAGAAAAATGTAACAACAAAATTATTAGTCTCCTATCATCCTACCGTCGTGAAAAACTGAGGGAAAAAAAATCGAAAGGAACAGGAAAAGGTAAGAAAACACTTAATTATTATTTATTCATAATATTATTCTAATCACACGTTATTTTTGTTCGTGTTCGATGTTCGAATAGTCACCTAGTGTCAAAATAGTGTGATATAGAAAACAATAATACTATCTACCTACGGCAGTAAAAAAATACTTATTTATTTTATTTATTACTAAAAATTACTGAGCTGTACCTCTTTATTTTTAGTTATTGTGTTTTTACAGGAAGATAATGATTGTGTTTTTTATGTTTAAAATCAATTTTATCTTTTTTATTTACAGGTGCTTCGGAGAGATACACAAGCAGATGGTTTGCTTATGAAGCGTTAAAGTTCTTAGACGACCGTAACAAACCGAGAAAGAGAATGAACTCGGTAAGTAAAGACTGGTTTGATTTTTTTTTCTTATTAATATCTGTCTTGCCAAGAAATCTTCCCTTCTTTTATAAAATAATCAGAGAGTTCATCTCTCAATGCATTTAAATGTGCAGGTGATCGTCGAGGAATATTTCTTAAAGGTAGTAGTGATCTCAGGTCTTCATTACTTTGCCTCCATGTTTCTTCATTCATACCTTCTTCAGTTTCAATTAATTCTTGATTAAAGTATGTAGTTCTAGAGTGACGTCTCAAATAATTATGTAAAAGAACAATTGTCATAACTACTAGCTCAGCTTTATCAGGCTGTAAAAGCATTGGTTTCCTTAGAACTCTAAAGACAGACGATATGATACCAAATGCATTTTCAACTGTTCTTCTAGCTCTGCTTAGTCTGTGATTAAATACTCTCTTTGAAGTTCCTTTTGGATGTGTCCCAGCATATGGTTTCATCAGATTTTCACTTAAAGCAAAGGCACTATCCCCCACAAAGAAGTAGGGTATTGGGATATGTCTTTCTGGGAGTGGATGAGGTGATGGAAAGTTTATTAAACGATTTTCTATCAAATCATAAAGTTTTGTATCCCTAAAGACACCCCCGTCTGAGATCCTCCCTTGGCATCCCACATCTACAAATAAAAAATTGTAATCGGCGTCAACCAAAGCAAAAAGCACGATGCTAAAAAAGTTTTTATAGTTGTAGAATTCGGTTCCACTTTTGATAGGTGCTTCAAGCACAACGTGTTTTCCGTCCAATGCCCCTAAACAGTGTGGGAAATTCCATTTCTCTTCAAATTGGTTGCTTATATTTAACCAAGATTCTTCTGTCGTTGGAATCTAAAACAAAAACGATTATTAATAGATAGATACGAGGATGTGATTATACTTAGTAGCCCTTAAAGTTACATCCTCCTGTCTAGTAGTTTATATCAAAAGTTAGTCCTTACAGTCTACAGTTATAAATTATTTTTATGTTTTTCAGGTGGCGGTTCAACAACCAATTGCCCAAGAAAATCCACTGAACGAATTTATTGCTCCACCTCAACGGAATGATTATATACCTACGCGAGCTAAGCAAGCCAAAAAGGATGACAACAGTGTACTTTCAGAAGTTGTGGGCATATTACAAACTACTGCTAATAAGTTAGGAAGTTCAAGCGCTGTAGATTTAACTACTACTTTCGCGTCATATGTAGCAGCTAAAATGAAAACTTATTCTACTCAAACTAGAAATTCTGTGGAACACGCAATTTTTGACATCCTAATGAAAGCTGACAAAGGCTTCTACGAAGGCTCATATCGTCAGCAGGATAACTATCCGACTTCATACCAAGAATCCTACTGTGCACCACCGAAGACAAGACAAGATTATGTCGATTTGACCGGCTATGGGAATCGTCCTGGAACTTCCGCATTTCGTCAGTCGACTTCCGCACTGCCTCCAGACACAAATCAACAAGCACACTATGGCTATACCACTGCAAGGAATGAAGAATACGATACTGATCAACAGCCATCGTCTGTTACTTCACTTGAATCTCAGCAATCCTTAGACGATTATAATGATTTGGGCCTGATGAAGGGTTTGTGATTTTACCACTTAAAATTTTGTTTAAAACTTGATTATAAATAAAACTTACCTTGATATATTCTTTTAATTCCTCAATTATAGCGGAGCAAACTTCTGGAATAATACCACTTATGGCTTGTTTCGATACCCTGAAGGTATATTGTAAACTTGTGTAAGAGTCACCACTAGCTAAAAAACGAAGTGTTATTGCCAGTCGGTCTTGGATTGAAATTGAAGCCCTTAAATGTGTGCAATTCCGATAAATTCTTGGTCCGACCAATCTGAGCAGATTTTCGAATGTCGTTGGAGTCATCCTTGTGAAATTTTGAAATTGTCCGGTTAATCTCATGTCGGCCATTAATTGTGCACCAGCTCTCTGACTGTACAACTCTGTACGCCACCATCGTCGAGGTCTTCGGCGTTTTTTTATCACATGGTTGGTGATAATTAATGAAGCACCGACAATCATCGTAGCTAGTAATAATTGGTCGTCACGATCCATTCTCTTTGCGTGTTCTCGGCAGACTGAGCTATATTCGCCGCGCGCATGCCGGAAAAGATGCGAGTCCGTACATGCTCGGTTTGTGCGCGCGCTGCGTCCACATTTATGAAATGCTCCTTTCATATTACATTGCATGTTACGTTACAGCAGTCTGTACCCGCCTTAAGAGTTGACAGACATTGATTCCTTTGAATGAGTACCTACAACGGTTAAAGCAAAAAAATATTGAGCTTTTATGTTTCTGTGTGTTTTTATAAGTATAAATATGAGTATTCTGGTTATGATAGATCTCTCACAGGGTCTAGTGGCTAAATGGAACGGTCTCGACAGAATATTAGCGCTTACCAACACGGCAGGCATAATGCTGAGTCGAGTCGCATTTACTGTAGCACACGGTATCTTCCAAGTTTTACGCTTATACTATTTAATTAATTTTTTTTGTCCTTTCTCTATCTTAAAATGTAACTTTATTGTATTAGTACTGATGTAGTGAATACATGATTGTCTATGTCATAAATAATAGTATAATAGTCTCTTCCAGATATTATTTTAGAAATTATAGGTACATATACCATACAACCCATCAAAATCTTAGAATCAAAAGCTGACTCAAATAAATTGCAATTTAGCGATAAGATCGCCCATTGTTCATTTAGTTATTGGTTGTGTGGTTAATCTTCAACTGCTTGTTATCATTATTATTCTGATGACACTTCATCAAAAAAAATTACATTTTGCCGGGGCCTTAATAAAGGGATTTTTTACATTGGTGGACATTTCACACAGCGCTATCTAGCCCCAAACTAAGCAGAGCTTATACTATAGGAACCAGATAATACGTACCGTATACCTACGTTTTTTTTCTAATTACTTACTTATAATATATAGAAAAACATTCAGACCCGGAACAAACATTAGTTAATCATGCAAACATTTGTTGTGCGGTGGGAATCGAACCCGCTACCTCCTGCGTCTCAGCCAATACGCCCACTACGCCACGGAGGTCGTCTAGATTAGGCGAATCTTTGTACTATTATTCTCTGTTTTTCATGTGCCGAATTATACAGATTGATACTCGTAGATACAAACAACTCGAACACTCGCCGAATACCGATTATATGGTTGCGATATTCAGACCTACGGGGCATTGACAGGGATCTAAATTAAATGAAAATATGTATTTAGATTTGGTCTTCAGATTACACATCCATAAGCTCATTTGCAATTGCAATCAACGCGTACCTACAGAGTAATAGCTGTGGTAATAGTCTGTTTTCACATGCAACTATTACGTATTCAAAACGGTATTCTAGCAATACGTTGGTCTTATTAATCAGTGCTTGTACACGTGTAAGTGGCTAATGTCCATACAATATACATGTAGGTATATCGGTAAAGATGGCTTATTGTCTTGATTGTCAGAGATAGTAGACCGCTACCGTTAATTACTGGTATTCAAGAAAAATTGCAGAACTTGGACAGTTCAGAGGTCAGCGTGTTGACTCAACGACGGTCAAAGCTATAATGGCGTAATATGGAGCCACCGCTTAGAGTACCTTTCACGACTGTGATCATGGCTTTAATTGTAAGGTTTTCAAGCGGACCTAATGACCCGGCTTGTTCCTATAACCATACTCAACTCATCAACATAATTTACAGCCTAACTTTACCCACTGATGGCTGTAAACTGAATTTTGCCTTGACGACCATTTAATCTTAATACATTTTGAGGCTGACACCACGTATGGTAGACCCAGCGTGTAAGGTTGTACAAGCTTGTGGCTTAGAACTAGATTTTAAATAAATCTTATTCAAAACACACGAATTCGTAATCAAGTGAGATTATAAAGCGTTTAATTTTATATTATTAAGTATCAAATTCTAAGTTAACTTAGATGTAAATTTAAATTCGAGACAGTTACTAAGAATAATGAATAAGAGTCCAATGACTTGAGAAACTAGGTATCTTAATCGTCTGCAAGCAATTTAAGTTATCCGTCCCAAAAGTGTTGTAAAACTTTTAGTCAACTTACATTTACATCAATAATTGCGTCACATGCATCTCGAAACTTAAATTGTGTAGATTTAATTACGAAACATATATTTTGAAGTGTAAACTTCTTTGAGCGCGTTGGGCATTTTTTGAGATGGTAAAAAACCATTGAACTTACGACACTGTTACCGTTATCATTACCGTTACCGACACCTCTGTATATACATAAGTATCTCGTAATTGTTCAAGTTTTCACTTCTGTCGGCTCTCCCGGAGTGCCAATTTTTTTTTTCGTTCTCACAATCTCGCCTGATGGTAGGCTATGTTGTTGTGTAGAATGAAACTAGAAATGGATCTAGGAGATACCTATTGACCCTTGAGCCGTGTTAACACGGTCAAAGTAGTTTTGATGACTGCTTGGACGGTACATTGGTCGCGGCAACACTAATCAGAGCGCACTTGGACGACGACGTCCAATTAAAGTAGGCTTGGACCGCGCTCTACATTTTATAGCTACTTGGATATCAATTGACAAAACAAAATGGCGACAAGTGAAAAAACATTGGCACCTAGTGTCTAATGCCGGATTCCTATATCCGTCGGTAACCAGCTACGCCTCGTTTCTCCTTGAAAACGTGTCAAAAGTTTGACATTAGTTTTACATTTTTTCAAGGGCATACGAGTCGTAGTCGGTTACTGAAGGATATAGGAACCCGCTTTAATATATAGTAGAGGATACGATTAAGAACGACCTTCACCCATCTGTTTAATTGATGATAAATATTTTATATCAAATTTGGTATGTTAAAAAATATATCGCGAATGGGTTGGCTAAAAAATTCCTGGCCAAACTATGATTATTTAAAAAACAACATTAACATGAACTCCCGTTACTTGTAATTTGAATGAAAATATAGGTCAAGTTAGTATTAGTTATTAAGATTATGAATAATATTTTTTTTTGTTTTTGGATGCTCGCGACTTCGATTATAAAATAGTGCCACAAAATGCACAACCAACTAACTTGACCTAAATTTTACAGTGATGGAACAATTTTGGTGTGACTAAATGAGCTAAAAATGTGGCGGGGTCGTTGAGATATTGGGGTTCAAGAGGGGTAAAAAAAACTAAAGTGGGACTATCCGGTTAAATGGCACGTTTAATAAAAGGTCTTTCTGAGTATATTTTGACCTCGTTTTTATTTTTATTAAAGTTATTGTAGTTTTTAAGTTATTAGCCATTATAAAAACTTAACTTTGACAAAATTCACAGGGTACACCAGTGACCCCACAGTGCTGAAATTTGGTATGCGTGCAGCTTTAGTGACACAAATATAAGTAAAAGTCTGAAATCCAGAATAACTGCAATTTCTACTACAAAAAATAGTAACCAATAAGCATGAACTCCCGTTACGTGTAATTTGAATGAAACTTTAGGTCTAGTTTTTGGTTGTGCATTTCGTGATACTATTTTATTAGACAAAGATTAAGGCCGGCTAGCACAACGATCCGTATGTAGCGACTAAACATGGTTAAATTTTACGTATTTGTATGATTTGCCAACTCCATATATCATATTTAGCCACTAAATACGTTTAGGCATCGTTGCGCTAGATGCCCTAAGAATGTTTTTTTTTATGTTTTGGGAGACTCGCGAGATCTCAGTTCGGGGCGAACCACTAGTATCAAAATAAAATATAGTCTATAGCACTCAGGGATAGTGTAGCTATGTATGTAGTGGATCTGTGGAAAAAATATCAAAAATTGTCCTGTAGTTTTTGAGATTACTACCAAAAACATACAAACAAAAACTTTGCCACGTAATAATATTGGTATAGAGTAATAGATTAACTCACCCTTTATCAAACAGGCTGATATACGCTAATAATATCGTGGCCTAAAGCTACTTACATTATCTCCAATAGTATAATTAGTATAATTGAAATTGTGTAACACAAATAAGTTATAACGTGAAAACCGCGAGCACAACCCCGAGGGCTATATGGTTAATATCTAGTTTACATGAGTCTAGTGGGATACAAAATTTCCAGTTTAATGTTACTGGTCATCCTATGCTGCGCTTTTCAGTGCGTGGAGAACCTTCTACGCCAACGGCCGTCAAGTAGACAGACGACTTGATGAAAGTTGCTGGGAGCCATTGGGTGTAGGCTGCACAAGATCGTTTTGGAAATCTATGGGGCAGGCTGTTCATAGCGACAATACTGCCGATTGGTACTGTTACGCCGAGGCTGTTACAGAATAAGTAGTAGTCGGCATTTCTCGAAGTTATACCTACTGTGCCACAGAATAGGTAATACTTGGTATGGAATATACCTACATACTACGTTTTTACCTACAGTTGCACAGAATAAGAAATAGTAGTTCGGTCGAAATACCTACACATTTCCAGTTGCTAGTGGAACGATCGAGAACGTTCGAGTGATATGTCCTGGCCGCGGTATAAATAGTGCGTAGAGACGCCCGAGGAGTCGGTCTAGTTTTGGCGATACGTGCGAATATTTCAGTGACTTTTAGTGGTTTATTGTGCAACAGTGCTGTGAATTAGTGTGTTGTGATTAAGATCGTGTATTTATCATTTCAGTGTTGAATAAAAGTGTTATTTTGGTTAGATTGATCTTCATTATTTTATCCCGAGCCCTCAGCTCGTAACAGTACTTCACGATATAGTTAAACATTTTGTTGTTGATCATATTTTTGTTTTCAAGTGATATCTGTATTCTGTTCTATTCTACGTACAGCAAAGGCCATCCTAAACCTGATATGATAATGAAAGTAACTTGAAGTAGTCTTTGTATAATAGATTTTAAGTATGTATTTTCTTTTTATCATTATAGAATAAAAAATTACAATTGTTCACAAAGTAACATGTGTGAAAATTATTATTTTATTAATAGTATGTACCTAGAGGAATTCAGTTTTACTTTATACCCTAAAAGTTATATTTCCTAAGAAAAAAATTCAAATAAAATTTTATAATTGCAGTGGGAAAATGTAGGCTAGTTAAAAAAAATGCTAATTTAAATAATGTTAATTAATGTGTTGGACTTAATTTTTTTTATACCACTAAGGTAGCAAACAAGCATACGGTGTACCTATGGACGTTTGTAACACCAAAGGTATTCCTCGCGTGTTGCCGACCCTTTAAAATGTTCAAAACGCCCTTTTTGAAGAACCCCGTACTGTAGTCCCTCGGGAAAACCTCGCCAGGAAGACCATTCTACAAGCGAATATGTATTATGAAATAATTATGATAATATGACAAAGCGCGATATAGCACGACAGTTGATATAATTATTGACATTCCTAATCCTTTATATTGTACTTTTAATAATATCATATTTAATAATGTCCTGGTTAAATTTTACTATATAATTAATATAAATTAAAATTTAATTTAAATTAGGTACATGTTTAGCATAAGCGAAATGTATTAGAACAAAACTAAATTGACATCTTGTAAACACATTTCATGCAATAAATATCATTTAATCTGAAGTATTTATTTCCATTTATTTTTATTTTGGTTACATACTACTAGATTCAGGAATATCTAGTTTATTTAATTTTCTAGTCGAGTGCCGTCCTCTTGCTCGAATATCCATCCAACCGGGGCCGAGGGTCCAGCCAGGCTTGACCTACTGGATGCCTACGTTACGTTGTCACAACAAACGAAGAATCAAACAACTGATTTAATACTTAACACATATTTTTTGTAAATATGTACATATGGACACATTCTTCTTTTTTTCTGTGCTTTGTGTAATTTTATTGTGTTTTGTTTTGTTCCGGTTTATAGCCGTACGATATAATGTTACTAACAAATAATGAAACTTGTTTGTCTTGAATTATTGTTTTTTTTTAATTTAATATATCGAGGAACCTCCTAACGGATAAAACTGTTTAACTAGATTAAAGATCTTTATAAATTTTACTTAAGAGCCCGGCTTCTAGGAAGCTTAAGCAAGAAATATTTATTATTTATTTATTTTTTTATGGGTTTAACTGCCTTAACCAGTGTTTACATAAGTCAAATAGCGTGTCAGCGCTGGACTGGATCACTAGTTTGGATTACTTGACTCATGCAAAACCGGTTACAAAGGGTGACTTATCGAAGTGCCGCAAGCATTATAATTAGCTGCGGTGAAGCTTAATGTACGGACCCCACTATCCAGTACAATCTGGAAGTTCCGTAATTACTGTGACCAATATAATGTATGACGACCGGTATCCAGATTTAGTTCTGTTTTGGTACCTAACAAGTATAAATTAAAACATGAAAAACAGAACCCGACTATAAAAGTAGTAGAATTCTTTGTGAAAGTACTACCACCATACCTATTTCGGCCGCCAAACAGCATTGCTGTGCTTCGGTTTGGAGGGTGTGATTACCGGTGAAATATCAGGCATATGAGGCATTGCACCTGTATGCCTCAAGTTGATGGACGCAGGGCAGTGCAACGTAGGGCACATGACTAAGGTGCGTGACCTACGAGGCAGTTCTCTGTTTTAAGCGATGGTTACCACTTAACATCAGGTGGGCTATAAGCTTGTGTCATTTCCATGTAGCATGAGTTCCAAAAAAATGGGTCCAGATGCATTTTTACCCCATTTTTAACCCCCGGGTTAAAAATTGACATTGCTAAGAACCCCGCCAGTTAAACTAGCAATCTATTAAAACCGCGTCTGTATCGGTCCATCCGTTTGGGCATTACCATGCCACAGACAGACAGATACTAAGACGCACAGACAGGCGTCAAACATATTTTTTCAATTCATTTATTTAGTTCAGATGTCAAAGATCCATATTTGTTAGTAAAAATAAAAACTTAATTAAACATGTCAAATGGGTTAGTACAAGTGTGCTTAGTTAAAAACAAAATAATCATGAGTCAAATAATAATTACAGTCAGGTACTCTCACTCGCAAATACTCATAATGCTCTTTGGAAGGGCTTGTGTGGCGCATGGAGCTTACAGCAGTGGTTTAGATACGGACAGTCGAGGCGGTCTGCAATCACGCTGAGGAGGACGTTGGTACTCACCCGCACCCGCCGCACCAGGGATGCACAGCGCAGGCGCATTGTCGCATAGAAACAATTGATGCGCGCCTCCGCGAACATTCCTGACGCGCTGCAGAAGCGGGGAAGCCCCAACATCATCCTCAGCGCGTTATTGTACTGAACTCTGAGGGCTGTGTACGATCTCTGAGTATAGTTTCTCCACAGACTGCACGTGTAGAATGAAGTACAAAATGCTCTAAAGAGAGTTATTTTAACGTCTCTTGAACAGCGTGCAAACCTGCGGACTATCATATTTGCTCTGACCGACAAAGCCCTCCTCTCCCGCTCAATATCAGCATCGTCCCTCAGGTCAGCCGTAACCAAATGACCCAAGTATTTGAACTGTTCTACCTTTTCCAGGTTAGAACCGTAAAGCCTTACTGGAGGTACCTCCGTAACTCGTCTCGAGCTGGCCTGAAAGACCATGTACTGACTTTTCTTTACATTGTAGATTAGTCCATGGCTGTTGGCATAATTCTCACATATACTTAGCAACTTTCTAAGCCCACAGATCGACGCACTCAGCAGCACCATATCGTCCGCGTAGCTAATATTATTGAAACATGCTCCATCAATATGACAACCAATATGCTCACTGCTGAGTGCCTCGACTAGTCCATTTAAGTACAAGTTAAACAATGCTGGTGAGCTCAACCCCCCTTGCCTCACCCCACATTCCAACATGTATGGCTCAGACAGTGCTCCCGCCCACTTGACATTATTAACCTGGCTCCCGTACCACACTCTGAGGATAGCAATCAGTTCATCAGGGAATTTCACGCTCTCTAGCTTCCTCCACAGGATGTCGTACGAGACCAGGTCAAAGGCCTTGGAGAGGTCCAGGAAACAAGCGTAAACAGGTGTTTTTCTATTAGTATAGTATTTGACAGCACTCTTAAAACACAATACCGCAGTTTCAGTCGACAGTCCAGGCCTAAACCCAAACTGATTATAATGAAGTTCTAGGTGCTGATTTAATTGTGTGTTAATTATACTGTCAAAAACCTTGGCCACGATGGTCGCCAGCGAAACTGGTCTGTAGTATGTTTTATCTGAGAGATCACCTGTTTTATTCTTAACAATCGGAACTACGATTGTTCTCAACAAATCCGACGGCAGATGCGAATGAGATACGCAGAACTTATAAAACATAGCTAGGACTCCAAACGTATGAGGGCCGGCGTTTTGCAGATGTTCAATACTCAGCCCATCATGCCCAGGAGATTTGCCCCTGGATATCGATTTTATCGCCCTAGCTACATCCCTAGAAACAATCAGCGTTCCCACTAATCCACCTTCCGCTTTCCCCACATCTCTCATGGACTGTGTCGGACCTAGTGGAGACTTTACAAAAAAGTGATTTCTAAAATTATTAGCAATAAGTTTTTGATCACTTAAACCTTCTACACTCACAGGAAGACCAGGCCGATGCTTCAGGTTGTTTGTATTTTTCCAGAAACCGCGGAAATCATTTTTGGAATGCTTTGAAGCAAGGACATCCATTTTTATTTGGTCCTGATGTGTCTGACACCATTTTAATCGTGATTTAAATATTTTTCTGCTTTCGTGCATCGCGTTATAGATGTTACCGGAGTCGGGCTTGCCGTAGGATAGCCAAACCTGAAATTTAAGCCTGGCCTCCCTGTGCGCCTCACATACGTGTTTATTCCAACCCATTACATTGTTTTTACACTTCTTTTTACCCTTGCCTCCCCGACCCCCAATAGAAGATTGACTTAACGCCAATACAATGTATAAGAATAAGAATAAGAATGTCGGAGTACATTTTATCAATACGATGTTTATGATAATAATTGTTACAAAAGTGATCACTACAGTTACTAAATTCTACGGGAAAATCTATCAATCTCAATCTCTTATGACACTCAATTTTGTACAATGCTATTTGTTGATCACCTCTTTCCCCCCATACAACATTACTAGCAGCTATTTCAAAATTATTTATAAAAGGGGTCAACAAATTAAGGTTACATTCAAGTATGAGGGGAAAATGATCAGACCATAATACGTCACACTTTACAAAAACATTATTTATTGAGCACATTGCTGATTGTGTAACGACACAATGATCCAACCAACTTCTAGTACCATGCGCCTCACTTATGAACGTGAAAGTACCTGACGATAAACCTAATCTATCGATATCAGCACAACACCAATTTAATTCATTGCAAAAACATAACAACTCGTCGAAAAATAATCGACCAGGGTGAACATTAAAATCGCCCAGCATATAAACAGAATCAATTCCGTAGTCATCTATAATAGCACTTACTGTTCCTAGACAGTCCGTAAATTCCGGTAGGGCTTATGGAATATCCGTAGGCATATATACACTCATCACTATAAATGGTCTATCCTTCGTAGTCACTCTTATCGCACACACACGAGGATTACTGCACTCAACAACAGACACACTATGAAACACGCTATTTTTCCATAAGAGTGCAACGCCACCATAAGGCCGCCCTCGAATCAGACCCGCCGCCGTATCAACAGCTGATGTTCCCGTGTAGCTAAAAAGTTTGTTTACACCACTTAGAAAATCTATTTCATCAGGCAGTAGCCAGGTCTCTTGCAGGGCAATTATATCACAGCTGTCACATAACGTGCGAATGCCATCAATTGAGCGTTTTACATTTTTACAATTGAAAGTAGCAAATCTGTAGGTTTTACTATCCATACTCGTACTGGGTGTCTAACGGGCCGTTTATAGCGGATACGCCGCCGTTCGCCTGTCTTGGCTTGAAATGTACGAAGCGTCTAAATATAATTCCCTGTGGCCACAGTTTTTCGTCCAGAAATAATGGCATCTTGTTGTCTCGCACAAAGAATTTGTAGGCTTTATGATCCACTTGCTTTTTTATATATATTTTTTCAAGCGAAACCCTTTCCTGTGTTTTCGCAAATATATAATCAACAACATCAGATTCCAGTGTATCCTTGTGGATGTTTGAAATGAAGACTGGTGTTCTTATATCAGCGGCTTTAAACGTACTTTCCGGCATCTGCCCTTTACCCATCTGGCCCAGATATCTATATTTAGGTTTCGATTTCCGTTTGGCTACTACTTTCCACTAACAATCCGCACTGCTTGTAGTGGCTCGACTTGGGGGTGTACGGGGTGCACTGTGCCCACTCGTTGCCAACTGGGGGGCATCACAAGTAACTTTGTTGTTGCTACTGGGGGGTGCACGGCACCCACTCCCTGATAACTGAGGGGCCTCACAGGTACCCTTGTTGTCACTACTTGTGGATGCAGGTTGCCCCCTCCCTGATAACTGGGGGGCAACACAGGTAACTTTCTTTTTGCTACTCGGGGACACACGGTGCACATCTGTTAATTGGAGGGCATCACAAATAACATTGTTGTTTGTCATCGGCGCATGAGGTGTACGGTACCCAAGCACCGGGTCTTGGGGTGTATCCTTAGCCACTACGTTGCCATCACTCGGGGGTGCGTGCAGTGGACGGTAATCAGGCGCCGGTCCCTGCGGAGCATTATTGGTCACTATGCTGTTATTATCAGGGGCACGGTACCCAAGCGCCTGTCGCCGGTTGTCATCATTGATTGCTTTGTTATCACTAAGTTGAGTTCGCTCATAGGGAGACTGATATTATCCTGCCTCTGTTGCAGGTCAATAGTAGGCTGTTCCAAGATATTTTCCCGTTCACTTAGCGTAGAATCATTGTGTTGCGAGAGTCCCATAGGGCCACTGTCTAGGCATTGGTTACCCAAACAGTTACTACGGTCCAGCATCCAAGCACCTCTTTTTGTATTTACATAATTTGTAGGCGGTAGGGACGCATATTTAAAATGATGCATCTCCGATCGCAACTCATCAACTTGGCTAATGGTAGCATAAGTATTCTTTACGTCTTCTATTTCTGCTCGTAGTCTCAGGATATCCTTCAAAATTTTGAAACAGTCCAGATGTTCAAATAATATTGGGGGTAGTTTTTCCAATTGATGGGCTACGAACAACGGTACAATGTCTGGATCCACAGTTTTAAAAAGGTTTATGATGTCTTCTAAATCTCGTTGCTCTTTTCCTTTATTTTTACGAGCAATATTGCGCTGGCTCGTAGGTATAGAATCAAACAACAACGCCTTCGATCTTTTTATATCTTCGCCTGTGAACGCTGATGTGCATATTCGCACTAAAGTTTCTTCGTCACTTACTGAGATTTTATTTTGAATATACGATAACATTTCGTCGATTACGATATTACACACATTACATTTGACTATAACCGACATTTTAACGACTGCAAGTAGTCGCTAACGTAAGCACGTCCGATAACAATGGCCGCGCGCGACTGACTGACATAACACTACTCTTTTGCGTAAGGGGTATAAATAAAAAAATAATCGGACTGAATTTATAATTTTTACTGAACTAGATATTATTTATACGTACAAACTCGTAATTTAGATTTCAACTTATCATCATCATCATCCACGACCCCACGATAAGGAAGTCCGTAACCAGGCTCCAAGTATAAGCTAAGTAAGGCATAACTTACTACGTCATAGTTCGTAAAGAAACTAACAACAACCATCTTCAGATTTAGGGTTCCCGCATAAAAAATTATTATGTTTAATAAGCCTACGAGCAAAATCTTACTTAAAACGTTTTTTGCTGAAATAAATAGATTTAATAAATAAATAAACAAATATTGCTGGACATTTCACACAGCGCTATCTAGCCCCAAACTAAGCAGAGCTTGTACTATGGGAACCAGATAACTGATAACCTTTAATATATACTTATAATATATAGAATAACACTCAGACACGGAACAAATATCTTTAGATCATACAAACATTTATTCCGCGGCGGGAATCGAACCCGTCTGCGTCTCAACCCACTGCGCCACGAAGGTCGTCAATTAATAACAATTACTCTTTTAATTTTTTTATCTTATAATATCAATTCGTTGAAATGCACTTTATATGACGTTATAACTGAATTTTACGATGTTAATTTCAAATTTTACTCGTTGTTATCACTATTCGACATTTTGTCACTTAATGAGAATAATAAGCATTGTATGTGTAACACTCCTAATGAACATGGAAATGATTGCTGCTATTAATTAATTCTCATCTCGTGAAAAGATAATTTTTTCATTGCTATTTCACATGCATTATTTCAATTCAATTCATTTATTCAATGCGAAAATGGGTGTTACTAGCAGCAGATAATAAAATAAACATGAAATTCAGATCCTGTTTAATCGGAAAACAAGCATGCATTATTAACAATAAAAATAGGGCAAAATGCCATTAATAACACAAAGAATATACAATTTTTACAATAAAATATAGAAGAAAGAGTTGAATCATCTAAAGACCGTTGCAAACGATCTATAGATAGCTCAACCTCTCCAGAGCACTACTACCCCAATATCTCTACAGTCCCCCCCCCCCACATTTTTAGCTCATTTAGTCACACCAAAATCATGCCATCACTTTACACCAAATTTCACGATGATCGGATAAACGCTTCGAAAGTTATTCCGGACAAACAAACATACATAGAACGCCGATTTGCCCAAGTAGATTTGGAGATCTTGCTTCGCTCGATTAATTAAAAACATACCTACATACTATACTTTAAACCAAAAATAATAATAATAACACTAATTTAATATAAGCAAACATAAAAGTAGTTATGTGTTACACTCGGGTTTAAGCGATCAATAACATCCTCGATTAGCATCCCCACTCACACAATAGATCGCTTACAGCCCTTGAACAATGAAAATACAAAAATAATTATTTTATAAAAATACAGGAGAATTATTTGTCACATGAAAACGGTGCTATACAATAATTTATATATATTCGTCTCTGAACTTTCTTCCTGTCATCCAACTTTCAAGCACTTTCAACTTACTAAAGCCAAACTTGAATTATAAAAGTTTAACTTAATTAACTTTCCATCTAACTCCTTGAAGGTGTCAGGAATTGATTGACTTAAATCCGTTTATGAAGTTGGGGATCAGTGGAATTGGACGATAAATTATTGTGCTTAAATTGACAACTATATTCTTAACTTGATAACCGATCCGCAGCTTCGCACGCATAATTTTCAATAAAAACATTACCCTCCTTCTGCGCAGTTGGGTAAAAATAGCCTATGCTACTCTAATAATGGATAATGGAGCATTCTAATGGTGAAAGAATTTTTGAATACAGACCTGTAGTTTTTGAGTTTATTCGTTACAAACATACAAAAATACAAATCTCCTCTTTTACAAATTTGTCGTGGCACATTATGGAAATAAAGCTAAAATGAATAACTCAAAATATACATATTATTACAATGAATATAAGGTAAACAAAATTGACATTATTATGAAAAAAAACGTTTTCATTTTTTAGTTTTTAGTGTGTGTCATTTCGTTGACTTTATCCGGCCGAGAACCAAGGTGGTCGACATAACTCAAAGGGTAGTAGCCCGGTCTTATCAGCCGAATAACCGTTGGGGTAAACATATTCTAGGGTAGAGATAAAGCTTTGGCAGGCGTAGAGAACGCAGACTGGCTGGCGAGATAGAGAATGATCTTCACTCAACGCACGATTTTTTTTATGTTACTTGTGGGGAAACATGATTACGGCCCACCTGATGGTAAGTGGTCACCGTCGCTTATTGACACCTGGAACACCCGGGGTATTGTCGATACGTTCCCTACCCTGTAAAATTCTCTTACCATTTTTCCTGAAGCGTACCATGTCGTAACCTAACGAATGACCAGGTGTTAGAGTTGGATGAGAAGGGCCCAGTGGAGTACCTGGGGAGAAACCTACGTCCAGCCAGGTTATAATGTATGTCTATCAGTGATATCTATGTGATGACACCATACCTCTTAGACTTATCATGCCAGGTTTTTTTATTCAAACTCTGAGATATCTATCTTACGTCTTTTCTCTTATTAGCTCCAAAAGAAAAACATGTCTGCGTAGGCCTCGTAGACCCTGAGTAGATTTCGTAGCTTCACGTAGACGTTTGCTACGAGTTCACTTTGTATGAAAAGTAGAAATACTCGAACAAATACTACCGTCATTACCATTATTAATTACGCATTGCAAGCTAATACGAGTAAGCCTTTGTTTTATTTTCCTCGTTGGATTCTCGTTCGCATTAGAGAGATGATAAAAAGATTCAAACGAATACTTATATTTCCTACCATTATATTTCTTATTTCTGAAACTTTAATGGTTTCCGTATACAAAATAACAACAATATATAAAAATATATGATAAATTTCATTTGGTGCGTTTGGAAAAAAAATATTGAGTAAAATTTGTACGATGCGCGCGCACACCGACGGCCATAAAGCGACATGATGAAGTTAGCTGGTATCTGTCTCTCATGTTTCCATGAAAACTCATAACTATATTTATAATGTATCATTCCTTTTACAAACAAAGAGTTGTGGCATACGGTATGAAATCTTTAGCTATTTTTGTTCTGTTACGCCAAAGAAGTATAACTTCTTACGTGCGTACATAAGTACACACACGTGGTTTTTTTTATGTAGCTTACTGGTACTTAGATAACTACGTACTAATAAGCTATTAAGTATCTATGAAGTTAGTTTTCTTATGATAGTATTACCAGTCACTCAGACTTAAACATAGATAAATAGATAGAGAGATAATACTTTATTGCACACCATAAAACCAAACAATTCAAATAAGAGCAACGTAAATCTATGTCATTATAATTGGCGGTCTTATCGCTAAATAGTGATCTCTACCAGAGAAACTTTGGATGGAATTAACTGTTTGGATATTACCTGGGTATTACCTGGATATTACCTTTCTATTAGAGATTTATTCTCATAAGAATTTACAATTCACCTAAATGAGAACTTAATTATCATAACAAAAACATGGCCAAATTAGTAATCGCATAGACGAGCGTGCTACATATAACTAAAAATAAACAGATATACATAATTAATATTACCTAATAATTAACATGATACAATAACAAAAACACTTACGAACGGAAAACAGCACAGTGGTAGGTGATAACTTCCTGCATACATACATACATGCTAACATAAACTAATTACATGAAAATACTAGCTGACCCGGCAAACGTTGTTTTGCCTTATAAATCGGGTTGTTAAATTACTAAAATGGCTATTAAAAAATAAGGGTTGATCGTAGAAGGGTAAAAATTTAGGGTTGCATGTATTTTTGAATGCTGTATCATAAAAAAATAGAAATTAAAAATTTTGTCTAAAAATAAATTTAGAGGTGGACTACCCCTAACATTTAGGGGGATGAAAAATAGATGTTGACCGATTCTCAGACCTACCCGATATGTACACAAAATTTCATCAAAATCGGTCAAGCCGTTTCGGAGGAGTATGAAAACTGTGACACGAGAATTTTATATATAAAAATATTAATTATTACAATATCGAATGCAATAGAAAACGCTTTACTGTACACTACACTTAATTAACAAATCATATAACTGTGTACGCGATAGTACAATTGGCGATCTTATCGCTAAAAGCGATATAATATGCCTAGTGATATACGTATTATTATTAAGTAAATAATGCAGAACATTTTACACAGCGTTATCTAGCTATTAAAATTATCTAATTATCCAAACTAAACAAAGCTTGTACCATGGGGACCAGATAACTAAACAAATTAATATTGAGTGGAAGAAGCATTGTAATTCTAATATAAAAAATTCTCGTGTCGCGGTGTTGTTGCCAAACTCCTCCGAAATGGTTCAACCGATTTTCATGAAATTTTGTCTGCATATCGGGTAGATCTGAGAATCGGTCAACATCTATTTTTCATACCCCTAAATGTTAAGGGTGGTCCACCCCTTAATTTATTTTTTTATTTTTTAGACAAAATTTTTTGTTTTTAATTTTTTATGATACAAAATTCAAAAATACAAACAACCGTAAACTTTTACCATTCTACCACCAACCTCTATTTCAGCTTAGCCACACAACATTTATTGATTCTAAGGCGGTACGAAGTTCGCGGGGTCAGCTAGTAATTTTATTATAATATAATATTACTATGATCGGTAACCTTATTACGTAAGCGGTTGCTGTTGCCCACCTGTCGTTCATTTATATTACACCGAGTGTTCTCAGATAGATAAGCAAGCTAAGTGGCAGTGAGTAGGGTGCATAACTCAAAGAATTGACGGCCGCTGGGACGCACTGGAAAGCGCAGCGTAGGACTCCCCCCCCCCCCCCCACTAGATGGAAACATGACCTAATAAAGGTTGCTGGGAGCCGTTGGGTGCAGGCCGCATAAGATCGGTTGCTCTGGAAATGTATGGGGGAGGCCTGTGCTCAGCAGTGCACGTCCTATGACTGATATGATGATAACTATGAAGCAATGTTTAAGGTACCAAACTAATCTAATTTAGTGGAAATTATTAAACACCTCGAAGTTGTTCACTTAGAATCTTCAAATCAGCACAAAATATGAGAATATTCCGTGATATTCGTGATAGAGCCACAGGCCGCGAGACGATTAGCGAAGATGAATGACGATGAATCGCTCGCCAGGGTCTCCACGCATCCATTACTATGTTATTACGACGCCATCTGATAGCTCAACCCTAAGAGTTGTTAGCTCTAAGCCGGATAAAAACATACTAAATATTTTTAGAGGATAACCATGAGTACCTAAGCATTATTGTGTACATACGGAATAATGAATGACTGAATGAATGAAAATACTTTATTGTACACCACACAAGAAACAAACAAAAAATATAAAAATTCACAAAGCAACAAGTACAATGGGCGGTCTTATCGCTTAGAAGCGATTTCTTCCAGACAACCTTTAATAATAATAATAATAATGTATTTAGGACTAAGGTACTACGAAACTAAGTACTCAGCTAGCAAAAGACCGATTACAATGGAACCGTATGGAGGAGGATTACACCCGATCTTGGCTGCTGAAGTGCACAATCTTTTTAAAATAGAGAAGTAACATTTTATGTATTTTGACAGAACAAAGTATGGTACAGTTTTCTTAAACACTTTCGTGGTTTATTTCAATCATTATTACAAATACGGGATTTTGTGTATGGTACAGTTATTTTTATTTTATTGTTATCAGACACACAAACGAAAAATTTTAAGATTTTTTTTCTGGTTTCTGACTTTTGGCCGATTTTAAGCCCAGCTTGCACAACGATCCCTAAATGTATTTAGGACTAAACATGTTTAAATTTGACGTATTTGTATAATTCTACTACTCCTTAAATTACATTTAGCCACTAAATACGTTTAGGCATCGTTGCGCAAGTCGCCCTAAATGTAGGCTATTCCAGTAGAAAAATCACCAGCAAAAAATAAACTGAAATGTCAAAGTCTTATGTAAAAATAGAAAACTAAACCGTATGAAATTGAATTCCATATTTGCCAGACCTTTAATTAAACATTTTTAGAAAGAAATCTGGCCATTTGATCTGTGACATTGACTTCTAAAAAAGTAGATTTAAATGTATATGATTCTGACCGATACCAATACGATCGACTGTGAATAATACCATTTGTCTTTCTATTGAATGAATGAATGAATGAAATATTCTTTATTGCACACCAAACAAAAATACAGTAACAAAGAAAATAAACAATAAACAACGGTACAATGGGCGGTCTTATCGCTAAAAGCGATCTCTTCCAGACAATCTTTGGATGGACAAAAATCAAACAACGTGACCAGCTCCAGACGGAATCAGTCTACGGTTTCAAGAACCAACTTTACGTTGCTGTGTCATTTTTCACCCATTAAAGGAGACTATAATATGTATAACAGGGTGTCCAAGCTAGACATTGTGATACAAACAAATAATATACATTATTTGAAAATATAAATGAAAAAATATTTTTTTGCAGCCAAAAATGTATCAATAAAATTACTTTGAAGACAATTTTTGTAGTTAACATAAGATGACTAGTACAGTAACTGTAGAGAAGGGTTTTGACTCGATTAATTTTTCGGAAGAAGACACTTGTCAACCGTGTTGAACACGGGCGATTGCGAGAGTGAACGGGAAGAAACGGTGTCGACACTTCCTCGACAGTAGTCTACAACGCCGATCACGATAGCCATCATTTTCTCTATCTTTGACATATATGAATAGACAACTTTCTTCTGCAATTGTCTAGGTCTTGTGATGCCTAGACAACGCTATCTTCTCAAATTGTCTCTTTTCGCATTCTTCTCAATCGTGCGCTTGCCTAAAATTTTTGGTTAGATATATAGTTAATTGTATAATTATATATACAACGCCATTGACAGAGTATCCTTCTCTTGTCTAGAAAGACTTATTGGGCCTGCTCGGGGCAAAGATAATTTCGGAATAATCGACAGAGAATAGAATAGAATAACGCTTTAATGTACATCACACTTAAATTTATAAACAATATAAAAAATAAATAACAATACACGCAGAAGTAAATACATGTTGCGGTCAGAGCCTTGTCGTCTCTTCGAAGAGTAGACAAGGAAATCGCTGTGCTAGCCTTGCTGGTACTATAGCCATAAACAATGATACAAAGATTATACAAAGTTTGAGGCAGAAGGCACTACCTAATCGGATGTTGTCTCATAAACACTCTCTTTCCGGCCTTTTCTACCTTGACTGCGACAACTCTATAGAGAAATAGAATAACATGATTGCCGTTATAACACTCTTAGGCGTCGTTTGTTTAATGTATCGGTATTTGTTCGGGTTGTGGCTCATTTGCTTAATGTGTGTTTTTGAGATTCAATAAACGTTTTCTTTATTTTTACGGTTATAACCGCTTACGCGACATTCCCGGTCAATTTTGGTAAGTTAATGGGTCGGAAGCAATTCTGTAATGGAAATAATCAGCACGAATATCAGTGAAAAACAACAGACAAAGATACTTATGAAATGTGTTTCGGTAATAATTGCTAGGTGTAATTACTGATTAAAACGGGTATTTATCGCGTATGTACCTTTTTTATTTGATATCCCGACGTTTCGGGACTCGGGGCCAAATCATTGAATTCATGATTCTAAGGCTCTCTCTAGTGAACGCCATTATTACAAGAGTCGTGAGTAGTTTGTGAAGCGATTGAAATCAATAAATTTCAAATTTCAATCGAAAATATGGCTGTAGGCTCTCAGCGTCCTGGGCCCGTAGCCAAATGTCATTCGCCACGAATCTATTCGACTTCTACATACATTTGTTGTCGCTGAATGACGTAATATTTCTATAGCATGTGTCAAATCCCATACATTTTCGGACGTATCGACTAGCGTCATCGCTAATCGACTGTAACTTGGCTAAGCCCTCTGAGAACCCGGTGATTACTAGGTGTGCGCGTCGTGATCGGTCGTCTCAATGCATAGATACGGTTAGTGTAGTGTGCCGTATATGAACGAGGACATTTCTAATTCTGAAGACCTAGTGAGGGTCCAAGTACTCCAGTCCGCCCGTGACTACGGCTGTTGCAACACAGTCGAAACATTATGCACAGTGAACGCGAAATACAAAAATACAATTGCTAGGTGTAGAGATTAGACAGGTTAGCGTAGTAATGGTAAGTATTCTTTGGTTTCATCTAATACAACTAGTCTATGTGTGGTTGTTTCTCTATATATTATAAGAATGCATTTATAAAAATAAAATTAAAGTAAAAAAAATAAATAGGTATTCTAGCCACACAATACTATTTCTGTATTCTGTGATTCTATCAGATAACTGATTCCCATAGTACAAGCTTTGCTTAGTTTGTGACTGGATGGCGCTGTGTGAAATATCCAGCATTATTTATTTATTATTTTATCTACTTTGTGATCCCACTGCAGGGCAAAGGCCTCCCTTCCTTTTTAGGGTTCGGTACCTGAAAAGAAAAAAAAAACCCACATCGAACCACTTCGTTGTCCGTCCGTCTGTCAAGACCCTTTTTCTCAGGAACGCGTAGAGGTACGAGTATTTGTAGCTTTATTATTTTTAGAAAGTTTGTTTTAAAGTATATATGTGGTACACCATTGATATGATACCCTAGGTATAATCTCACACGATCCATTCAATCCAACGGTTGTCTAGTTAAAAACCAAAACATGCAAAAATTATTTATTATTCATTATTATACATACGGGATTTATCACGTACCATCTTATCGGTGTTTTGACCGACACGAAAGTTTTCTAAATAAAATTCTTTATTCATTTACAAAAGACCTGGTAGACGCTGGAGTGACGATCTCGATGCCTTCGAGACAGATTGGTTGGATTTGGGGGGTGAGCGAAAGTCCTGGAAGACAATGGGGGAGACCTTTGCCCAGCAGTGGGATGACACAGGTTGAATAACATTTACATAAACTGTGGGTTTCATGGGTTGGGATCTCCTCTGTTAAGATGCAATAACCTGTATTAGAGGATTCCCCTCTTTCTTACGTGTTCTAGAAGAGTCTAGTATTTAGAGTCTAGACTAGTAGAGATCGCTACTTAGCGATAAGACCGCCAATTGTATACATTCATATGAACTATGTAAATTTTAATTGTTTTGTTCCACAATAAACGTGTGCATTATCTATAATAGAGTATTATTTATCTAAGAACCAGCTCTATCATCATCCGGTCGATCAAAGTTTTCTCAACAGAAAAACCACAATAATAACATCCAAAGTTTAATACGAATTCAAATTGAACACGCGAGTACGACTTTTGAAAACTTTGTAGGTACCCTTTACTTTGAATGCTCTAGAACGATGCTCAAGTACTCGTGACTATAGACCAAGACACTGTACAAAACTATATCTTATCGAGTACAAGCAAGAGTTTCAGTGATAACCTCTATTCATTTCATTTATTTAATTTCAGATGTCAAAGATTTATAATTGTTAGTAAAATTTTTACTTACTATTATAGATTAAGTCATTGCACAAAGGGCGAATAACCGATTGAGACGCAGGAGGTTGCAGGTTAAACCCACCGCGGAACAAATGTTTGCATGATCTGCAAATATTTGTAGTAGATCTGGATATTCTTGAAAGTAAACTTTACAAGTTACATATTAGCGTTATAGTATATACCTACATAATAGCGGGGGGGGGGGGGGGGCTGAATAACGCTGAGTGAAATATCAAGAATTATTTAATTAATTAAATAGTTATTTAATCTAGTTTTAAGATAATCCTGGTACACCATAACCTGTGTTCCCGTGGTAAATTTGGGATAAAAACTATATAAAACACTCTTGTCAAAGTGACGCGATACTTCATGTACGTAAATGACTTCATGTCAATAAACGAGACGGTTAAATTATATGGATATTGATCATACAAAAATCATGATTAAAAATGGGGGTGGGGTAAATATACTTTACGACTTATTCTCATACTCGTACCTACCAAATATGCAAAAAAGTCATTAAAATCGGTAGACCCATTTTGAAGCAGTACGACCACGGAAACCGTGACACGAGATTTTTATACATTAGATTAATTTCAGCCTAGACATATGTGACGGTCGAAAAACTTTATCTATCATCAAGTAATACTGTCAAAGTCAAAAAACAACGCTATTTATTAGCAACACGGAAAGCTTGTTCTCAGATGGCCTTACATTTTTACATATCCATTTGAGAGAACGCAATATAATCACTTACCATTTGATTTGATAACCACTCGGTATTTGCCCCGTATTTCGGTATTTGTACTCGATTTTTTGCAAAAAGGCAGGCCATTTTACCACCACGTATTTCTCACGTATTCACTCTATAAGCTGTCTAGGTTAAGTAACTGTAATTTGGTGCAACAAAAAATAATTATCTATTCATTTCTATCTAGCTATTTGGTTAGTTAGTATATTATATACTATAGGTATGGTGATTTCGCCTCGCGTTACTTTAACCAAGTACATAATGAGATAGGAATACCTGCAACATTCTCCCGAACTACAACAGTTACAGCTCCAGGTAAATTTGAAAGTAAAATATTCCACGATTCAGGTTTTATTAAAAAACGTCGACTGTCAGGAGCAGAGGGCAGGGGATGCACCTTGAATTAAACGGAGAGTTGCTTTGACACTGTTGATAATCCACATGACGGGATTGTGGTAGACATTTTATTTTAATTCTAGGGGGTGGGGGATAATAAATCAATCAATGTATTTATTGCGAAGATGGGTTAGTAACAGGTGGTTAGTGATACAATTTGAGTTCGTCCATAATCAGCATTTATCGCATGCAATCTTAATTAGCGTTACATCATAGATAAATGTAACTGAATGATATGAAATTATTTACAATATTTAATATGTTCTTAAAATAAAAAAGTGGCACTCCGAGAATGCCGACAGAAGTGAAAACTTGAACAATTGCGAGATACTTATATACAGAGGTGTCGGTAACGGTAACAGTGTCGCGAGTTCAGTGGTTTTTCCCCATTTCAAAAAATGCCCAACGCACCTAAAGAAGTTTTCACTTCAATAATATTAAATTGTCAGATTAATCAAATTATTCATGGGATAATAATTAATATTTTTATAAATTTTGAAGTCTGCGAAGTTTTCTACCGCATCAGGTACAAAGTCAAAGTTAAAATGATTAATCTTATGCACATCCGTTACGTTAAGTTGAGATTGATCGACTTTTGACAGACCAACTTTACTTAAGGCGCTTCTTTAAGCTGCGAGCACCGTCATAGGCTACGGTAGCTGCTTACCATCAGGCGGGCCGTAGATACACTTGTTTGCCAAAACAAAACAAAATACAGGATGACAGAAAAAAATGTGAAACAATGAACAAAGTAATAAGTCATAAAGTTAACCGTCATAATAAATGAAAACAAGACCGGACAAGTACGAGTGAGTCTCGCGCCTCAATGGTTCCAAACCTACCTAGATTTATACTAATTTAGCAGCGCCATCTAGTTACGGGAGCGGTAAACTCAGAAAATTTTAAAAGTTTATTTCTAAATAACTATTATAGATAGAGATTTTTTTTCTGTTATCTTTGCAACTATTTTATGCGATCATTTTAATTTTAGATTTATTGTTTTGCAAACTTAGAGGAATGTAATTTTTATTTATTCTTAAACACATGAAAAACTGTTTTGAAAAGTGCTAACTGAGATCCCACAACTTTATTAAATTATACCCCACTACTTAACTACAGCTGAGACGCAGGAGGTAGCGGGTTCGATTCCCGCCGCGGAACAAATGTTTGCATGATCTACAGATATTTGTTTCGTGTCTGGTTGTTTTTCTATATATTATAAGTATGTATTTACAAAAAAAAGTATATAAGTATTCTATCAGTTATCTGGTTCCCATAGTTACAAGCTCTGCTTATTTTGGGCTAGATAGCGCTGTGTGAAATGTCCAGCGATATTTATTTATTTTTTATTTTTATTTTTAACTGAGTAATCCCTTTGTAATTTAGTTTATTTATAACACAAAACACAATACTTTTTGAAATTTTGACCTCCACCGTTTCGGCCCCTTTGGCAATCATATTATAGTAGATACTTTTGTTTCGTTTTTACTTGCAGTAGAGCTAGTTATATAAAAAAAATAGTGGAACTCCGGGAGTGCCGACAGAAGTGAAAACTTGATCAGACTACACTACAGATAGGTACTTTATGTACACAGAGATGTCGGTAACGGTAACAGTGTCGCGAGTTCAATAGTTTTTTCCCATCTCAAAAAATGCCCAACGCGCCTAAAGAAGTTTTCGCTTCAATAATCTGTGCCAGACGAACGGGCGGACAGACAAAGTTCCGCTTTTACCATTTTGGTTCGGAATCCTAAAATGAACTACCTGTATAAGTAGGTCAATAAGCAGTGAAAAGTCAAATTATGAGAACTCGCCTTAAGTTAAGAACCCTACTGCAATAAATCACACAGTTGAAAAGTTGGCAGAGTTTTGACAGGGTTTTACGGAACTCCACGTTAAAATTATTCTAGCGCTAACGCAAACCAGTCATAATTGGTAAAGAATTCTAAAGCCATAGGTATTTTACGAGCAATGTGATAGTGAATGTCAAAATGAAGTTCAACTAGTCCCAAGTAGTTGATGACTGAACTTAGTATTTTGAAATGTATAAGAATATATTTAGTCTTTTTCGTCGTCTTTAGTCTATTATGTGTAAAGAACGAACTATATAATATTTCATTCTCATGTAAGTGTTAATTAATTATCTTATGTATGGGGTTCTTTAACAAGGGCCTTTTGAAAATTTGATAGGTTCGACAATGCGCGAGTAATAATACCTTTGGTGTTACAAACGTCCATGGATACGGTAACCACTTACCATCAAGTGGGCCGTATTCTTGTTTGCTGCCTTAGTTGTATAAAAAAATCTTAAAACCGACTTTAAAAAAGGAGGAGATTCTCAATTCGTACGGAATCTTTTTTTTATGTATATTTCCCGATACCCGAAGACGCCTGGACTGATTTGAGAAATTATTTTTGAAGTGAAAACTTCTTTAGGCGCGTTGGACATTTTGAGATGGGGAAAAAACCATTGAACTCGTGACAGTGTTACCGTTACCGATACCTCTGTATATAAGTATCTCGTAATTGTTCAAGTTTTCACTTCTGTCGGCACTCCCGGAGTGCCACTTTTTTTTTGTTTAAAAGGGTATACTTCGCAGGTGGTCCCATTGGCACCAAGTCAGGATCTGATGATGGAATCCTGATGATGGACCTCATAATTTTTTTAAGTTTTTACTTCAGAAATTCGTCATTTAGCAATCAATTTGGAAAATATTTTTTTTATTTGAAAAGATATACCTTCATATTGGTCAAAAGTTACTTGTTGAGATTAAGGGAGTATTAAACCTTAAAACAAAACTGTTCGATGTGTGTAAAATAAATAATTTCATTATTTATTTTGGAACTAAGATTAAATACATTTTAATAAAATCGGTGAAAATCGTGCACGATATGAGTTTGTCATATAAACATATTTAGTTTCCTTCAACTATCGCGGCGACAATACCACGCGCCATTGACGTCCACTCGCATTGCACGAGAGTCTACCTCAGAGGTGCTATAATTTCTGTATTTGACAACCCACTTTGAGCCAAGCTTGTTACAGTTCATGATTTTTTGACTTGTCTGCACTTTCCACATTGTATTTTCTAACTTTATCAACAGAATTCAAACATTTTGTTTTATATTTATTCTTTTGTGACCAAGTTAACTTAAAACCTTAAGTACCTACGCAGTGCACGACTGATCATCTTACGTAACAGACGTGGCTCGGAATCGTCAACATAACATTAAACTTTTAGGGTCAAAAAAAAAGGAAAACACCCTTTGAACACTTGTTTAAAAATTCCTTTGTAATAATTGGTAAGGTATTTTTAAACTGGTGTTCAACTAGTGTTTATCTTTAAGAATAATTTATTTGAGACAATGCCCATAAGATATACAAAACATAAAAGTAATACATAATTACATTTACAAATTAAGTCTATGTCGAATTATAAACATACAAATAATAATATATATATATAAATATCAATTGCTCTTCGTTAGTCTCACCAGAGACCAGTATTACTGGTCTCTGGTCTCACTAAAACTCATAAACGGCTGAACCGATTTGCCTAATTTTGGTTTTGAAATATTTGTAGAAGTCCAAGGAAGGTTTAAAAGGTGAGAAAAAATAACCGATTTGCCTAATTTTGGTTTTGCAATATTTGTAGAAGTCCAAGGAAGGTTTAAAAGGTGAGAAAAAATAAAGAAATTGAAATGAAAGTAGTAAAAAAGTAGTAACTATTTTATTTTCCCATACAAACTGTTCGTACCTGTCAAACTGGATGCGTTTATTTCATTTGTTATCAAAACGTTATTTTTATTATTTAATTTCTGAACACACTATAAATATTAAACCACAGACAAATGTGACATATAATGTTTGTTGTCAAATATTGGTGAATCCTTGGATATCTTCTTTATAATTTGTGTTTGTCAATTCGTAAAGTGCGCGGAGACTTTTTATGTATCCATATAATTTAACCGTCGTTCATTGACGTGAATTCATTTACATGAAGTGTCGCGTCACTTTGACAAGAGTGTTCCGCGGGAACGGGAAATATCAAGCGTGCGAAGCCGCGGGCGGGTCAACTAGTAATTTAATAAAATTTAAAAGTTAAATGTCATAAAATAAAATAGGAATAATCATTAAATTCAAAATTTATTATATTTAAAATAAAATTAAATAAAATTAGAAACATGTAATTTATGTGGTAGCTCTTTCTACATACAATTTCATACAATGGTAGAATGATAAACATCCATTACCAGCCATCAAAAGCCTTTCATAAAATACTCGTACATTTTATTATGAGTGAGAGCCGGCTTCGATATTTCCAAATCTATTTTAATACCCAAACTTTGCTTTTAATTTTATTTATAGCAACTATTTCTTTTATTCGATAACTAGCTGTTACACGCGACTTTATCTATGTGAAGAATTAAACCTTTTTAAACGTGTTTTATAGACATAAAATTCTTCAGTTCGTGTTAGAATTGCAACGATGATTGTTGAGACTGGACCCAAGCGAGATATTTCTCAGGCCGTGAGCGCGGCAAGTGTCCATTAGAAATAAGGTAATATTTATATTTTTATTTATTGTATAATGTCGTGTATCAATGGTAGTATGCAAGAGGTAGCGGGTTCGATTCTCGCCACGGAAGAAATGTTTGCATGATCTACAGATATTTGTTCCGGGTCTGGTTTTTTCTCTATATATTACAAGTATACATTTACAAAAAATAATGTACATATGTATTCTATTAGTTATCTGGTTCCCATAGTACAAGTTCAGCTTAGTTTGGGGCTAGATAGCGTTGTGTGAAATGTCCAGCAATATTTATTTATTTATTTATCATTAATAGACATAAATCACAAATCTAAATTTCCGATAAAGAATTGTTTGCCGTCACGCGTATTTATATTACGAATGATAAGATAAGATGATTATAAACAGTTTACTTCAATTGATCGAGCGAAGCAAGATTTCTAAATCAACTTGAGCAAATTGGCGTTGTATATCATATATGTTGTATCTATGTTTGTTTGTCCAAGGATAACGTTCGAAGCGATTATCCGACCATCGTGAATTTTGGTATATATATACTCGTAGATGGCACAATTTTGGTGTGACTCAATGAGCTAAAAATGTGGGGGAGTTGTTGAGATATTGGGGTTCAAGAGAGTTAAAAAACAACAAAAGGGGACTATCCGGTCAAGTGGCACGTTTAATAAAAGTTCTTTGTGGGTACATTTCGACCCCGGTTTTTTTTAGTTATAAGCCATAATAAAAACTGAAATTTAACAAAATTCGCAGGGTATGTATATGAAATTTGGTATGCATGTAGCTTTATTGACACAAATACAGGGAAAAGTCTGAAATCCAGAATAACTGCAAATTATACCCAAAAAAAGAGTATTTCATTATCATAAACTTCCGTTACCTGTAATTTGAATGAAACTGTAGGTCAAGTTTTTGGGTTATACATTTTGTGGTATTATTTTGATAGTCAAAGATTAGGTACGTGCAAAAAATATTTTTTTGTTTTTATGGGAGACTCGCGAGATCTCAGATCGGGGCAGACCAGTAGTTATAAATTATTTCAATAACCATCGCTTTAGATGTTTCACATTTGCCGGGCTCTGGTGCGCGTCCCGTGACAGCGACATTTTTTTTATAATTTCTACACAAATTTTATGTAAAAATGATGTAGAGAATATTACGTTTTATTATTTTACTATATACGAATGTTACTTCCAATAATGGAACGGATCAATTTTCAATATTAGTTTGGTAAAAGACCAGGCAATCACTTCGTATTGCTATTTTAAAAGGTTTCGTACGAATGTTATTACAGGAATTTCAATAGCCGTTTGTGTTTATGAATATTTATAAAGTGATTTATGATTGAAATTGCATAATAGGTATTTTTCCAACTTTGATCTTCTACTTAAGTCTACCTTTATTAAAGGCAAAGAGCGGTGTATACCCAACAAAGGTTGAAGTCGGGTTATGACCCATCAGACACGTTACCTTACCAACCCGAATTAAATTACCGAATAGTTTATATGCAGGGAATACATAGCGGTACTGTTGAGGATAAAAGTAAAACTACATATCAATTTCAAGATCCTCGTAAATTAGGCACAGTTATTTATCCATCTTCAGTAAGGAAACGTAGGCTAAATTTGTCTCGCAGGCGAACTTAATGGAAACATCAACTTCTTTTACACAATACTTTTATATATTAAGTTAAGTTCTTTCGTTTTATTTACCTATTAATTATTGATTTTATTGGAGATAATTAATAATGCTTGATATTTTGACGATCTTAGTGGCGCAGTGGGCGAATAGTCGGCTGAGATGCAGGAGGTTGCGGGTTTGATCCCCGCTGCGAGGCAAATGTTTGTCTGGTCTACAGATATTGGTTTCTGGTTTGGGTATTTTTCTATGGGTATAGTTTAATTACTTATCTATTTACTAAAAAAAAAGTATATAAGTATTCTATCACTTATCTGGTTCCCTTAGTACAAGCTTTGCTTAGTTTGGAGCTAGATAGCGCTGTGTGAAATGTCCAGAACTATTTATTTCACACAGCGCTATCTACCCCTAAACTATGCAAAGTTGTTATGCGAACCAATTAACTGATGGAATTCTTTATACATATATTTCTGTAAATACGTACCTACTTATATATAGGAACATCCAGACCCGAAACAAATGTTTGCAGGTCATGCAAACATTTGTTCTGTGGCGGGAATCGAACTCGCAACGTACTGCGTCTCAACCGGCTTATAGCCCACTGTGCCACGAAGGGAGTCTTAATCGCGAAAACAACCGTATTTTCTTACCTTCTTTCTCTTAAATGGGGAAATCATTTTTTCAGATACGTAGCACAATAAGTACGTACTTTCAAAGGAGGATTTTTCCTCACGATGTTTCTTTTTACTATTTTACCCATTTGGTAATCTTCAGATCTACCGGTTGGATTTATTTTATCTCAATCGATAATCTGGTGAAAGTATGTCACCGTATAACTTTTATACTAGACTTAATCTAAAGCCCTAAAGTTAGCGGATAGGAAAGGATAGGTACTGTCCGTTAGTAACTGGCCCTGTGAAATCAACATGGAGCCAGTTTCACACTGTTAAGTAAATAAATGAATTTAATAAATAATGCTGGACTATTTACATAGCCCCAAACTACTATTTCAAACTATTTTTAGCATGTTGTGCCTACTTCTAGAGGGACGTACCGTCTATATTAAATCTGTATGTGTTTTTCTTGTATTGTGTACTTATTTCTAGTGTAAGTCCAGTTTAGTGTGCTAAATAAATAAAATAGGAAATAGATAACTGATAGAATACGTGTATATTTCTTTGTCTAGAGAAACACTCAGATATTTGTAAGCCTTATTACGTAAACCAGCTGTCGCCCGCCTGTCGTTTCTCGTCCCTTTCTCACCTATAGTGCGTACGGTACAGCCTGACCTGACCCGGTGACAACGCTAACGACTACGATCGGCTTACGTAATAAAATCACCGGAATAAATATCTGTATATCATGCAAACGTTTCTTCCGCGGCGGGAATCGAACGCAATCTCCCGCGCGACTACCCAGCCGGTTATTCGCCCACTGCACCACGGAGAAAGGATAATTATGAAAACAAAAAGGAGCTAGTTTCAAACGGTTACGTAAGTTTGTTATATTATAATCCAGTGGCCAAGTGTCAGAGTTTTAGGCCGTTCTTCTAGATGTAATGGTAATTACTAGGTTATTTCATTTATCTTACATGTACTTGTATCTATGTTTTAATGTGTTTTCTAGCAATTTTAATAGCTAATGACGTATTTGTTAATTAACATTACCTGTCCTTGTAAATTTTAGGCTGTTATGTATTAGTAGATAGGTATATTATGTATATTGTATTATGTTTATCTATAGGTATAGTTTATAGGTATTATTTTTAATATGTATAAGTATTGTATTTATTATGGTATATATATTATGTGTAACTATAGGTATTTATTAGTATTTTACTCCAATATCCTTTTCTGTGCACGTACCCACCACTATAATCAACTATCTCCATCTTCAAAGGTTTGCTGGAAGAAAACTCTTATTAGAGTTAGGCTCGCCTTTGTACATGTCCATTTTGTAAGCTGTTTCTGTCTATAATCTATTTGTGTACAATAAAGAATAAACAAAAATTGTTACACACTACCTTTTATCTATTAAATGTCTAGACTGTCTGGTAATCCATGAATACTGCTAAATTACTGACCTAGTCAGAAACTGGGCCTATAAAAGAAGACTTAAGATCTAACTCAAATATATACCAAGGGAAGTTCCAATTTCAAGAAGTGGCCAACTTCTCGAAGCGCGATAGCATCAGTTACGCCGATGCTATCTCACTGATAAAACTGATAAAAAACGGTTTAAGGGTGAATCTGTATTACAGGGTGAATCCTTGGGTGAATCTACAGGAAGATACGACTTTTTATAAAAAAATATACATACATCTTTTCGTCAAAAAGAGTAGTGGAGAGCGAGTGGAATGCATCCCGACTTTCGATTGGAAGTTGTAGGTTCAAATCCCGGCCGTACACCAATGGATTTACATTTGCTCAAAAAAGTAAACATTGTAAGCAAACCGACATGTCCTAGAACCAAAAGATTCCAAAAGACAAGTGCACTTTTAGAAATCGTAAGTTGCAAAACAGGATTTTTTTATTTTTAGACAACTGTTTGTTAAACTCAGTTGTTATCTATGTGTGTTATGTAACAATAATAAAATATCTCCTTCGGCAACTGGCTGTGTAGCAAGATAATTTTTGTTTTTTAATATTTAATTGGATTGATTTAATTTTATTAGTTGGGATTGAAATTGTTTTTGATCGACTAAAGTGTTAAAATTTAGAAGTGATATCTGAACTGAAGCTTTTCTTTTCAGAATCTGCCATGTAATAATTTCAATAATTCATAAATAATTTAAACTCTAGGCGTGATATAGGGTATGATACAGGCGCCAAACCCTAAATCCTACTCCAGCCTAATAAATAAGGCTTAATACAGTTTGGAGCAAACATTTTGAAAACCGACTTTTCAAGCTTTTAAAGGATTGCTTTTGGTTCCGCAATTGTGTGTCGACGTTCGTTTTACATGACGTAAGAAAATGAAAACTTCTCGAGAAAACAACAAAGTTTTCTTAATTAATTTTGTATGATAGCGGCCAGCATTATTTAACGAACGCAATGAAAAGCATACCATACAATTTATGAATATTTAAATCTTCTTCTTTGGTCGTGCTCAATAGCTCTACTTATACCTATTGTGTTAGATAGGTACTTGGCTACATGATATTTAAATGAGACACAATGACATTTGAGACTAGTATAAATTTTAATCTAAATATTTTATTAAATATGTACTTAAAAAGGCTCCGCACCCAGGTTGGCCGCTGCAGACTTAATATGTGCAAATGGGGATTCAGGGACACTAACTTAACGCAGTGCGACTGCGGTGATCCCACGCAGTCAATGCAGCACTTGCTAATGTGCCCTTTATGCCCGAGCACCTGCACCATGGAGGACCTAATGGCCGCCTCGCCTGATGCCATTGTTGTGGCCAAACACCTGTCCAACATACTATGAATACGAGTAGAAACGTAGAACTCTTGACACGCTAAGAAGAAGAAGAAGTATGTACTAACATTTCATTATTATTATTTCTTATTTCTTTTATTTATTTTCTTAGTTTTCTTGGCGTTTGCCCTTAGCGGGACAGTACAGGCTCCAAATAATAATAATAATTTCTTAGTAATCGATAACTTTATTATATATGACATGTAATTTGCACGCCACTAAGGCTTAATATGGTGAAACTATTTATTACGTAACAACTGTATAATTCTACCCATGTTGTGGCAAATAAATTAATCATTAATCTTTAATTAATGAGACTTTAAATTAAATATTAAAAATCGAGAATCCCATTCTTGTAGTTTACCGTCAGTCAACATTCGGTCGCATTAGAGTTAGGGTATATTTAGGCAGCATCACAAACGTAAATAAATATAAATAAATATTACTGGACATTTCACACAGCGCTATCTAGCCCCAAACTAAGCAGAACTTGTACTATGGGAACCAGATAACTAATAAAATACTTATATACTTTTTTTTTGTAAATGCATACTTATAACATATAGAAAAAAAACCAGACCCGAAACAAATATATGTAGATCAGGCAAACATTTGTTCCACAGCAGGAATCGAACCCGCTACCTCCTGCGTCTCAACCGGTTGTTCGCCCACTGCGCCACGGAGGTCGTCAAAACAGGCTTACTTGTTAGGTTGATTACAATTTAAAATTAAAATTAAAAGGTATTTAAAAAATAAAGAAACTACTAATAAGTAAGTAATACTTTGCATTTGTATTTAAAAAACAAAGTCGGGTAAGTTACACCATTTATAACTCAAGAACGGCTGGACTGATTTTAACGATCTTTGATTTGTTAGATTTGCCTCCACCCCGAATAGCAGAATAACAATTAAAATATCGGAAAAATTCACGCATAAAGAAATTATGAAGAAAATTCATTGTCTCATACTCGTACATAATGATGGCACATTGACAATTCTACCAGGGTGACGTACTTTAGCAGCCCGCGTCATATGCATGTCAAGCCGTTACGAAGTTCGGCGGGTTAACTAGTTAAATATAAACATACATTATAATAAAACTTACGAATGGGCAAATCAGCGTTTTATGTACGTAGGTATGGATGTTTGTTGCTTGTACGAAGATAACTTTCGAAGCGTTGATCCGATCATTGTGATATTTGATATATAGGTAGGTGGTAACGGCACGATCCTGGTGTGACTAAATGAGTTGAAAATGTTAGGGGGTTGTTGCGATATAAGGGTTCGAGAGGGGTAAAAAAAAAATCGAAATTAGACTATTAAGTCAAATGGGACGTCTAATTAAACGTATTTATCAGTACATTGCAACCCCGTTTTTATTTTTAGTTTAATCCTTGTATTTTTTGAGTTATTAGCCATAATAAAAACTGAATTTTGACGAAGTTCATAGGGTACACCAGCGACCCTCACAGTACTGAAATTTGGTATTCGTGTAGCGTTAGTACAAATATAGGTAAAAGTCTGAAATTCAGAATTACTGCAATTTCTACCCTTAAAAAGACTAACCAAATAACATGAACCCTTGTAATTTGATGGAAACTGTAGGTAACATTTTTTGGTAATGCATTTCATAGCACTATTTCATTAGTCAAATATTGAGTAATATATTTTTTTGGATCATTGGGAGACTCGCGTGATCTCAGTTCGGGGGAACCACTAGTTATTAGCACTTATACCAATTTTATTTTATGTCACGCCTAATCTTCTATTAGCACGTCCAGGATGACTTGTAGATAATGCTATTAGCATGAAGTCCTCCTAGCACTACTATATTTTATGTGAAAGTGTTAAATAAATAAATTCGTAACATATCACAGTCGCGTCGCCCATCATCGTCATCTTTCGCCGCTTTGATGACAAGCGGCTAGCATGAAGCTAGAATTAGCTTTCAAATAATTAAAAACTGGATTAGCTGTCAGCATGCGCTGTACAAAGCCTGGTTTTCAATGGTCCGGTAGCTGAAGTGAAGGACAGTAACTGGCACCGGTACCGTGAGAACAGCAAGTTGTCAGCTCCAATCAAGTTACTGCAGTGATTTAACGACCTTCTATAAGGTCAGGTAGGCAAATACTCTCTGTATAAAACAGAAAATAAGCAGTTCCCAGTCAGTGGTACCAGACATCAAATAGCTGGAAAGAATAAATACAACCATACTGACGATGAAACACTTCATGTGCGTAGTCTGACACGCGTCCTATTTATTTGTAATAGTGCCGCGTGTCGGCTTCTTTCTTCACACCATAATAATATGACGGCCACCGCTACTCTAGAACATTCTCTCTTTATTCTAATACTTACTCACGAACTTTTGGAATCATAATATTTTTTAAGGTTTCCGTACTCGAGAATTATGAAATTTCCAGACATATCAGAAGTTTCCAGAAGTTTAAAGGACAACCCGTAATTTGAATAAGTAGACGGAAAGTTGAGTGTGTTATTGAGATGGTTTATTCATATTTGGGTTTGTTTTCTTGAAATTTGTGTTATAAAACGGTCTACTTTGATGATTACATAAATAGCAAACAGAATAAACCTTTGAAACTCCTTTTCGGTAAAAAGCGTTCGTACAGGGTAAGTCAGTTGAAACGACCGAAAAACGTTGAGGAACTGTTCTCATGACGCAAATAAATATTCTGTGTTATTATTTAATGGTATCATTATATGAAGAAAAACTAATTGAACTGGAAAATGCTTTAGAGTTCATAAATTGGGATGTAGTTGGATTAGCCGAAGTAAGAAGAGATGGCGAAGATACACTTGAACGTAGTAAGAACATTTTTTACTACAACGGAAGTGGAAGTCAGTACGGCGTAGGCTTCCTAGTTTCTAAACGATGGAAACAAAATATAATAGAGTTTATTTCTTACTCTGATAGAATAGCACTACTCAAATTTAAAATCACAGAAAAGAAAATCCTAACAATCATCCAAGTCTATGCACCCCATTCAAAACGCCCAGATGATGAACTCGAAGAGTTCTATGACTTGCTAAATAAGGCATGCGATGAACACCGAGGTACTTGGACGATTGTGATGGGCGATTTTAATGCCAAGTTAGGAAAAGGAGAACCGCAAGACAACCCGATCGTAATTGGGCCTTTTGGGTTGGGAGAAAGGAACGATCGCGGTAAACAGCTTCTTAACTTTGTCTTTGGACAGAGTCTTAGTATTAGCAACTCCTTTTTCTATAAAAAACCTCAACGTAGGTGGACTTGGTTCTCTCGGGATGGTATAACAAAAAATGAAATAGACTTTTGCCTTGCTTCTAACAGGCAGATGTTAACAAATGTAGAGACAATAAATAAAATTCGTTTTAGTTCAGATCACCGACCCTTACGCATTGTAGCAAAATTCAACCTAAAACTTGAAAGAATGAAAATGATTAAAAACAATATAAATAGAATAGGTAAAACTTCTCTTATGTCATGCCAAGATCAATTTAACTTAGAGTTAACAAATAGTTTTAAAATTCTAGATACAGTCACAGATAATCTAGAAATACAATATAATAATATCAAAAACAGTATAAAGAAAGCCAGTTGCAAAGTAAAACCAAATAAGACAAAACTTGAAAAATTAAGTAACCACACAAAAGACCTGATAGAAAAAAGGCTTTCGCTTAAATTTAATACTGCTGAATATAGAGATATAGATAAATATGTTAAAAGATTAATACGTACTGACATTAGAAATTTTAATACAAATCTAGTAAAAACAGCTTTAGAAAAAAATGAATCGTTGAAAGTAGCAAAGCAAGGCACGGAAAAAGGAAAACAATCAATAACGAAACTTAGAGACAAAAATGGTATAATGCATGGCGAGAGAAATAAAATCATAGATATTTGTACCGACTTTTATAGTTCCCTTTATTCCGACCCATCTACAGGTTCCTCTACAGTAAACAATACGGTATACTCTTGCTCGGAAAACATAGCGCCAATAACGGGCTTGGAAGTTCATCGCGCTCTAAGTAGCATGAAATATAGCAAAAGTCCTGGTGAGGATGGTATTACCACCGAAGCCCTGAAAATAGGAGAACCTGCGCTGCTCCCTCATATTACCAACTTTTTTAACTCAATACTGCAATCTGGAAACTTCCCAAAATCGTTCTGTCATTCAAACATCATCCTTCTTCATAAGAAGGGAGATAAGTCCAACATTTCTAATTACAGACCCATTAGCCTCATATCACATCTATACAAAACATTTATTAAAGTAATAGAATACCGCATATCTGGCCAACTTGATTTGCACCAGCCGCCCGAACAAGCTGGTTTTCTACCACTGATCATCTCCACTCTCTGAACCAACAAATAGAAAAACATTCCGAATTTAATCTACCTATCTATTTGGCGTTTATTGACTTTTCAAAAGCCTTTGATAGTATTAAACACCATTCCCTTTTCGAATCCCTTACCAATCAGAATATAGAACCAACGTATATAAAACTACTTCGAAATATTTATAGTCATAGTACAGCAGCGATTAAACTTTCTTCCACTGGTCCTTCCTTCTCTATTGAAAAGGGTGTTAAGCAAGGAGATCCGCTTTCCCCGAAACTTTTTACAGCAACTTTGGAGGAAGTCTTTAAGACCTTGACACCGAGCTGGGCTGACAAGGGGATCATCTTAGGAGAACGGCGGTTAACAAATCTCCGTTTCGCCGATGACATCGTCCTGTTTTCCTCCTCAGCCACAGAACTAGGCTGCATGCTGAACGATCTGAACCAAGCCAGCCTCGAGGTTGGACTTGCGATGAATATGTCGAAGACTAAGCTTATGACCAACAGCACACGACAACGGCTGCACATCGAGGGGGTCGAGATCGAATATGTCCATGAGTATGTGTATCTTGGCCAGATTGTCTCCTTCCAGGCGCGACAAGAAAAAGAAGTTGCTCGACGCATTGAAAATGCCTGGAGAAGATACTGGTCGATGAAACAATTAATGAAAGGCGAACTACCACTCTGCCTTAAACGCAAACTCATGGACATGTGCGTTCTCCCCATCCTCACCTATGGTGCACAGACTTGGTCTTTGACTGTTCAACAAAGGTCCAAACTCGAGGTATGTCAGCGGGCTATGGAGCGCAGTATTTTAGGTGTCCGGATATCAGACCGAATACGGAACTCCGTACTACGTTCGCAAACAAAGATAATGGATGTCACAAAAAAATCAGCGCAGCTCAAGTGGGATTGGGCCGGCCACGTCTGCCGCATGCCCGAAGATCTATGGGCAAAGATCACAACTGATTGGGTTCCTAACGCAACACGCCCACGCGGCAGACCACCACGGAGATGGCGTGACGACTTAGATGTGCATTTACCAGACTGGTCCACTACAGCAAAGGACAGAAAAAACTGGAAAGAGGGAAGGGAGGCCTTTGCCCTGCAGTGGGAAAACACAGGTTAAAAATAAAAATAAAAATTATATCAGCTATACGTCTGAGAGTTATTAATGAACCGAGCCCTATCAATTACACGAGTCAAGAAATCAAGAGCAACGAGGACTCAATGGAACGTGTAGTAGTGCAAGGCAGAGTGGAGGGCAAGAAACCCCTTGCTCGCTCTCCAACAAGATGGTCAGACTTCATCAAGTCCAATCACACTCTACCATGACTGAATGTTCTCGCAATGCCTTCAATAGAGCTGAATGGAGGCGCATCGCTAGAGCCGCTACTGCCAAGACCTGACCTAACCACGACCACTCTGCCAAGAGGATAAAGAAGGATAAAGAATCCAAAACGAGGTTATCCCACGGAGAACCAAGGTTATCGACATAGATCAGAGGGTCAGCAAGCTGAAGTGGCAGTGTGGCAGGTCATAACTGCCTCAGAAACGATAACTGTTGGAGTAATGTTCTGTAGTGGAGACCACATCTAGGCAAGCGTAGTGTAGGACGCCCTCCGGCTAGATGGAGTGACAATTTGCGCGCGTAGTTGGCAAAGATTGGATGAGAAGAGCTAAAGATCAGGCGCAGTGAAGCACCTTGGGACCTATAGCTAGCAGTTGACTACTAAAGGTTAATGATGTTAAAAGTGTATTAAGAAAGACAAATTTTGATTACATCCTAGCTAGAAAAATACAATAACTATCCAATTCATAAGTAAATAACATTTACCGCCACTCTCACACACATAGTCAAATTAATCAAAGCGTGTAACAAATAAGCACGCAAGTTACAAGTCCATTAGTGAAACAATTGAAGCGGCGTAACGGTGTCGAAAGCGCGCGGCTGCGCGTTGCAAACTCAATATAATTAGCCCGTTTTTAATTGCCTTCGAGTTCGGAATAAGGCCGTTTCAGGCTCGCGAGATTTCACATTGCTAAATTATAATATACAAATAATAAATATATATATATATATATACGTAGCTCACGAACTATACTCTTACTCAGTATTTAACCGTGAAGATACCTACTTACGTTTGAAAGTTCAAGTCTCTAGAAGCAGTGGTTTAGGCTGTACGGACTTTAATTCATAAACATTAAACTCATAACCACGATAGTTCCATTAGTTTTGTGGCTAGGACAAAAAACAGACTTGCTGTATCAGAAGTGAAACGGAATATGAAACGTAACAAGTTAATTTAGGCAAACGCATAAAGCGTTCATCGATAATGTATATTGCGTCTAAAAATACCTTAAGCCAGTACGTGGTAAATGAAACGTGGGCTGTTGCTTTCGACAGGTCAAAGTTTCTCTCACTCATTTACAAATTAATAATCTTTACAAAATAGAGTTATTTGTAAACTTTATTTATCACACTAATATTATAAATGCGAAAGTTTGGATGTTTGTTCATTTGTTGTTTACTAATCGCGGAACCGATTTTATGAAATTTGGTATGTACGTACATTGTTACCTGGATTAACACAATAGGCTACTTTTTGTTGACAAAAAACGCATGCGAAGCCACTGGCGGAAGCTAGTAAGCTATAAATTAAACAAATTTAATAACAATTATTAGTTTTGATTTAAATATTCTCAGGCAAGCCTTTTTTATAACTAAATTATAGAAAAACTATGATTGTAAATCGATGATAATGGCGGTAATTTTGTTGGGACAAACTTAATTTAGTTATAGCAGCGCTAAAATGACAAATGTCACTCACTGTCAGTATGAAACAAAAATGGATGACAGATGGAGATGATTAGAGATGGAACAAGCCACCCACAGAATAGATAAAACCCCAGAAAAAGTGAACGCGTCTAATGCTGGCCATACACCATACTTCCTATCGTCCAATCGGCATGACGCTGCAGCTTGATCCAATCTGCAGTTTGTCCATAGAGACCACACACACAACGTTTGAATTGTCCAATCGGCAGCAACGTTCAGTTGAAGCCATGGCGTCACCGGTGACAGACGACGATGTTTTAGCCGTTTTGGGCGTTTTACTCGTAAAAATGAAACAAAAAAAAGAAAAGATCGAGCAGAGTGGTGCAAAAAGTGGTTAATGAAAAGAAAACAGTTTACTCATACAAATTTATTACAAGAATTGAGGACTACGTCTAAAGATTATTGTAATTATTTACGAGTGAATGAAAAAACATACACGAAACTTGTAACGTTAGTTACTCCTCTAATTGAGAAGCAAGACACTGTTATGAGAAACGCTATCTCGGCACACGAGAGGTAAACAGTGACTTTACGATTTCTAGCAACAGGGAGATCATATGAGTGCCTAAAATTTTCAGCCATAATATCGCCTCAATCTTTAGGGCGAATTATACCAGAAACCTGTGCTGCTATTTACGAAGTTCTCAAAAAGGATTATATACCGGTAAGATTGTTGTTATATATATATACACCTATATAATGAGAAGTACCCAATGTGTTAAGTAATCTGGTACTTCACTTCATCTATCTCCCAAACAAATCTTATCCAAATCCGTAACCGTTGAGACGTTAACATCTAAACATCCATATACTTTCATATTTATCGACCAAGCGAGCGAAGCGCCTATGCTTCAGCTTGGACAAAAAATCGTTTTTCTGTCTGGATTTCCCATTTCCTGACTAGAGATCGCATTTCTCAACCGATTCTCATGAATAGGTCCGGTAAGTATACCTATAGATAATTATTTTGTCGAGCCAGTTTTACGAAAAAAAAACCCTAAAAAATGACAAATTTCCGTTATTTAGAGGTCAGCGTTGACTGGACTTGGTACAATTTAGAAAGTAATTTTATTTTTCAGTTTCCCGGTACTTCCGCTAAATGGAAAGAAATTGCGAAACTCTTTGAAGAAAGGTGGAATTTTCCTCACTGCTTGGGAGCAATAGATGGGAAACACATTGATATAATCCCACCTGCTGACAGTGGTTCTTATTACTACAACTACAAAGGACGACACAGCATGGTTCTCATGGCAATTGTTGACGCAAGATACCGGTTTGTACTTGCTGATTTTGGAACAAATGGAAGAGTTTCCGATGGAGGAGTATTACAAAACACCAAGTTTTTCGAGAAGTTGCAAAATAAAACATTAAATATTCCAAATCCTGAAAACGTCGAAAACTCAAGGTGTCTGCCGTACGTGTTTGTTGCTGACGATGCGTTCCCATTGAGAACCGATATGTTGAAGCCATATCGCCAAGCTAATTTGGACAGCCACGAGAAGAAAATTTTCAACTATAGGCTATCTCGCGCAAGACGTATCGTAGAAAACGCATTTGGCATATTGTCTTCACGATTTCGCATTTACCATACTCAAATTAATATAGAACCAGAAAATATAGAAAAGGTAGTGATGGCTACCATAGCTTTGCACAACTTTTTAATGGAAAATGTGCCATTTTCATATGCACCCCCAAGATGCTTTTACCAAGAAAATATCAACAACGGTACTGTTGCCTACAATGGGTATGATACTACAAGGTCAACTATGGAAAATTTACAAAGGCGAAATCAAGGAAATGTATTTAATAATGCAAAAATTCTCAGACAAGAATATCAAAATTACTTTGTCAACGAAGGCAAAGTGCCGTGGCAGGATAATTTTGTATAAAATACAATTTACTTTAAGAGTTTTCATTAATAAAGAAATTGGCATTATAATATCTTGGTATTTGTAATCTTACGGTGACATATTCATTATTTAATTATCACTGTGGTAAAAAATTGACGAGGAAAGATGCTGCAGAATCTTCAGGTATTGACAGTAAATTCTCCGGGCCCGGGGCTTCGTGGCGTTGCGAGAAATGCAGGTCATTCTGCACGTTTTGTGAAGACGAATGACTTGGAGAAGTGATCTGATATGATGGCGAGTTGGTTTGTTGTTGATGCTGTATGTTGGAGATGGGCTTGCTTGATACGACGAATGACTGGGAGAAGTGATCTGATATGATGGCGAGTTGGTTTGTTGTTGATGCTGTATGTTTGGAGATGGGCTTGCTTGATACGACGAATGACTGGGAGAAGTGATCTGATATGATGGCCAGTTGGTTTGTTGTTGATGCTGTATGTTTGGAGATGGGCTTGCTTGATACGACGAATGACTGGGAGAAGTGATCTGATATGATGGCGAGTTGGTTTGTTGTTGATGCTGTATGTTTGGAGATGGGCTTGCTTGATACGACGAATGACTGGGAGAAGTGATCTGATATGATGGCGAGTTGGTTTGTTGTTGATGCTGTATGTTTGGAGATGGGCTTGCTTGATACGACGAATGACTGGGAGAAGTGATCTGATATGATGGCGAGTTGGTTTGTTGTTGATGCTGTATGTTTGGAGATGGGCTTGCTTGATACGACGAATGACTGGGAGAAGTGATCTGATATGATGGCGAGTTGGTTTGTTGTTGATGCTGTATGTTTGGAGATGGGCTTGCTTGATACGACGAATGACTGGGAGAAGTGATCTGATATGATGGCGAGTTGGTTTGTTGTTGATGCTGTATGTTTGGAGATGGGCTTGCTTGATACGACGAATGACTGGAAGAAGTGATCTGATATGATAGCGAGTTGGTTTGTTGTTGACGCTGTATGTTTGGAGATGGGATTACTTTAAAATCCAGTGTTAAATTTCCCCATTCAGCCTCAAATAATACATCATTAATTAATTTTTCGGCGAGAATTCTTTGCTGACTTGGCAAATCGCGTAATTTGGTCGCAACAGACTTGCAATAAATATCGTGACGATCTTCCTTTCTATCATCCCTGGGACGTTTGAAATGGTCATCGACAGATTGAAGAACACTGTTGACGAGACTGTCATCATTTTTTCTTTTTGGTGTCGGCCTCCTTGCTGAGTTACCTGCTGTAGACTTTTCATTTTGTTCCGAGGATTGTTCATTTGGCTGAGAGGATTGTTCAATTGGCTGCGAGGATTGTTCATTTGGTTGCGAGTTATTTTCAAAATCCTGAAACAAAACAATTGGAATGATTTATGGTAGTGACCGACCGAAGAAGATAGGTATTTGATATTTTTCATTTTGCGCACTTACTGTATACTGTTGTTCTCTCAACTGTTCTTCATCTGCGTTCTCTTCCTCGTCATCAATAGTTGAAATAGAAGCTCTTGCTAAATTTTGATCATTTATGAAGGATAATTCTTTGTAGTACCAAAGCTTAGGTTCATACACCGCATCTGTACCAGCGCCAGACCGCTTGGTTTCCTCCACTTTCTTTTTCTCTTTGTTGTATGCCGTCCTCAATGAATTGATTTTTTTTAAAACAACATCGCGGTTTGCCTTCTCATCTATTTCTTTATACTTTGTTAATAACTTATCCAGAGCTGCGGTTCTCTTGTCTCTGAAATAAAAACTAATAATGAATATCACTTGAGAATGTGCAAGTATCGTCTACAATGGCGTGGGGCGGGGGCGCGGGAGCGCGGGCGCGGCGCGAGGGCGCGGCGCGAGGGCGCGGCGCGAGGGCGCGGCGCGGAGGCGCGGGCGCGGGCGCGATGCGGCTGCCGCACAAATTTTTCGTACAAATTTCAATCGCGCGGCTGACCACATTGCGGCTAACCGCAAAGTGCGTACGTACCCTTAAACATAACTATAAACACATAGGTACGTACCTGTTGTGATAGAATAGAATAGAATAGAATAGAATAGAAAAACGTTTATTTTGCATCACAAGTGTACAATGGCTGATACCCTTTGCTTTTCACTTTCCATAAACACGGTTCACTTTGGTATATAGCAATAAATTCTAGTAGCACTTCGCGGTACCGGGTTGTATTTTGCGACATCTTTTGCGCGCGCGCACGACGTCCACCACCGACAAAAATCTTGACTAGACTGAAGTGACGATCGCATATCGCATACACGGTCCAATCGGCATGATCCAATCGCCATGATCAAGCCAAAAGAATCGAAATTCTATTGTTCCGTGAATTATAACTGTCATGCCAAATAATGCCAATCCACTCCCACACACGGTCAGTTCTAACTGATCCAATCGGTAGCGTCATGCCGATTGGACGATAGGAAGTATGGTGTATGGCCAGCATAATACTGAAATGTTAACATCTTGTACTACAAGTAGAGTACTCGGCCATTAGTCAGTCTGTGACCGTCGTCATGCATGACGTGTTTTACAGTGTTCAATTTAATTGGATTATTCAAATTCGTTTATTTAAACTTAAATATAACTTTACAGAATTGATCTAATACTCTATATCTAAAACTTCTACAAGAAAAAAAATACAAATTATAATATACTTACCTACATTCATTATTAACTTATTTTAGGTTGAAAAGGCACACAAAAAAACACCACAGATATACAAATACAATAGGTACTTAAAATAACTAACATAACATAGGTATAGATAATGAAATACTCTCACAATAACTGAGACACACTCGCTCGATCGTCTTCCAGTCATCCGCAAACACATCAAACTGAGGATGGATGGAAATAAGCTCATTAAGGCTGCGCTGCGCACGGGAGATGGGTGACTGTTGGCAGTGCAACGTACGTGCTCGCAGTGGTTCCAACAAACGCACTCGGCCTGATCGAAATCTGGTACGTTGTTCGGGCACGCAAAGCCGGCTGGCTTCAGTGAGAAGAGTGGGACAATCAGTTATACCTTTCAACAAACTGCAGAGAGTTATGATTTGGACATAGAGCCGCCTTGTTTCTAGGAAATTATAACCTAAGGTACCTTGCAAAAACTTTGTAGGGTACATAAACGGATAGTATCCGTAAAGATTTTATGCTTTCTTGTGTCGTCCCAACCTTTAAAAATTCAGCTGGGCTCAAAAAAAACAAGATGGGATCACATTTCTTACGTAAGTAGCGCATTTTGATGTTGTGTTATTTGTTTATTGAATAAATTGTTCGGTTTGTAATTGTCGTAAATAATGATCTTCCATTTTGCTGATGTTGCCAAATATCGAGTGTTATTATTTTCCCTACTCTAGAATTCTGAGATTAAAAACTTTTATGAGTTGTAGTTTTAATTTATACTAGTGGCACCACATCCCGCACTGAGCAATCACACAAATAAAAAATGTAAGGCGATTTGCGCAACGATGCCTACACGTATTTAGTGGCTAAATATGATTTAAGGAGATCGTTTTGCAAACCAGCCTTGATATTTAATTAATAAAATAGTGCCATAGTTCAAATCATACAAATATGTCAAATTTAAACATGTTAGTCGCTAAATATGTTTAGGGATCGTTTTGCAAATCGGCCTTGATATATGATTGTTAAAATAGTGCCAAAGTTACGTTAGTTGTATCCTACCAAAAACAATTACCCCCAAAATGGGCATATAATGTCTAAGCTAGCAACATTACGCGAGTGGGGGTGAGGTGAGTGCGAGACGCGGGTTTCGTTTTATGGACACAGCGCACGGCTTGCAATCACAGCTGAATGCCTATTCTGGAGTTTTATCAATTCTGTAGGCCCACCTAATGATAAGTGGTAACAATAACCTATAACAGAGAACTGCTTCGTAGGTCACGCACGTAACGTGCCCTTCAATGCCCTGCCCTGCGTCCATCTACTTGAGGCATACGTAAAGCCTCATGTGCCTGTAATTTCACCGGCAACCAGACCTTTCAAACCGAAACAGCAATGCTGCTTGGTGGCAGAAATAGGTATGGTGGTGTTTTTTTTTATGTTATTTGTGGGGAAACAGGCTTACGACCCACCTGATGGTAAGCGGTTACCGTCGCCTATTGACACCGGCAACACCCGGGGTATTGTCGATGCGTTTCCTACCCTACGCTTCAAGAGAAATGTTAAAAGGTAAAACCTTGCCATGTCGTAGCCTAACGGGAAAACCTCAGATGGTGCTGTAAATACTAAATTTTGCGCCAACAGAATCGTATTAAAATGTTTTTTCTGTATATCTTACGTTGAGGGTTTTCCCTATGGACTTATCTGTATTATATAAATACCCCAGTATATTAGATTAATCTTAATAAAAACTACTTTCGAAATGTCCTAAAACCATTGTTCTCGTAAAGTGAAGTGTTTGAATCAAACATACAATAAATTTGGATCAATCGCTATACAGGCTGCCCTGTAAAGGGCATGAAGTAGCTACCATGGTGATTTCGAAATTAAAAACGACCACTTACGCATAACAAGCATAAATCACTTCAGCCACGTATATTTTAGCTTTGTATCTCCAAACCTCTTTCTTTATTCTTGTATACCTAGGAATCCTTATAATATCGTCTTTGGACCCATGCCTGTATAATAATATTGTTTGTCCTTTGAAAATTGCCGATAAGATCACAGATTACAAGCATTCTAAAGATTGTGTAGGAGACGGTCTTGGATCAAGCGGCTTATTCGTCGAAGTAGTCGATGAAAACGATTCTACCAGATCGAGAACCGTGACGTAAATTAACAATTAGAATATACACAATGTATACCCTCTTCCTCCCCCCCCACACCCCTTTTTATCATAATGTTTTTGCTATATCTAGGTAAAGTAATACATACTATATTATTTAAATGATTGAGGAAAGATTTGTATTTCTGTATATTTGTAACGAATAAACTCAAAAACTACCGGTTCGATTTCAAAACTTCTTTCACTATTAGAATGCTACATTATTTTTGAGTAACATAGATTATATTTATTACTAGAAAAAATTAAGGATGCCTACTAAAACTTCAATAATGTAATCGAAGGTGTAAAAAATTTAGGCATGAAAAATGTTTAAAAAATAAATGTCTACCCATGCGATTCCGGGACAGGCCGCTAATATAAAGTAACAGTAGTATCCACTTAGTCTATAAAATTAATTCATTTCATTTTGAAACAACTAATGAACGCCTACAAGACGTCTATCTCTGTGCCTCTTGGAGAGAATTACAAAATCCAATTTTATTTTACATCAAGTAGGCAAGCTTTTAAGAACAATAGTTATTTATCTCTTTGTGTAAAAGGTATAGAACAGTAAATATTTTTAAACCCACAGTTTTTTTATATTAGCTTCTTTTTTTACTGCAGTACATTTCACACAGCGCTATCTATCCCAATTTAAGCAGAGCTTATACTATGGGAACCAGATAACTAAACAAAATCTTTATAAAAAAGCCTATTATAAAATATCGGATTATTTAGATGATAGAGAAGCTTGGGATTGAAATTGCTCCAACTCTTTCAAAATGTTACAATTCAGACGTAATTTATTTTCTGTACTGTTATGTATTCTAAAAGGATCATAAAAAAAACAACCAGCCTTGCTTCTTGCCTTTACTAACAGGCAGTAAAATTGACGTTTCAAAGTGATCCTTGTGATTTTAATGAATAAAAATATTTGACTTTGACTTTTGACTTTTTAATATCGTGCTTATATGACATGACACGTTGTATACACAGTACTGGTACAGCCGTAACTTACGTACTATTTACTTCTATGTATCTGCTTCCTATAACCACCAAACTAATCAGACTGCATAATCTAATTTGAGCATTTCAGCAGCAATAGAATTAATCTATAAATTATGCCGCTTCACGTGTGATCCCGCCTAGCCCAGCCAATAAGAGCTCATTGCCGAGTCAGACAAACCAAACGGCGCAATAAGGTGTGTCAATGGAGCAATAAGGTGTATCAATGGTGCTTTGTGTATTCTGACGATGGGCCAGGCTTTGTGTAGAGTACTTACAGCGAGGACGCTGCGCTGTAACTAAGAAAAATGCAATAACTTTTGAACTATGGAACGACAAACTCAAATATTTGACGACGTGCAATAATGAAAAAGGCTTGCCACTTTGTCAAAATGGTGTATCCATTTGAAAGTAGCAAGAATGTTGACATTTTAGAGGCATTGTATTGCAGGCATAAAAGCCTCGTTAACATTTATGTGCAAATGAGTGATTTTAACTTGGCTTAAACCAGGAAAAGAGTTTGGTACTTTATAAAAAACATTATATCCAATAAAAGTTGTAAGTCTTGTCATTGTATGCAGTGCAAATGAATTTTATTTTATTTATTAGGTTTATCAACAGTTAAACACATGATTTCTTACAAAAAAAATTTATGATCCAAATGCATGTGAAACCAGTAACAGGCAAACACAACATGCTCAGTAATATAACATTTTAGTTAGGTAAACATGCACGTAGGTATTATATATTTGACGACCTCCGTGGCGCAGTGGGCGAATAGCCGGCTGAGACGCAGGAGGTAGTGGGTTCGATTCCCGATGTGAAACAAATGTTTGCATGATCTACATATATTTGTTTCTGGTCTGGATGTTTTTCTATACCTATATACTATAAGTATGCATTTACAAAACAAAAGTATATAAGTATTCTATCAGTTATCTGGTTCCCATAGTACAAGTTCTGCTTAGTTTGGGGCTAGATAGCGCTGTGTGAAATGTCCAGTAATATTTATTTATTTATTTATAACTAGGTAAGAAGGTAAGATACTAATAGTACAATAGGTGGCCACTTCAAGCCAGTGAGTAATTTGATTATGTAGTAAACAGACAAAAACGGGATCTGTACACTTAGCCCGGCCTACACAACGACCCCCAAACGCACTAATACTAAGCAATTAAACACGTTAAACGCGTGTCGCCCTAAGAATATTTGTTTTTATGTTTTGGGAGACTCGCGAGATCTCAGTTCGTGGCGAACCACTATAGTTTTTATTATGGCTAATAACTTAAAAACTACAAGGCTTATACAAAAAATAAAAACGGGGTCCAAATGTATTAATAAAGATCTTTCATTAAGCGTCCCATTTAACTTGATTGTCTCATTTTTAATTTTTTTTACCCATTTTGAACCCCTATATCTCAACAAACCCTTCACTTTTTTAACTTATTTAGTTACACCAGGATTGTGCTAACACTACCTACCTATATACTAAATTTCACGATGACGACGCTTCGAGAGTTATCCTCGGACAAACAAGCATACATAAGTACATACAACGCTGATTTGCCCAAGTTGATTTGGAGATCTCGCTTCGCTCGATCAATCAACAGAGGCCAGAGGAAAAGACGATTAGTTTCACTCATGTTCTACTGCATCATTGCATGACAACCGATCACGAATGAGAGGTTAAACGAGGGGATGGATCATTCAAAAAGATAGATTGATATCAACTAGATAGATTTAATTGCCAGACATTCATAAGATCCCCCGTACATAAAGCCATTGGTTTCAGCCATCACTTAGCAACTAGACATGGCCACAAGCTACGGTCCAATTCCCTCAAACATTTTGTATGATTTCAGCACATATTCCGTGCTGAAGTCACTGTGACCGGGCAACTAGTCACTACTGAAAGACAAGAAAAAACAGGGTGACCACAAGTGGACGCATCTAATTATTATTAGCTATGATTGGTAGCTTGAAATGGCTACATTTTCGCCATTGGTAGCCAAGTTTGCAAAGGCAAAAACACTCTACTAGAGGAGAGTAAGTTATAGAACAAGTGTTTTATTACTTAAATTAATAGTTTACGCTCAGATTAATCGCTTTGACCTATACACAGACTAATGAGAAATAGAGATCAATCACAACTCGGCACTTTCGTAAGGTCTCGATAGTTCGAAACTCAAGACATTCATAACTGTCAATGAGCCGTGAGACCGATCAAAGCCTCGAGGCCCGTAATAATTGGCCCAATTATTATGAATAGCCCCAGGGCAAGTCCGTCTGTGTGCAAATAAATCCGATTTGCTGATGCTCCGAATGGTGGAAATGTTTGGTTAGTGTAAATTGTTTATCGGTTTTGATATGTAGCTACGGTTAGAATGTTAATTTAGTTTGTGGATATACACATATAGTACAGTTAATTTGTTTATGCGTTGCCAGTACCTATTCTATTCATTTTCAGTAGTAATAGTAGTAGTAGAGCTCCGCGTGTAAGAGTTGGTTCGAGGAAGTACTACCACCGTATCTATTTTTGCCGCCAATCAATAAATCTCGCATTACTGTGTTCCGGTGTGAAGGATATGGATTATGGTAGTATTAAGGTACATAAGACTTTTCACCTGCACGTCTCAGGCCGCAATGCAATACTAATTAGGCCAAGTCTCGGTTGGATGTAACTTGAAAGGTAATGCAATTATTGTACCTACGCAGTGATAACCGCATAACATCATATGGACCATCTGTATCTTAGTCAACTATTCTTAAACTAGTGGTTCACCCTGAACTGAAGTATCGCGAGTCTCCCATAAAAACAAAAATATAATATTCTTAATCTTTGACTATCAAAATAGTGCCACTAAATATCAACCACTTTACTTGACCTACAGTTTCATTCAAATTACACGTAATGGGAATTCATGTTATTTGGTTATCCTTTTTTGGGGTAAAAATGCAGTAATTCTGTACTACACGAATACCAAATTTCAGCATTGTGAAGTCACTGGTGTACCCTGTGAATTTTGTCAAAGTTTTGTTTTTATTATGTCTAATAACGCAAAAACTACAAAGATTAAACTAAAAATAAAAACAGCATTGAAATGTGCTAATAAAGATCTTTCATTTGACGTTCCATTTGATCTAATAGCCTCATTTTCTTTTTTTTTACCCCTCTTGAATACCAATATCTCAACAACCCCTCAACATTTTTAGTTCATTTAGTCACACCAAAATTGTGCCATTAATACCTATCTTATGTATCAAATTTAACAATGATCGGATTAACGCTTCGAAAGTTATCCGAGGACAAACAAACATACATACATACAACGCTGATTTGCCCAAGTTGATTTGGAGATCTCGCTTCGCTCGATCAAAAAAAACGTTATGTTATGTTACGGTTAACGTTACGGTATTCATAATATATAATTATGAATAACTTGGCGGTAATATTAGGTTTGGTGGTAGTACTTTCCCTGGCGAGTCCTTTCACAAGGAACTCTCCTACTCATAAGAGCTAACTCTGGTATCCATAAAATTCTATGCTCATATCTGTGAAAAGAAAACTTTATACCCCTTTTGAAACTTACTGCGCGCACGGAGGAGCGTGTCATTTGGCATAGTTAAAGTTTATAATTATAGGAGTGGCGAATGCTAAAATTAAAATAAAAAAGATATTACGTTTGATTTCAATTATAGTAACGCACATTTCTTTTTTGCGGAAAATTTTCTGACTGGATTTCGAACTTGTGACTTGATCGAAATTCAGTCCGCAGCATGCCCTTCTGCGCCAAAAACTTTCCACCTATGATTAGTTCCAATTACGTTCCAATTACTTGGTAATAGATACTCGTAATAAAAACGAAGTTAAAACGTTTCTGACTTGAAATGTGCGAGTAATATTATACGCGGCCATAATATCTCGTCACGGATAAAAAGGATTTTCTATACTTCACGAACGCACGTGACCTAAGTACGGGTAGGAGGGCATTAGGTGGGGATATACGGGTGGTTCCAACCGGTTTTTTACATAGCGGCTTATTTTTTGTTCAGTGTATTGCCTTTTTTTGCAGCGACACTGAATCCAGCGTTTTGCTTCTGCCGCTAATGTTAGGCAGTCGATTTATGATCACAATATTATTTACTTTTGGTTCACTGGGATATTAATACTTTTATGTACTGTAAAGACGATGTTTGCTAAAGTAATTGCATCATCGCTTATCATCAGACGTGATCGTGGCGAGACAACAACTAGGTTTAGCGCTAAAAAATGTTTTTTCTAACGAAGCTGAAGAAAAAGAAACCGCAAGCAGATTTAAATGAGACCAAACACTAGTAAACTTCTATAATCCATTCAGAAATTTCGTAGCATCCGTCTTCACCGTGAGACCTATGGTACATATTATTGCATTGTCAGCGAAGCTACATATGTATTCCTTTGACTCAATCAGTCGGGGGGAACTGGTTTAAATTGCAAGATTTGATCACATACTAACAAGGCAAATAAAATACAAACTTAAAAAAGGGAGAAAGGCAACGAATGTCTCGTACGAAGTTCTGTTCTAAAACCGTCTATTCAGCGGTATAAGACGCAGCAACACCGCCCAAAACCGACTTCCGTCCGCTCCCAGTTGTCGACCTCAAACCAGAAAGCACTCTTCCCGATGGGCACTGTGAGCCCTCCGCTCACTCCGATACCATTCACGCGCTAAGTAACCCCCGGTTTAAGGAACAGCCTTTTTGTGTTCCTATCGACGGGACAAATGACCCTTGAGATATTTTATTGAACTCCAAAGCGAGCCTTTGAGGCTCTTCGAATTCTGGGTCATCGATCGATTCTCGAGTGTTCCATTTGTTGTATATTTATTCCATTTAGACCATGGATTTACTTTTAAATGTGGATTTTTTTATTCAATTCTCTTGTTACATATATATAGTTTGAAACATTGTTATAAATTATTCATAGAAATTCATAAAATAAAGAGACAAATTAAAATTAGCCCTACAAATACGAGTACAGACTTTATTTTTGGGCAGTCCTGCAATGAAATAATTCCTCAAGTATATTAAGGGAGACGAACTGAGACTCCCCTGTTTTTTTTACAATCGGTCAAAAGGTTTCATAGCCTCAATTATATCACTGACCTGAACGGTAAATATAAGTTATGATATTAATATGCAAACCAAACAATTTAGAAAAAAAAATAGATAAGTACAGCATCATAGCATGAACCGTGTTTTAGAATGGTGCTGGCTAGGTCAGCCAGTGCTTGTCTAACGCCAGGTTTAACCAAGAAAAACAAACTAACTCGGAGGCTTATAAGTGGCCGAATAACTCCAAATCACAGATATTTCACCCGCAATTACCACCTTACAAGTAAAAGTGGGCACAAACCACCAGCAACCAAACAATAGTACCGCAACCTGCTTACGAATGCAAATATCGTCTCGAGATGGAAATTGAGTAGTTTCCGTGGTGAGTGGACCCCACGCCCGCTTGTTAATAGTTAGTTACTGCATGTTGCAGTTCCGGATCTAGGGTGGGGGGGGGGGAGCAAACCGAGGCACTTTCCCCAGGCGGTAATTTCAAGAGGTGCCATATTCATGTTTGAAAAAACTTGTTTCATCCAGCGCACGTCGTACTATTGATTCTTCATTTTATTTGAGGCCCCAAAACCCCCCACCAGCTACACCCGATATCGATGTAAATATGTAGTCCAGTCAAATAGCTCCATCAAGTTTCTGCCCCGGTTCGAAAATACCAGATCTACATCCGGTGCTGGCATGTTGAGTTGGTGTAACCGCAGTAGCGGTAGCGCCTAGCAGTAATAATGATGATAGCATATTTATTCCTTTTGTAAACCTACGTCTAGTTAGGGGATGATATAATTGGTTATTAGTGAAATTGCCTAGTTTTGGTCTCCACTTCAAATGTATCCTCATGATAAAAGTCCAGATAACCAAGCACTTGCCACACAACTTTTCTGTTCTTTAAATTCATAAAAGTTATATAATATCTTGTATTAACCGACTTCATAAAAAGGAGGAGGTTCTGAATTCGTCAAATCTTTATTTTATTTTTTTATGTATGTTCCCCGATTACTCGCAAAGACGCCTGGACCGATTCGAGAAATTCTTTTTTTTGTTTAAAAAGGTACCTATACTTTTCAGGTGGTCCAAATTAGCAGCAATTCAGAATCTGATGATGGGATCCCAAAAAATCGAGGGCAACCTTCAAATTTTATCGGGACGCATAACGTGTTTTATATAAAAAAAAACCAACTTGGTTATATTTTTGTTAAAATTTTACTTGTTTTATGACACTTATCCTATAATAATTGCATCTCTACTGTTGGCAAATTTATTTTTTCTGTGGCATAATTCTAGGCTGTTATGTCGACGTGTCCAATTATTACTATATAATCAAGATAATTGCTAAAGTATTGATATGAATCGAAAGTGCTTATTCTGAAGGCTTAAATAGTCACTAGAGTGTATGATGTACGTGTTCCGAGTTCCCGACTGTTTGATAATAAATATAAAACATCTATGCATTTTCACAATTTTTTTAATAAAGACAGACTACTTTTCATTCTACTACGTAGTAGCATCTGCTAGTTTATAAAGCCGGACAGATTTCTAATGTTAACGGCAGAAAATTAATTCGGAAAAACCAACGCGAGAATTCGCCTTTTACATTCAATATTCTCAATTGCTACACAACATTTTCAGTACAAATTCGTACATCTAAAAAGAACCTCTGGATTTCCGTTTCGTTTTTTCGCAACTCTTTATTGGACATACTGTGAGTTTTTGTGAATGGATTTTTAGTTCGAAATAACGTAGGAAAAGTATTTATTGCAATTTTACAAAAGGCAGTACTTAAAATCATGAATGGTGGATGCTTTTTACAAAATTGCATGATATATTTGTGCATGATAAAATCTAAATGTATTTTTATAGCGCGCTCTAAAAGGATTTTTAGGCTAATAAAGTGTCAGAAAAATTGGTTTATATGCCGCGAGGTTTTTTTCATATCCCCGTTTTTGGTTTTAAGATATATTGGTATCATATTGGGATTACAAAAACCATCTATTGATAAAATATATCTAAAGATGTATTATAAGTAACTATTAAAAAAAAATATAACCGACTTCAGAATAGTTTTATTAGGTTTAGTAGTTTATTAGAAAATCTACAAAACGCATTATACGTCCCTATAAAATTTTTTATTTGCCCTCGTTCTCTTTGGGATCCCATCATCAGATTCTGACTTGGTGCCTTATAAACAAAAAAAGAATTTCTCGAATCGGTCCAGACGTCTTCGAGTAATCGGGGACCATGCATAAAAAAAGATACCGACGAATTGAGAACCTCCTATTTTTGTAGTCGGTTATATAACTAATACCTTATAAGTCTAATCCAAAGTTGTAAAACAGTTTTATTGAAACAACCAGTCTTTGTCCGCCTCTGTGGCGTGGTGGACTAGTACCTGACTATGATGATAGAGGTTGCAGATTCTATTCCCGCTGCGTGACTAATGTTTGTATGACCTGAATTCGAGAATCCTAGTGTGAGGTCAAGACTACGTATATGACTTAGCCTAAGATGCCTCTACACGTACGATCATGCTCGATGAGCAAATATAATCGAGCTTAAAAATTTTGTATTTGAGCCAATTGGGGTCGAGACCCTGGGTCGATGGGGTACCGAGGTAAACCGCGTTTTCATCATTATTTCTGGGTGTCTGGTGAAAGCAACGTGTGATCCTCGAGGAGGCGCTTATATTGGTCAACGCATAAGCATTGCATTCAACGGCGCAATGCAGCCAGTGCCTTGGGGATACTTCCGCCTGGTAGTGATCTGGAGCAGTTGAGCTATCTATAGATCGCTTGCAATGGTGTTTAGATGATTTCTAATGTATCTTATCTTATATATATAAAAGTTTATGGGATTTTGAAAAAATCAAGCATTTCGATTCGGCTTCGAACATTAAGGCCTGCTAGCACACCGATCCTTAAACGTATTTAACGACTAAACGTGTTTAAATCTGACGTATTCGTATGATTTGACAATAACTTAAATCATATTTAGCCACTAAATACGTTAAGGCATCTTAAGGCAGTCTTATCGATCGATCTGTCGTCTAACAAAAGGTGAAAAAAAGGTACCAATGTCACCCCAGTAAATAACGTTTTTAGCAATTATTCTGTTTTTAGAGTTCCGCACCCAAAGGGTAAAACGGGACCCTATTATCTCCGCTGTCTGTATGCCCGTTTGTCTGTCTCTCCGTCTGTCACCAGGCTGTATCTCATGAACCGTGATAGTTAGACAGTTGACATTTTCACAGATGATGTATTTCTTTTGCCGTTATAACAACAAATACTAAAAACAGAATAAAATAAATATTTAAGTGGGGCTCCCATAGAACAGACATGATTTTTTGCCGATTTTATTGATAATGTTACGGAACCCTTCATGCGCAAGTCCGAATCGTACTTGGCCGGTTTATATTGTATATATTACTTTTCTATTTTATTTGTTAGTATAGTATATTATACATAGTATTTATAAGTATATATATATACGAATTAATAATAAATTATTAATAAAGAATTTTCTTTTTACCTTTTCTGTGCACTACCTACACATCTTTGTCTACAATACACAAAGGTTATCTGGAAGAGAATGCTCTTTAGCATTAAGTTCGCCTTTGTACTAGTTTTATAAGTGCAATAAAGTATTTTCAATCAATCAATCAATTAAAAATAATAACGTAAACATTATTAATAAAACATCGACAATTCAAATCTGTAAGTACACCTCACTCAGTTATAGCTTCACTAATTTAGTTTCATCAAAAGGGTGCTTGGAAGAAATATCATTTTTTTAGTTTTAATTTAGTGTGAAATTGTATCCGTGTGGTAATTACAATAGAGAGTTATCTTATCTTATCTTGAAAACACCTTACTATTATCTTTTATGAACGTCGTGACGAATCCCTGCATTAATCCTCAGGGTAAATCAAATGAATTAATTATATTCAATCTTTTTCCTTCTCAAACCTTAGCTTCCCTGTAAAAAGCGAAGTCATTTAATCCGATTTAAAGACCGTACATTAAAAAGGCCGCTGAAAATATACTTTACACCACAATCTGTTACCAGGCGTCATTTTGCACCCCTCTGCCCCCCCCCTGGAGAGAGTGGGGTGTCACCCCCTTTCTGGCCGATTACGCAGACTAATGAGTGATAAATATTTATCGACTGGTAGATGAAAGACTTTTAACCGGTTAATGCTATTTTTTATTTGTTTTGGTTTGTTGGACGAGTGAAGAATAAATGAATTATTTCAATAAAACTGGAATTATTTCATTACTTTGTAGTATAAACTAGTGGTTTGCCCCGAACTGAGATCTCGCGAGCATCCAATAAAAACAAAAAAAAATATTAGTAATCTTTGACTATCAAAATAGTACCACTAAATTAATTTGGCCAATTAACTTGATCTACAGTTTTATTCAAATTACAGGTAACGGGAGCTCATGTTCATTGGTTACTTGTTTTTGGGGTAGAAATTGCAGTTATTCTGGATTTCAAACTTTTGCCTATATTTGTGTTACTAAAGCTATACGCATACCAAATTTCAGCACTGTGGGGTTACTGGTGTACCCTGTGAATTTTGTCAAATTTCAGTTTTTATTAAAGCTAATAACTTAAAAACTACAAAGTTTAAACTCAAAATAAAGACGGGGTCGAAATGTACTCACAAATACCTTTTAATAGACATTCGACTTGACCAGATAGTCCCATTTTAATTTTTTTTTACCCCTGTTCAACCCCAATATCTCAACAACCAACATTTTTGGCTCATTGAGTCACACCGAAATTGTGCCATCACTACCTACCTATATACCAAATTTCACGATGATCGGATAAACGCTTTGAAAGTTATCCTCGGATAAACAAACGTACATACATACATACAACGCCGATTTGCCCAAGTTGATATGGAAATCTCGCTTCGCTCGATCAATAATAAATATTTCTGGACATTTTACACAGCGCTATCTAGCCCCAAACTAAGCAGAGCTGTACTATGGGAACCAGATAACTAAAAGAATACTTATATACGTTTTTTTTTGTAAATACATACTTCGAGATTCGAAAAACCTCCAGATCCGGAACAAATATCTGTAGATCCTGCAAACATTTGTTTCGCGGCGGGAATCGAACCCGCTACCTCCTGAGTCTCAGCCGGCTATTCGCCCACTTCACCACGGAGGTCGTCGAGTATTATTAAGTTTATGTTTTATAGTGGTGAACCGACCTAATCATGGACTTTGAAGATCCCTACAGAACTGCTCAATAAACATCTCATGTACCTATCGTAATTAGGGTACTATATTGCATCATAGGCAAAGCGGTTTAGGCAACAAACATAAGCTTTTGCCATAGAAAAAAACTACAATCAATCCGAAGGTGAGGTATGTATTTGCCTACTTTTTATTATGAGTTTTAGTGTAAATTCCTTGAAGTTGGTGTTTCGTTAAAATATTATATCAAATTATTAGTTAGTGCCTTCATTTTTTAAGATTTACTATCGAATCGGAACTTGTTTTGGTAATAACTTTTAATGAAAAGTGGACTAGACGTTACTCGACTTGGCCTTAACTACCTCGAAGTAGAACTGATATCCTCTGTAGGAATTATCAAATCAAATCAAATCAAATCATTTTTATTTTCCATCACGATTTACAGAGCTGACAATGCTGTTTATGATACAGTGCTAGTTCACAAAGGTTGATTATATAATAAACATTGCTTACAGAGAGCCTCAAGCTAAGCTTAAAGAATAAGCTTGTGTTTTGAGGCTCAGAGTACGAATACAATTACAAAACCACAAACTACAGAATTGCTCGAACAGCAATATAATTGAGAAAAAAAAAATATATAATTATTAATAATATTATCATGAGCATGCATTACGTTATAATTACTTAGTAAAATAAAACAAAATAGAATAATAATAAAAAAATTTAGGTAAAATCTTACAGGGCTTAATTATGTTTATGATATTAGTGGTGAGTGTGTGTGTGGGTGTTTGAGGGTGTGTGTGCGTGTATATGTGTGTATTGTGTCGAGTGTTTGAGGGTGTGTGTGTGTATATGTATATGTGTGAACAAGATTGCGCAGAATGGGAAATATGGAATCAAAGGTGAAGTATACTTATATCAAATTAAGTTCTCGGTATCACAGTAGGAGAGATTGAGTAACAGTTCTTTTACCATGCGCTTGCAAGTGTAAACACTGCAGTGCTTAATTTCACATAGCCTGCAGACGTTATTATAAGTGTGAGGCAAGGAAAAGTATGGGCTACGACCAGCCATCACAGACCTAATGCAGGGAAGCGGGATGCGGTATACACGTGCGCACGATGCGGTATTATAAATCTAAGTATCAAATATATAAGAACCAAAGTCCTGACTGACTGAAATTAATGATAATGGTAATAATATATATATTTTTCTATTAAATGTAGTAAGTTCCAAGACTTCATATTCGTTTTTATAGTACGCATACTTTCATAATTACACAATCTCTTGCAGTTTTGCTAAAATGACGTTCGTCTGGCGGATTTGGGATCTTAGGCCAAAATGTTTGTTTCATCTATGTAGTCATCCATGTAGTCATCTATGTAGAGAATTATTATATAATTATGTGAATTATCATAAACAAGAATATTTTATCAAAAATGTAAAAACCCCGACACCCTCTTTTTGCCTCCATTTAAGAACCATCGCCGATGAATGACAAACCATTTACAGAAAACCATATCTAAATCGATCTAACCGTTTTGGAGATATATGGGAACATTCGTTTTTGCACATACAAACAACCTCACGCCATGAACGCATACACCTTCTCGTTTCCATCGTGGGTAAAAACGGGGTAGATCGACAGTTATTAATGGATAAAAGAAGGAGGGTATTTTATGATAACGTCTAGTTTCGATTTAGAAAATGTAGAGACGCACACCACTGGGCATCTCTTATTATAAGTTGGTCAAAAACAAATGTAGTACTAACCATAAGTATATAGAAATAATACGCCTGAAATAAATTTTATTGAATTGAATTGAATTTAAAAATTCTAGCTACTGTAGACGTTTATTAGTTTTACGTGTCCGAAGTCAGCGGATAGAACTATACACACAGTTGTAAAATAATATCTGACGTTATTTAAGTGAGATTTAATTAACAAAAAGCATTTCTTCTTCAAGGTTGTAATCTGAAAATGTTGACTTAATTGAAATACCTTTGCAATTGAAAATGTATATATCTTCAAGTTTATTTCACATCTAAAGATGGTAGGTAAGTGGTACTTTGATCATTGCAAATAGGCTTTCCAGACTCTGGCTAGACGGTCTTAATACACATAGTTTTGTGGTGTGCCCTTTAGCGCCATAATACATAAAATTCAATGACCTAAGGGTGACCAAACGAGAATGTTGGATTTAACCCTAAGTACAATAAACACCTTAAAAATTGCCTATTCTATTTGTTTCTGAAAGGTTAAAATTTTCAAGATTTTTTTACTAGAACATTCATCAACATCTAAGGCGGTACAGATGCGAGTGGGCCTTGCCCTGGTTCGGTTTCAGCCGGATCTATTTTCAGTTTTTTCCCACCCAATCATTTAACTGTTTGATTTGAAGGTTTTAGTTACAAAATAGGATAGGCAACACGTGTGCAATACCCAAGTGCCACATGCGTCTATAAGCGACAGTGGCTACGTTAAATCCTTAAAATAGTCTTTAAGTTTTCTAGGTTAAGTTATTGTAATTTGGTGTAACAATAAAAAAATATCTATCGATCTATGTAAACCCGAGTTCGAATACGAATAAAATACTTTATAGTTTCTTATAGTTTTTTATGTAGATGGAGCTAATGGCACTTTTTAGCCGTATTTTGCCAAAATTCTTGCTAGTCGGACGTGAGCTCGTGGCATAAATGGTATCGCATCCTCCGCATCCTCGTATCAAACGGAAGATAAATACAGTCTGATTTATAATTTACGGAATGATTTAAAAAATCTTAAGGTATTCTTGTGTGTTCTTGTAAGTAATTAACTATATAGGGTGTTTGATACGCACAAAAATGAAAGGGGTTATTTTGATGAGCATACTAAATAAATTTAAAAAATGTTTAAGAATAAAAATATAGAAATGTGAATTTTATTTTGACATGTAAAAACAAACACTTTATGAAACTTATGTTGTGCTATTGCATAAGGCTTGCCATCTAACCACAGATACTGTATTGGTGACGTCTCGAGATATATCTTGTTGCCCCTTTCTAACCCAAAACCCGCAGCCATTTCTGAAAGAGATATCAAATCGACTGGATGCATACCAGAAAGAGTGGCCCCAATTAGTTAATAACCGGGATTCGTGAAAGGCGGGAAGGGAGGCCTTTGCCCTGCAGTGGGACTCTACGGGCTAATAATAATAATAATAATAACTCCGCAGGGCACGCTTGTGGCGAACTCCCTGGGGTTGACAGAAACCCCTGACCCTTGGTTTGCCTTAGTTGGCCGGTCAAGGGTGGAGGCGCAAGAGCGGAACCTATGCTCCAAGGGTTGAAGTGTTAAAGGCATAAAGCCGGGAGTAGCGCTTAGTGAAACTACAGCACACCTCTTAAAACCCTTTGACCGTCCACACCAACGTTGCCCCTTACGCTGCCTTATATTGGCGGCACTTATGGGGGCTTGTTTAGTGAACGGCTAGTCACCACTTGCCTCAATCATTCTTAATATTACAGGATTGGCAGGTGCCGTATCTCATTTCTCTGATAACCCATACTCTATCATCATCTATCGGAATGCTCATATCCTTTCTCTTTTGTACAACATCCTCTAAAATCCCTTAACCCCTTCCTACTTGAAGGAACGATTTGAGTTCCTTCACTGCTCTAATCCTCACTCGCTCCGATCATCTGAAAATTTGATGCTGAAAACCCCAGTGCATAGAACTAGATTCTATGATGATTCCTTTACAGTTCAAGCAACACGTCTTTGGAACACATTACCGGTCTCAATACGGCAAGCTCCATCATTAGCCACATTTAAAACAAGAGTGAAAATATTTTATCTCTCAGAAACATCGTAGTGTCGCTATATATATATATGTATGTGTGTTTATGTATATTTTTATTTAATTTTATTTATCGTAGGTATATATTGTCAATATTTATTTAAGTATATTGTTTTATTTTATTGTAAATGATCAGCGTTCTGTTAGTATATACCCCCCTCCATTATTGTAATGTTACAAAAATCCTCTCCATCCAAAGGTTGTCTGGAAGAAATCGCTTCTAAGCGATAAGACCGCCCATTGTACTTGTTGCTTTGTGAATTTTTATATTTTTTGTTTGTTTCTTGTGTGGTGTACAATAAAGTATTTTCATTCATTCATTCATTCATTCTATTTCATAAGCATTACTCTAACAATAGCCCGACCTCTAATCCTTATTTGTTGCAATAGTACTACCATCTGTCTCACCTCCATCTTACCATAGTGATTTTTATAAAAACAAACAGGCCTCTTACTCGTTGGCTTCGGCCCCGGCTATGTCTTTGTAAAGGTCCAGGTCTAAAGCCTGTGTTAAGCAGTAAATGTGTGGAATAATAATAATAATAATATCAAATCGACCTTTATTTTTGGATGTCGATTGCAAGAGTAGGCAGTAAGTTTTATATCGAATTAATCACCTAAACTTAGTCGATTTTCTTTTCAATTTGATATTATAACTACTAGTTTTTTTTTTCGACAAGTCTTTGTTTATGTTTTGAGAAACCGTCACTTGAATATCGTCAGTATATTACCAAACACCCTGTATAAATAAAATACTATGTAGTTATTTACTTCTTATGATTTTATTTGTATTAAACAATATTCTAAGTAATATTCTAATACAAACTATATAGTCGAAAAAAAATACGAGAAAGGACGGTACATTTTTTCTCTTTCGAGATGGGTTCCCATAGATTTTTTTCCTTATCGAGTTACACTGGGTGGGTTAAACTGGGTCCAGTTTAATAATTTAAATAAAATCATTGCGGTGATACCCTGTATTATTTATAATCGCAACTTTTTTGTATTAACATACCATAGATTTTAGACAAAATATTATATACCTTCTGTATGCGAATTTTGAATTGTCTGATTTGGTATAATATTTTATTTGCAAGTGTAGCTTTTAATCTAAAGGTTCTATGTAATATGCGTACAAACAATTATTATAAAAAGAAACACTAATTACCTTATATCGTAATAGCATTTCACATAATAAAGCTAGACATCAAATTAATATTATTTAATCCTAGGTTACAATCTAGAATTAGCTTTTCGTGGGAGAAAAAGAACGTCCATTTTTCAAGATAAGTTCTCATAAAAAGTAAATCAGTCTGTTCCAATAAAATCATGTCAAACGAAAACATCAGATAAGATATTATTTTCTCGTGATGAATAAATTAGATATGAAATACTATTAGCTTTAGTTTATTCGACTAAGTTAAAATAAATAAATAATTCAGTCTGAAAGCAATAAAATTCTTCTGCAAACTAAATATTAGAAAAAAAGTAACATTGAGTCGTTTTTGAAAGGTATCGGCAGCGATCAAAGACCTCTTTATACATATGTATTTTTCTGAGTATACGGGCAATTTAAATGGAACAACTGATCGCTCAACTCACACCGAGAAGCCGATCAATGCCGAAACTGAAGAGCAGGAATATGTGTGATTTACAAATGGTTATCTTGGGAGGCCTTCTAGGTGGACTAAAAACCTCCGACACCAGGGTTGGTCATTAACATGTATATTATGTATATTAGTTATAACTTATGGTATGTGAGTATGTGCGTTTATACGCACTCATATCCATCAACCCATCTCAGCGCTAGGCTAAGCCAGGTCTATCTTTATTTTTAAGCATGATATTACTCATTTTCCGTTTTCGATTGTATTTTTTATATTTTTGCTTTTATAAGTAGGTAAATTACATTGACACTTGCATATTTTGTCTTTTAATTGCTTTTATTTTCAGCAACTCTATCGGGCAATAAGTTGCTCTAAATTACCGACATTCAGTGCAATTTTAGCTAGCAAATAGGCATTTGACACACACGTGACCTGCGACCTGGCTCGGGGTCGAAAATAAGACGAATTGCCTCAAATGTGACGCAATAAATTCTGCAAAGTGCCACTACAAGAAACGTATGTTTTTTACAAAGGTAACCAAATTGCGCTTTCAAGAGTTTTATACGCACGAGTATTTTACATTTACAGTCGAGGGCGAAGCCGATTGTTAAATAAAAAATATTTTTTACTGTTCTTATTTTTGACAAGTATAGCGGAACTTTTGATTTTTATTTCCAAGAAAATACACAATAACTAAATCTCAAAGTTCATTTATCGTTTATACAGTAATAATTTCTCGACTTTATTACGAGTTTAGAGATCAATAATAATAACACTGTTCAAGTAACAGTACAGTCGGTACTGTTACGGACCCCGGACAATGGTTACGTCATTATCATCATATCAGTCGTCCACTGCTGAACATAGGCCTCCCCCATAGGTTTCCAAAGCGATCGATCTTGACCGGTCTGCACCCAACAGCTCCTAGCAACCTTAAAATAACCTCATAAGAAGGCTCAAGGTCGCTCAGCATGCTATGGAGAAGGTTATGCTATCGTTTCCGAGGACGGATACCGAACACCGAGAACCCAAAGTGTTTTTGTATTAAATAAATATAAGTTTTAATTATAATATATATTTATATACCTCTATGGGCCGTAGTATAATTAATTACTATCCTGTAACTATTTCATTGTTGCCTAAATTAAATCTTCTAATATATAAAATTCTCGTGTCACAGTTTTCGTTGCCATACTCCTCCGAAACGGCTTGACCGATTTTGATGAAATTTTTTGTGCTTATCCGGTATCTATGAGAATCGGCCAACATCTATTTTTCATCCCCCTAAATGTTAGGGGTAGTCCACCCCTAAATTTTTTTTTATTTTTTAGACAAAATTTTTAATTTCTATTTTTTTATGATACAACATACAAAAATACATACAATCCTCAATTTTCACCCTTCTACGATCAACCCTCGTTTTTTAATAGCCATTTTAGTAATTTAACAACCCAATTTATAAGGCAAAACAACGTTTGCCGGGTCAGCTAGTTATTTATATAATTATGTTTCTTCTCTACGAGATCGAATCAGAAATCAGGAGATTCTTAGATGAACCAAAGTCACCGACGTAGCAGTGATTACGTAACGAAACAAATCGCAATTTTTGATTATATTCCTATAGGAATAAAACTTTGGCCATTTAGCCAAAGCTTATTCCAATTTGTACCAATGGATTCGACTCTGGAAATAAACGGCAAAGGCAAACACCATGTCGTTGTTAAAATAATAAAATAAAATTGTGCGAAAACCAGCATGCCTTATGGTCTAAGAGCCGGTGAAGATCGACCTTCACCGATCTGATAACCAGATGAGACATATTTTTTATCAAATATAATTTATGAACAAATATGCCTATAATTACTTGCCTATCTAAAAGTGTTCTCTAAAAGTTTTTAGCTAGGCAACAGTACTATAAGTATGATTTTTTGCAGCCAATGATTTTGAAATATGACTGATTTTGTAATAAAATAATCTAAAATTTGATATAACTTTCGATAAGTTAGCAGAACGATGGAGTCACCTATATTGACTTACCTGTTCACATCGGCTTGTACCCTAGTGCGATATCTTCACGTCTCTGCGTACTGAGACTACTGAGTAAGAGATAACCTTTGAGGGTATACAGGCTGTTTGGTAATTATACGGACGATATTCATGTGACGGTTTCTCAAAACATAAAAAAATACTTCTCGAGAAAAAACTACTAGTTACATCATCAAATTAAAAAAAAAACTAAGTTTAGGTGATTAATTCGATATAAAGTTTGCTGCCTACTCTTGCAATCGACATCAAAAATTAAAGGCCGTAATCCACAAAAGCGTAGATTTGCTACAAGTACTCGTACCTACCTACTACCGTAGATTTAGGCAGACATGTATTTTTGATATCTCTTTCGGAAATGGCTGCGGGTTTTGGGTTAGAAAGGGACAACAAGAGATATAAGGCCCTGCCTGAAAACCAGCGCTGCTTTGCACAAAGGAGCTTAAAGCTGAGGCAGGACCTGTTTGGCCACGCGTGGCACGGAGTGGGACTAGTTAGTACACCTACCTACTGGTAGGTACTTGTGTTCTACCCATGTTATAATATCTTATTCTATTCTATTTTTCCTGTCTGTCTACTATTTTGTTTGTGATCCGTTCTGTGTTTCTTTGTGTGTGTCAAATAAATATATTCTATTCTATTATATTCTATATCTCGAGACGTCACCAATACAGTATTTGTGGTTAGATAGCAAGTTATATATATAATATATATAGTTATATATATATAAGTTATATTGTGCAATAGCACAATATAAGTTTAATAAAGTGTTTGTTTTTACAGGCCAAAATAAATTTCACATTTCTATGGTAAACATTTCACAAATTTATTTAGTATGCTCATCAAAATAACCCCTTTCATTTTTGTGCGTATATCATCAAACATCCACCACACATATTATTGAAATCCCCACCGTACAGCTACGTGTCCATTGGTTTGTAGAGGCATTGTAACCGGGCAATTACTACAAACGTACGAGTACATGCTTTAACACGAGAAATTTATTTTCAAACTAGCTTCCGCCAGGGGCTTAGCACGCATTTTTTGTCAACAAAAAGTAGCCTCTGTGTTAATCCAGGTTATAATCTACTTACATACCAAATTTCATCGAAATCGGTTCAGCCATTACTACGTGATTGAGTAACAAACCAACAAATAAATAAACAAACATCCAAGCTTTCAGATTTATAATATTAGTATGATAATTTGTGAATAATTATAAAAAATAAATTTCCCGTGTTAAAATATATATTTTTGTAGTAATTATCCGGTTACAAGGCCTCTACAAACCAATGGGGACGTAGGGGGTGGGGATTTTGAGAATATACCGATTTGAGGATGTTTAATACGGGAATTAATATCACACAACACTGTCGTATGAAGAAACTGAACACCTTTTAAAAGTTGCTGTGTAGACTGTAGGTCATACACACACATAAGCACACGCAAGTTCACAAACACACACACACACATGCACACACCCTCTCATACATGTACATACACACAAACTTATACACATGCACACACCCTCTCATACATGTACATACACACAAACTTATACACACACACAAACTCATATACACATACGCACATATAATCACGCATGCTTATCTTGTATATATATATTTTTTTTAGTAATTGGAAATAATAAACTCGGAGGGGGGCGTTAGTGTTCGTGACACACTTTATAACTTCTGCGAATACTATCGTGTTCCAGTATTGTTGTACAGTGTTTTTTTTCTAAAATAAAGATATTCTAAAAGTTATTTTTTTAATATATTCGTGAGCTACAAAGGGATTGCCATCAAACTCTCGCCATACACACTAACGAAATCGCGGGTTGCATATAGTATTTATATAAAGTTTGTTTATGAAACACGCTATGCTTTAAAATTCTAATGAAATAACTACAGTAGTAGCAAGTGAGTTAGCAACAACACGCCTCACTTGCATCATAAGTTTAATCTAGACTATGTACGGGAATTCAATAAAAAGCCGATGCGAGAGCGACTAACCTTGGTTTAATCCGTCTTGCGTTCCGCATGCCCTTATGAACTCCGCAACTCCTCTGTCCATAGGCTGATGTGGTTGATGATAGATGTATATCGTCTACTTGAGGGATGTAACACGCGCGAAAACTACCACTTAGCCGCCATCAGCGGACGCTGTACACTATTTTATATTGTTTATTTTGTTTGTTAGATGCTTGCTATGAGAAAGGCGCGTGAGAACTGGTCGGCCCATAGAGACGCGTTGACAGTAACCAGCCAATGAGGCTATATCCAGAAAATGAGGTTTTGATGTATCCTTCAAATTGTGTAACTTACTTCCAATCAATTCCGATACGGAACAGACTATATTAATAACAAACTTCAAAACAATTAATCCATAAGCGTTTTACCCGACTATGGCACGGCCAAGAAAGGGTTATATTTTTAGCAGTATATACCTATATGTATGTTTTTATTTACCTATATTCCACCGTAGCGCTTTAACAACTTATCCCATTTTGATGAATGATTTTGATTTTGATGAATGTCAATCGATTCGTTATTGATCCGGGTGACATAGGCTACATTTTTATCCTAGTACAGCAAAGACAAAAAGATGGGTTATGTTTTTAGCAGTCTATGGATGTATGTTCTACCGTAGCGCCTAAACTACTCATCCGACTGATGAATGAGGTATCAATCGATTCGTTATAATAGTCATACATAAGTGATAAGCATTTATTGATGAAAAAAATTACACGCCATGAATAGCTGTAATAAATACAAGCAATAATGACGACAGATATATTAACAAAATAAGATAACTCAGCTCTCTGATGCAGACAAATAGTTCTTAAATAATAGCGTTTTAAAGATATTAGCAGATCTAATTAAAGAAGGAAGAGAGTTCCATAAACGGATAGCTCGCATAGTAAAGGAGTTGTCATAGAAGTTAAAAGATAGGAGTTTAAAGTTTCAAGGACTTAGAAGAGCGCAATGCACGAGGATTCGATAGATGGAGATATTCAAAGCGTTCTCTGAGATAAGAAGGACTAGTGAGGATTAAACAAAATACTATACAAAAGAGAGTGGATATGAGTATTCCTGTGGTAACGGATGGGTAGCCACTTGAGCTTCTTGCGGAAATCAGAAACGTGTTAATATTTTCGTTGTCCAAACATAAACCTGATACAAACGTTTTAAAGGTGCTCAAGTTTGTCAAAGTGTTTTCGAGGGAGATCCGGGTAGCAGGCGTCAGCATAGTCAAGAATAGGGAGTAAGAGGTATTGTGCCAGCGCAACTTTGATGGATGTCGGCAGAAAGTTTCGTAGCCTTCTCAATGATGCGGCTGAAGCGAACAACTTCCAACTTAGTTCGGCTAGATGAGGTCCCCATGACATGTCCTTATCAATAATAACGCCTATGTTTTTCACTCAGTTACTTATAGGTATTGGAATGCCATCAAATATGCATGTAGAGCCCAGCCCAGTCAATCTTAGATACCATCCTGGAGCTGCCTACAACGATTAACTACATTTTCAATGGGTTAACACTGATACCGTATGATTTAGTCCATGTGACGATCCGAGCCAAGTCGTCGTTTATGATTCCAAAACCTACCTCCAAGTTATTGATAGGTATTTGTGTGTAAATCTGGAGATCGTCTGCATAAAGGTGGTAGGAAGAAGAGAGAGTGTGAGAGAACAAGTTTCAGCAGCAAAACAAAGATATCAAACAGAAAAGGAGAAAGCACGCTTCTTTGAGGGACACCGGCAGTCAAACTACACCACGAGGAATAAGTGTCATCAATACGAATACGCTGCCGGCACACAAACAGGTAACTTTGAAACCAATCAATAGCCGTTGGAGAGATGTTAAGAGATTGAAGAACAGCCAGATGAATGTCAAAGTCGATATTGTTATAAGCGTTGCTAAAGTCCAACAATGACAACACAGTCACATACCCATTGTCCATACCCTGACGAATGTTATCGGTGATTTTAGTCAGGACCGTCGTGGTGCTATGACCACGGCGAATTCGGATTGGAGAGGATTCAGAACAGATTTCTAGTAAGAAAATTACTTAGTTGGTGATGGACTAGGCGCTCTAAAACTTTAAAGAGAAGTGGAAGGATAGATATGGAATGGAATTCGGAGAACAAGGAGGGGTTGGGCTTTCTGGGCAACGGAATTATCTGGGCATTCTTCCAGACTAAGGGAAATTTTCCGCTAGATATAGAAAGGTTAAGGATGCGGGTAAGGACATGAATGACTTCGTCGAGCATGGGCACCAGCACATTACGGGTAATGCTGTCATAGCCGACAGCATTGGATGTAATGTATGTTACATTTCTCCTAACATAAGAAACAGAGAATTCATTAAAAAGAAAAGGAGTAGAATTTACAGGAATCGATGAGAGTTATTTAATAGTGACAGACTTTGTTGGTCCATCATTATTAGCGTATGGTGAAAAGTGTTTATTAAGCAGGTCAATATCTAAATCTTTAGGTAAGTTGTCAAGAGGTGATTTCCTAATTCCTAAAGTTCGGAGGAACTTCCAAACCTTGGATGGGTCATCATTATCGACAGATTTGTGAATTTAATGGCGTTGTGTATCCCTACCCACCTTATTACAGAGATTCTCAGAGATTACGACGCTCAATATATTCACGGTAGTTTTCATCAGCAGGACGACACAATTCTTAAACTTAGCAACGTTTTTCCTATGCATAACAGATTTTATTTCGGTCGTTAGCCATGGTAGGTAGGTAGCCAGGTGGTTGCTTGATCTTGATGTATCTTACAGGAGCATGCTTGTCGTACAGTTTTATAAGGATATCATTGAATAAAACAATCTTGTCATCAATATTACTTGCGCCCATTATATCAGACCAGTCGATTTGTGAAGCGTTATCACGAAGACTATCCAGATTCATGCCACTGAAGTTACGCTGCAGAATGGGTTTAGGTTTTGCTTTTGGCGGTCGTATTTTATAAGAGAGGTAAATCAAGTCATGGTAAGAAAAGGTGTCCGCCGAGCATTGACCATGTCTAAAATATTATTAATAGAAGATACTAGTATTAAATCTATAAGAGAGGGAGTACAATTTGGATAAAAATGGGCCACATTTAGAAGCAGAATGACTAGATTACTGGACTTCACAAGTGATTCAAAGTGAGCGGTACGGTAGTCACCTTTATGAAGGCACGTGTTAAAATCACCCATGATAATAAAGTGATTAAAAACGGGAGTTGGACCTTCTAAGAGTTTCTCAAAGGATGAGAAAAAATTGATATTAGAGGAAGGGCAGTAATATACTCCGAGCAGAACCTTGGTGTGTAAAAGCGTAATTTCTACGAATAGGTGTTCACCTACACTGGCCGGCGGAGGCTGGGGAGACATGCTAATCACAGAGTATGGAATGTGAGCACGAAGATAGATAGCTACACCTCCACCAACTCTTCCGGTGCGATCGTTGCGGATTAGAACAAAACCAGGTAAGGAATGAGACGTAGAAGGTAAACAGGGTTGCAACCAGGACTCGGGAGATTAATACTCCGTGTATATTTTTATGATTAAATGACGCCAGCATATCTGGGAAGTGAGCAGGAACACTCTGTGCATGGTGGATTCAGCATTTTGTCACACTAAAGCGTTGTCTCGCCTTCATAAAAACTTGATGACGTGCCTTGGTGAGGAACTCCGAAAGGGTGATGCCAGTGCCCTTTCGATTTTTCTTGTCGAACCAATACTTGTCCCGCACATCGACGTCCCTCAACTTGAAGAGAATTGGTCGCGGCCTATTTGACATTCTGTGACACCGGCTAATGTCGTCCTTGGAAAGCTTAGGCACTTGGAGCTTACATGTAGCCGCCTTAACAAACACAGCTGTAGTATTCTCCTGTTGCTCTTCAGGGACCCCGTGTTGAAGCAGGATCTTACGTCTCCCTGTCATTTCAAGCTGGTCAATAGACCTGGCAGTCATCTGACTTTGAAGCACTCGCAAGGCATTCAGAGTGAACTCTTTGAAAGTTGCATATTCCGCAGCCAGAGATGTTATATTTGGAAACTGGTGACTAGTGTTCTTCAGCAGCTCACCTTCAAAGTATTCCATGCGCAGCTTCAGATCTCTGATTATGTGCTAGACAAATAAGTGCCATTCATTGTTGTCCATTGTGTTTGTGTGTGTCCAAAGCGAGGTTATCTAATTCAGAAAGGGATAGCAATGTAAATATTTGGTGGCTGTATGAGATAACACTTGATGGCAGGCAGTGACTATCATCGTATCATTTATACATTTATTTACTTATTTATGTAAGTACTTAACTTTATTTTTAATAATAAAAAATAAAATTCAGAAAATGAAATCAGTGTGCTATTTAAGACTACCCGCACCGAACCCCTATCTAAAGTTAGGCCCCTATCTATTTCAAAACCAAGGAAATTAGTGGTCTTAATTTGACTAATGTTAGTCCCACCAATACTCACTAGATGCGGCACCGTCCTCCGCCCAAAGAGGCAGAAGTGCATAAAGTGGGGCCTTTTTAGATTGAGGCCTGGGCCGTTTATTTTGAACCATCTCGAGAGATGGTCGGCTGTCTCAATTAGCCTCTCCTCCAGATTTCCTATAGACTTTGCAGTGACGATCGCGACTACATCATCTGTGTACATCAGTACTTTCGCAGTCAAGATTGCTTCGGGCAGCTCGTTCAGGAGTGAAAACATTATATTGGAGACGAACGACCCCTGCGCTATTCCCATCGATGGATATATCTGATCGGACCTGTAATCACCGCTTGCAACCACTTGGGATCGGTCTTGCATTATATCCACTAGTAAGGTGTATGAAGTGCCATCTATTCCATAGTATTTTATCTTAGCGGCTAGTACTGAGTGGTCAGCATCATCCAAGGTTTTGGAGAAGTCACAGCACAGTAAGGCCACCTGCAGTTTGCACTCTTGGGCAGCCAGTACCCGCCGCACCGCCGTTTTCGAAAATCTTCGCGATCGCAGGTATGGTAGAGACTGGCCTATAGTTGTCCATGCTTTCGCACTTACCTTTGCCTTTGAAGATTGGAGACACCTTACTGATCTTTAACGCTTCGAGATAGACTCCATCTTCAAGGCAAACGTTGAATAAATGACTTACAATCGGTACTAGAAACCCTATTGCGGTTCTCACGAGTTCCATGGAGAGCCCGTAGATGCCTTTTGATCGCTTAGGAGGTGTGCACGGTCTTGCTATCTGAAAGCATGCAGGTCGAGCTGTGAAACTGCGGGCGCTCTCGCCACCACCAGTGCCGGAAGGGTATTGGCGACATCCGCTCTGGGCGCACCTCAAGTTGCACCATAAAAACTTGTGGTTAATTACATTAACCGTGGTAAATTACATTAACGGCATATTTTGCCACTGTGAACTTATTGCCTGTGTCATCTCTCAATACGTCAGTAAAGTTAAGTTTTACGGAATTTTCGTTACTTACTACATATTTACCACTGTCCAAATTGCTTTGGATTTGTTCTTAGCTTTTTTAAGCATTTGAGAATAGTATTTACAATATCAATTTTAATATTGAGATTTTTTATAAATAACGTAATTGAATTATCAGGAGTTGAATAATTTAAATGGTGGTGATCCGGGTGACATAAACTACCTTCTACATAGGCATATCTATTACATAGCCGGGTTTCAGTTGTACAACTTATACAGCTTGTTTGATGTAGAAGATGACTGATCCAATACAAATAATGATCAAATCTACAATGAAGCACATAAATGTTTACTATTTTTAATATTTTTTTGGCTAAAATAATATATTTTTAACATAAGATCAACGGTTAAGCAAGCTAAACTTCATATTTAGTTGCAAAGTTAGAATATCTTCAACACAGTTTGACAAATTATTTGCAGATTCAAAGCTGGTACAAGTGGGGCTAAATTTAAGTGTCATAACCGACTCCTATGACACGGAAAGCAGTAGTAAAATTTTACAGCTTGCATCTCGAATGCTGAATAATTTCCATATATGCATTACTCGTATGAACTATTGCATATTATCTTTAGTTTTATCGTCTGTTAGAGTCGTTGGAAACTCATGTTTTTGTTCAAATTTAAGTGCTTACTCTGTTTTGTGCATAATTTTGTTCGTGGTTTATGTACTCGGGTATATTTAAAGACGTTTGTTGAATTATGTCTTTAGACGAGTTATTGCATTTCTTAGACACTTTGAGTAAGATCTGAAGGTCAATGCCCAAACACAAT